>JAFIDM010009631.1:229002148-229055404 GCA_023159025.1 Thereuonema tuberculata
TGTTTACAAGTGACATATTGGGGATCATCAGTTGAGAGTAGTCACTGTAAACATACCAAGTCTCAATACAGAGGTCAATTTAAATGGAAGCAGGAATGGGAATGGCACCTCCAGAAAACTAAACTAAAAACAAAATACACATTAAAAATAAAGTAAAGGAAAGAAAAATTCCCATTCCTGCTTCCATTTTTAATTAATTATTTAATTTTAGTTATATTCAGTAATGAACATAATTTTATATATAAATAAGTTTTACTTACTTATTTCTTTATATTTATATTTTTGAAATATAGTCGGACCTTTATTTAACGAACCTCTATTTTACGAACTTTTCTTTGGAACCAAGAACATTTTGCTAATTTCTTCGTAAAATAACCTCCAAATACCGAAGTGCATTTTCTATTTAACGAACTTTTTCGTGGTATCTATTTTTTTTCCTCCTTGAAATGTTTTTAAAGGCGCCAATCGCTGCCATTCTTTGCATTTTAACCAGAATGTGCAATCCCCAGTCCACCCCATATCTATAAAAATAATACGAATTGCGATGAAGATGAAGATGATGAAAATGGAAATGATCATGATGCAGAAATAAAAAAACCTTCGTATGATGAAATGCTAAAATCATTTGAATCAATCCGACGCGGATTACAATTTGAAGAAAATACGCCTGAGAGTAGTCACTGTATGGTGCATTGCAAAGATGCGAGACGTACTATGAGCGAAAACACTTTTTCAAAAAAAAAAAATCAAGACAAAATTAGCAGACTTTATTAGTAAAATTTAAGAACGCCTTTGGTAATATATGCTTTATGTCATTAAAATTATTACTTTTTTAATAATATTTATTGTTTATGTATTTAAATCTGTTTTATGTAGTTTAAAGTAATTTTAAAAGGTGAATCTCTATTTAACGAATTTTTCGTACAATGAACTTTTTTTCGGGATTTAGCGACTTCGTTAAATAGAGGTCCGACTGTATCCTAAATTGGAATATTGGAATATTACGAATATTTGATCTAAAACTTTGATATATATATTTAAATAACAAATTAAAATTTTATGATTGTTAATTTATTAATAAGACTATACAAATCGCAAAAAGCTAGAAAACCTTAAGGATATTTTTTCTATAATTGAATCTTATGATTTCAAGTACTTCCGATAGCTAACTCAATTATTGACTAATACCATATTAAAGGTTATGGAGGTATTTTTTTATTGGAAACGTCTAATTCACCGAAAATTGGTTGTTATCTTTTCATTGAAATTTAAGTTATAAAGTGTATTATACTAAAAATAAATATTATTTTCAAATAATTTAAGTGAAATTTATAAAAAAAAATAATTTAATAAGAAAACGATGGAGAAATTGCATATCGTCTTTAGAATTTTTTTTTTCTTATTGTAATTAAGAGTTAATTTTTCCAAAGTGTAAATTTTTCAGCAATTTACTATTTAGTTTTCAGCTCTGTAAATGTTTTGCGGTCATTTCCCCTTTCCCGTGGCTGCTTTGATCGTAATTCTTGCCTCCAGCTGCATTGCAGGCGGCGAATGTTAACATCGGACTCATCACCTCGGCCATCTAAGCAATCGCGGGTTTGAACTCTTTTAACTCCCAGACAGAGACTGCTCACAATTTATTCGCTACAGGTCCACCGCTACGGCGCATAAAACGACTGCCAGAGAAAAAAAAAAGAGCGCTGGGATCGAGGGATGGTGAGACAAGGGTAATGATCCACAGAGACCCTGAGTGCAAGAAAACAAGTTCTGTTGTCGCCATAAATAAGACCCCTAACGAAATAGTCACCGTCACAGTGCTACCAGCGGAGCAGGAGCAGAATGTCTGTATTACAGAATCACCGTCACACCCTTTAGAGACGTCAGAGAAATTTCTCGAAAAGTTAACTTGTAAAATTTCATAAACTTATACAGTCTAACAGATGGATGTTGATGATCTCGTTTGCGTGAGAATTACGGAAAACACGAGATCTGGCCATTAGCCTCTTCAGCAGATCTCAAGGAATTTAGTATTTTGAATGTCTGTCACTAGGAAAATGCTACCTAATGAATTTATTGTTTGTTTATTTACTGTTTTCAATTTATGAAAACTATATTAAAATGTAGTAAAAGTCTCATGCATTTCCCCGTATTTTAATTCATTTAAATATTTCAATGAAATATAAACAAAAATATATATGAAACATTCATGCATTTTTATTTGGTTTTGATTTGTGTGATTAGCAAATAAAATAAATGTAAAATCTGCATTTGTGCCTTTTTGATGATTAATTCGTTAAAGTAATGTTGCATTTTAAATTTAGAATGGATTATCGTATATAAATATATTTACATAATCCTAGTATTTTATTCGGTATTTTGTTTTGTTTTGTTTACTTAAGAAATTTTTAAAATTAAGGTTTTCTAATATTTTAGCAATTATTTTTGTGGGCGATCAGCTTGGCAGCTGTTTCATCTACTTTTGGCCCTGAAAAGGGCTTTTAAAGGTAAATTCTGTTTCTTTTTCAGCTGTTGCTTCCAGTAACGAAATATTTAAAAGAAATATTTTTACAAAATCTAGCCAAGTAATTATTAATTGCCATTTCGTACATCTCCCAATAACTGCGTGAATTGGGAGATGTACGAAATAGCAATTAATAATTACGAATTCTGTACTTTGTTTCATTTTGTAAAAATATATCTTTTAAATATTTCACCGACCCTTTCATTGAATTATACATTATACATTTTGTGAGAAGACATGAATAGAGGCTATTCTCGGGTAAATTACGTGAAATCACGAAAATAAGAGATCGTCAACATCTGTTAGACTGTATTAAGGAATGAAATCAAAAAATTAAAATATTAAAAAAAGAGTATGATAAACAACAATGGGGAGAACAAATTGTTTACCAAGTGACGTCCTGGAACAGCTGTTTCACGCTTTTTTGGCGATCATCAGCCAGAAGCAGTCATCAGTAAAACAACAGGGTCACTTGGTAACCAATTGGCCTCACCCATTGCTGTTTATCAATAATTCAAATGCGCAGTTTGAATTTTTATGCTTTAGCCGGCGAACGGCTGGCACATTAATTTTCTCACTAATTTTTCATTAGTTAGTTTTTTATTGTTCATTTTTTCTCTTCAGGCGCCATTTTGCTTCCGATAATCATCAAAGAGTATGATAGCTTCTCAAATTTGATATATTTATTTACGTTTAAGAATTCACCTAGAGAGAAGCAGAATAACATCTCTCTCTGATACCAGCAAAGCTGATGATTTGTATAACAGATATAATTCTGTATAACAGAAAAAAAGATCTTTGCTTTTCGAATCATTAATTCAAAGGTCTTATATTTCATGTGGTACTTCCGTTGATTTTTTAAGAGATGTGAAGTATTTTACTATATACATAGCCAAGCTAGTATGCGTATTTTAAATCTATAAATTATAATAGCCATTATAAATACAATTTACAATCGTAAAAATATATTATAATTGAAGCATTTGAAGTCTTACTGTTCCACTTGAATATTTTTCTTCTCAGTTTGTATATTTGTATCACTCTAAAACGGGTGGGTTGATTTCCGTAAAATTAGGTATTTTAAGTTATGATATATCCTCCCTCCTCAAAACTGACCCTCTGCGCTGCATAGTCACCCTCATTACGTGGCTGAGAGTTAAGCGATATATTTAGTTTAATTACTAATCAAGATAATTGAATGAGGATGTGAACTGCTACTGTTGCACCTGAATCGTTCTCTTCTCAGTTTTCCTGTTTGTATCACTCTAAAACGGCTGGACAGATTTCCCTAAAATTTGTTATAATGATTTTTTTACGATATTTTAAGTTTAGTTATATCTTTAAATAAGAACATTTATTTTGATCTTCACCTCCACACTTCTCAAAATTGTCCCCTGCTCTGCATTACGTGAGGGATAGCTGAGAGCTAAGCTAGATACTTATTTTAATTACTTTTAAAGATAATTGACTGAGTATGTGAAGTCTTCCTATCCACTTGAACACTTTCCTCTGTCTGTCTATTTGCTTGTTTGTCCGCACATCATTTTAAAACGATTGGACTGATTTCAACAAAATTTGGAACGTACCTTATCTGTGGTCAAACATAAAAACATAGGCACGTTTAAAATAGTATTTATACCTTCTATGATTCAATGACCCGATTTGCAGGTGTATTTCATTGTTATAGCATCCTTTATTAAACTTCTTTAGTTGCAATTCCTCTTCTTATAACATTTTTATTACACTCTTTTATTTGATTTCTTACTAAACTCCAGCTTGTTTCTTCCAGTATTTTTCTTGCTTTTTCATTCTCCACCATGAAAGTTACATTGCAAAACTTTAACAGTTCTGGCAGTGTATGAAAATATTCTGCTTTCTGTAAATATTCTAAAGGTTTTGTAAAAAGTTGTGTCAAGGACTTCTTTAGAAGTAAAAAAAAAAGTTTATCAGCCTTATCAGGAAATAAGAAAGATAAAAATCCATCAAAATATTACATTAAATAAGTATATTAGACAAGTTTGTAAGAAGAATAAGGTCAAAATAATAAGCAGTAATGGAAAGCCGACTCTTTTGCTAAGTTGGGAGCGGAGTTGACCTTTATAGTAGGTTCAGAACCTATTATTGGTTTATCAAATAACGTGGTTAAAAAGATTTTTCTAAACAAAATGAGAGCTTTGCAGCTTAAGCTATGGTACAGGCTTGATGGTCAAAGGCAAGCCAAGATACTTATTTAGGGACCAAGCAACAAGCGTGCTTCCGAGCTTTTAAAGCTACGAAAAAAATAATCGGGCACTGTTGTTGGTTTACACACAGGTCATTGTCGACTTAACAAGCATCTATGGTTGATGAATTTTAAAGACAGCCCTGTTTGTAGAAGTTGTCATTCCGAGGAATAAACTTCCTCATATGTCCTTTGAACTGTGAGAATTTCACAGCCCTTAGACATAAAATCCTAGATTCCTTTTTCTTAGAACCAAAGGATCTTTTTACGGTTCCTTTAAGTAAACTACTGGCGTTTGCCATAGCTACAGAACTTTTTAGAGATTAAATTTGGGGCAGTATAATAGACCTTAGGTCGCGGTGCTAGATATATTTACCATCCATCTTCTATATTAACATTAAGTAGTAATGGAAATAAATAATTTTCAAACCAAATTAGGGGCTTTGTTGAAGACATAGCATGTTGAAGACATAATATAAAAAATGTTATTATACTGGGGTGGTATACAAATTGAAATGTAGTGGATTGTGGGTAAATATATTACTGGAACACTGGAAGAGCACTAAATGAAAGAGTAAAAGAACATACTTAGGTTTATAAAAATAGTAGAAAAGGTCGTTCAGAATGGGCTAACCATGGTATGGAAAAGGAACAAGATCCTCATCGCTGATTATCAATAGCGTTCCATGTATTAATAAGGATAGAGGAATTACGATAAATAATTATTCAATTTGTTTATTTAAGCAAGGGCTAAAAGATTTGACAACTTTTGCGTATTTGAATTTCTGGACTGTGTGATTTTTTTCGATGTCTTCAATAATTTGAATGTAATGAATATGATTACAATTGTCAAGATGATATGAACGTCTTGTTACAACGATATGCATATAATCAGGGCCGGACCGACGGAAAGGGGGCTGAATCTAGGCGATCGCTTGGGGCCCCGCGGCTGGTGAGGATATTTTTGTTTTCGTAATTATTTGCTGTAATATTATCAAATTATCATTCGGCCAGCCATAAAAATTTAATGTTTATTTTCTTTGTTTAAAATTCGGTTTAATTCAACAAAGCCCATGAATGTAACGAACTGGAGATAACCAAAAAAATATTCAAGCTAAACATTGATTATAATACTTTTTAATTTTTTCTGAATGCCTTTTTATCTATGTTGGATGTTAGAAAGTGTCTGTAAGGAGGTTTTTTAGGGAAGTTGGATCGGGAGGGGGAGATCAGGACGTTATCATTGAAGAAAGGGAAGAACAGCACTTCTAGCTTGTTTCTATCTTCCTTCTAGAGCCGGGCCTGGTATAATGTTATCTGAGTAATTATATAAGTTTCAAATTTAACGAATTTGTAATTTAAGATACCTGAAGAAGGTCAGCTATAAGTCTGACCGAAATATTGTACTTATTAAATGTAGAAGAAGAAATGATTAAAAGAAGTTATGTTGTTTGATACGTAAGGAGGGATTTGTTTTAATACTTAACGAAGGATACAGAAGAAATGGGATCTACGAGTTCGTTAATGGTTTGCAAGTCTGTTTTATTCCCAAGATTGTTACGCTGTCATCTAATGGTACTCTACGGATAATTATATCTTCATAGTTTTAATCGTAGCATATTTTCGAGAATTGGAAAGACTTTATGGAGATCAAACTTACATTGGCATCATCAGAAGTGTTAGAAAAGAATTGCTAATTTCGAAACACATGTAGCTTATTTACGCAAGGCAGAATATTTTCATACCAGAACCATTAAAGTTTTGCAATGTATCTTTCATCGTGGAGAATGATAAAACAAGAAAAATACTGGAAAGAAACAGGATGGAATTTAGTAAAAAAAAATAGAAGAGTGCAATAGAAGAATTTGGAAATTACAAGAAGAGGAATTGCAACTAAACAGGTTAATTAAAGTACAGGCTCGTTTATTTTGATCTCTGCTTTTCCCGTTCCTCAGATATGACTCCTAAAATATCTCGCTGAAATTGCTAGACTGATTTTTTTAAATTCGATACGATTCATATTTTCGGCCCAACTGAAAATACGAGACAATTATTTTGGTCCTACCTCCCCTCTCAGTCCTCAATTTGGACCTCCTATAGCTGAATGCTCAGTGTCCCACTATGCGATAGGTATACTTTATATATCTATACTTAGCCTATACTTTAGTCTATATATATATATATATATATATATATATATATATATATATATGGCATCACAGTATAGAAAAGGTCTTGGACAACGGGCAAGTTAAAATCCTCTGGGATTTTCGTATTCAAACAGACCAGCATGTAACAGCTAATACGCCCGATATTACATTAATTGAACAACAAAATGTGACCCTAATTGACATTGCCATCCCTGGGGACTGTAGAGTCCAGGAAAAAGAACTGGAAAAAATCAACAAATACAGGGCTCTGGCACTTGAAATTACACGAATATGGAATAAAACAACTACAGTGTTGCCAATCATCATTGGTGCACTAGGAACACTATCACTTAAATTTATGGACTATTACACCAGACTTGGAGCACCAGCAATAACAACAGCTGAATTACAAAAGACAGCCATCATTGGCACTGCGAACATTTTACGTCAATACCTTAGCAACACTTAGGCCCCTGGTTGAGGCCAGTCTTGCCTAAGAAAATGCCAGTGATTAAACGTGATTTTTTGTGTTTGTTTGGGTGAACGTTTACACTGTGTAACTATTTTTTAAAAGAGTAAAATTTGTTATATATATATATAAATAATCATTCAGAATAACGCTGAACTTTCATTCTGGAGGTATGACATTTAAGAAAGCAAATCTTTAAATCGTTTGACGAAGACAACAGTGGGAGTTTAAAGACACATTGTTCAGTGGCCAATGTTTGCATATTTCAGGATTAGAGGCGATTCAACTTACATATCTAAAATCTTCTATTCTGTTCTTCGACAGAATTTAGCGCGAGAAGGCGAAAAATGTCCCACAAAAAAGCATTTGATAATAAACAATGGATTTTTATTGATATCTTAGTATTAATCGATTGAGCTAATCGATATGATGGAAAAAAATCAGCTTTAGACATTTCAACTAAATAAAGTGATTTAATTCATTTTTTTAAAAGAAAAGGGAAAATTTATACTCATCAGGTTTTTAAAATGAGAATACAAACAAGACTTCTCATTTGCGGTTTTTCACTATTTAAATTAAAGAAATAGAAATTCATTTTAAAGAAAGTAGAGTTTATATTCTGTCAGAAACTCCTTATACTTTTGAGATTGAAATTTTGTTTGTTGCAATGTTTTTATCATATAATTTTGAATTTATCACGTATTTGTTCTCTTTACATTTTTTTAGTTAGTGAATAAACATCTGTATTTGCTACATGTCACAAATGTTTGAAAGGTTTAGTTTCTGTTTTAATTTTCTTAGTTCTTCTTTTGTTATACGAGCATTTCCTTGGCATTTCTGGCCTCGTCAGATTTAGGGTCAAAAGCGAAAAAGTTCAGACGTCACGTGCTTGTAGCAGGTCAAAGATTAGTTTGTAATTCCGCTTCCGCTTGACCTCTTGGGCTTCCAATATTCGAGTGTCCTTTTAATCATTTATCAACTTCTACTTCATTAACCAATTCAACAAAGCTCTTATTCGAGAAAACAAAGGAATTTAAAGAAATCATTTGAGGGAGTATTAAAACGAGAACTTGTTTCTAGTAAAAGTAAGTAAAGTTTTGAGAAAATAAATAACTTCAATATAGATATTATTTTTCCTTGGAAATCTAATTTTCTTACTATTCCCACTTGATTTCTATTTCTTCTTTTATAGAAAACATTGATTTCACTAAGATCCTTATTATGGTACACATTAAATTATTTTGGTCTCCAAAAGCTCGATTATTTTGGTCTCCACTCACCCCTACAACCTAATCCTCAAAATTGGGCCTCCAACGCTGTCTCAGCCGTCACTACTCGGCTGATATCTTCGAATAAATCTAGCATAATGCCTGTATATTTACGAACTCTTTCTTCTTTATTTCACTTGAACCATTTTTCTTCTCTGTTGCTTATTTATGGACCGACTTAAAACAAAGGCACATTTATTTTCATCTCTAAATAAATTATTTTTGAATCTCCAATCACTCAGTCCTCTCTAAAATGGCTGCACTGATTTCTTCAAAATTTATTACGACGGTTATTTGTAGTCCAACTTAAAATGTTAACACGATAGTTTGACTTCACTCCGCCTCCGAGATCCTCAAAATTGATCTCCCAGAGGTGCGTGCTCAGTTCTCCACCATCTTTGAGTAGCTGAGTGTATACCTGGACAGTACATTTTGGCCTTGTTTGCAAAGCAACTCTTAGTGGATGAATTTTCATGAAATGAAAATTTTGATTTATATTTTTGATATTTCTTATTTTTATAAAAATGAAAATCTTATACATATACCACATAACGACAACACAGTAAACTAGAAGTCCCTGTAAGATCCTTAAGCCTAATTTCTGTAAAATGGTCCTTTTTTTTAAGTCGAAAATGACAAATGAACAGTCTCAGTTTATTTTTAATTATAATTATTTAAAATTTTTTGAAACTAACAGTTAAAACAACATTAAGTAAGTTCTTGAAGAAATCCTAGAAATTTAGTGATATCAGCGATCCGCAAATTAATGGATTAATATTCATTGTTAGATTTCCATAAATCTCATTGTGTCCTTTCTAGTACTTTGGAATTTTTTATCATTTTTATGAACTTACACAGTTAAAGTTCAAATATAAAAGGCTAGATTGTCTCTTGTTCTTAAAAATACTTGCCAAGTATCAAAAAGATCCATCGATCAGTTCAAAAGTTAATAGGGAAGGAGAGATATACACACACACACACACACTAACAAACAGAGATATAAAGAAGAAAAAATGCTCAATTGGAATAGAAAGACTTTTTCAATTTTATTCCTTAAATACCATTAAACTATAGTTTCTTTCCAATTAATTTTACCCAATTACTATGCAATAGATTTGAAAGATTTTATTAGAAGGCTTCTGATTTAGGCAACGTAAACTTCTCACCCACACGACAAAAGACCTAGAAAAATATAGAGAGATGGAGTTTGCTGCCACTAGTTAAGTATGGATAGAGAGAACTTTGAACTACTATGTGCGTGAAAATAAGAAGCTTCGTGGAGATAATGGTGAGGCTGCTTTCAATGCCTATTCCCTGTTCTTAATACTGAGATCTTTTGAAACCAGAAGGAGTCTGAGACAACAAAAGAAGATTTTAAGTAAGAACTGTGACAGCGATTGTGAATGTCAGAGAATGCACTAGAATTCACAAGAGAACTGCTACAAAAGAACTGATACAAAACTTTCAACTGAGGACCAGTTTTACAAGAAAGAAATTGCTGGTACAGAAAGTTAAAATAGAAGAATTGTTCTCAAATCCTATGAGAAATTCGAATCAGTTCATTTTAAAGATCATTGTTAAATTGGATAATTGAGTAATTTGAAAGTTTCTGTATTGGAGTCATACTGTTTGAAACCATCAAATATAGGCAAATGATGTTTCTGGTTAAAAAAAATAGAAATTTTTGACCGTCATGAAAAACAGACGGTCAAAAAATTTAAAAAAAAAACCCAATTTAAAAAAAAAAAAATCAAACAAAAAATTCAAGCTTTATGATTTACTTTCTACTGTGAATATACACGATATTGTAGACTGCAAAAATACAATAATAGAGATACCAATCCGAAAAATACAATTTTGCAAGTCAACCATACTTTAATATAAATGTTAATTTTTACTTTATTTTTGTACTGAGCATGCCAAGTCTTATTGCTGAACTTGAAGAGTTTCCTCTTTGTTTATTTGGATGGTGGATGTTTGGACATTACATAGTGGGGACTCTGTGTATCGATGTTGAGGGTATGGGATGGAGACCAAAATAGTCGTGTTCATTTTTAACGTTGGACAATAAATAAACAATGTACTAAATTTTGAAATTAATCTATCCATTTAAGAAAGGGCTTCAGAGGTTTTTAATGACCTCCTCTGTCAAATAGGTACCTGGTTCCTTTCTCGGAGCTTAATGTCGGGTGGGCATCGGGCAGACGATCCGACCTCCAGTTGCACTAGAGGTTTAGGCTCGAGAATCAAGCAAGCTTAAACCTCTCCTGCGTGGCCTGTAGTGGTACAGCTTTTAAGTTTTAATGCATTCAAAAGATATATGAATGGGAGTGAAATGTAGCTCAACAATCTCTAAACGTTTTCAAAGAACTTACTCGTGATGCCTCCATACAGTAATTTTGATAAGTAGTAAATTTTACCTTGAATACCAAAGCCTTTAAGCTAAACCATGTCTGGATTGATGTTCATCAAAATTATTCTAAAATTAATAATAAGGTTTACTTCTGTATAAAATATGTTTACATTAATTATTCAATATTATTTCATAGTCCTCTGATTTCGACAAACACAGTCTCTTTTCGAAATCTATACGTTGACATTTTGTTCCCTAGTAGCCTATTCTCATACAGATATGTTTACTAATCCTCAGTTAATTTACATTCACGAAAGTATCATTACTTTCAAATATTTTCTTAATACAGTTCATATCGACTGTAACAGCAGTTTTTGTTATACTTCTTTATGGACATATTTCTTTTTAATCGGAATTATTATTTTCTTTAGGCCCAATTCTGCCATCCATCATTCCGATCATTTTTTACCCATAACAATAATTAACGCATTCCCAACTGAAACTAACTAACAATTCCCTACGACCTAGCATCTCACGTTCTGTTATTGTTGTATAGTTATAAAATAAATAAATTTAATGAAAATGAGAAGAAAAATAAAATTTACTATTCCATCACATTTTTAATGTAAATTTAGTAGCATTGGACCACTTGAGGATAGGCGGGGCTTCGTAGTTCCAAAATATCCCACCAGTCTACTTTTTGACTTGTGGGATAAACAAAGCCATGTGTTTCGTTTTAACCCTAGTAGATATAGAGGCTCAACTAAAAGATTTGATTTCGATGCAACGATTGTAAACCTTCCAAAATTTTCAGATTGGATGTAGAGTTGATTATCGCCTATTGAAGAAGACGACAGCAATATATTTTCAAAGAAGGATATAATTTAATGGACCACTTGAGGATAGGCGGGGCTTCGTAGTTACAACATATCCCACCAGGCTACTGCTTCGCATGTGGGATAAACAAAGCCATGTGCTTTGTTTTAATCGGTGTAGATATAGAAGAAATATTATATTAAAAAAGGATATTCCAAGAGTTTTTACAGAAATATTGTTACCAGGCGTTTTGTCCGCTCCCCCTTTAGTGCAGTCGACTCGACCTTCCCTGCGTACCTCGGCCGAGTCGACCTGTCCTCAGCATCGTGTGCAGCGCTCTGCGCCTATAAAACCAGGCGCAGAACGCCTGAACATCAGTTCGTCTTGGGGCAGCCGCCCAACCAGATCTCCGTTGAGAGGAGAGTGTAGGAATTCGTCTTGGGGCAGCAGCCCAGCCGGATCCCCCAGTGGAGAAGAAGAGGATAGCAGTTCGTATCAGCGGCAGGAGCCGCAAAGGTCTCCCAGTAGGGAAGCAGAGGATAACAGTTCGTATCAGCGGCAGGAGCCGCAAAGGTCTCCCAGTAGGGAAGCAGAGGATAGCAGTTCGTATCAGCGGCAGGAGCCGCAAAGGTCTCCCGTTAGGAGCGGAGCGTTCGAGAGCAGATCTTGGGCTGGAGCCCAGGTAGAAGGTCTCTACCCGTAATTAGATCGAGAGAGTCCGGCCAGCCGTTAGAGTGCAGCCGTAGAAAAGGATCGTTGGGCAGCCGCCCAGAGTGAGGTTTGATAAAGCCAAGACAAGTGCATTCGCTAGTGCGAAGACGGTGGAAAAACGACGCCGAGACGGCAGCGCCCATTCCCAGTAAGGAACCTGAGAAGACCGCTAGTCGTTGCGTTAGGAAGGCACCGTGAGAGAGATCCAACGCCGAGATCCCAGTACCCGTCCTAGGAAGAACCCTGAGACGTCCGCCAATCGATATGAAGGCATCGTAGAGGTTAACCATAGCCGTGGTTGCAGCGCCCGTCCCCGGAAGAACCCTGAGACGATCGCTTGCCGGTAGAGGACTGCGAAGAAGACAGCCATACCATAGATTCCTTTCGATATTCGTATTACTTGTAAATAACCTCTGACCTTAAATAATAAAGTCTCTTTTGTTTTTAAATTACCTTGGCTCCAGTCGCATTCTGTTACCCTCCGCTACCGAGCCTTTACGAAAGCACGGTAGCAATATTACAATGAGGATCTGTACAGTACTGAATTATCCGTCTTGAAATATCAAAAATTGACGATTTTTTAAGTAATTCACACAAAGTTATATGTTTGTTTATCCCACAAGCTCTCGCCGCATGTGGGATACACGTCATACACGTCGATAGGGGCGTAAACCTCAAGTGGTCCATTGTAATATTTTTTTTGAAAATTTCGTAAGTATATACAGGGTGAATCTAAAATATAGGGGACAAACTATGAGGGCGGGCCAATGCTATCTTTATTGGTAGCATTACTGAATTACACTACCGTATTGTTGTGAATGGGCAACACAGAGCGACTGTGTGAAATGTGAAATAAATATACTGTTCTTGTCCATTGCTTCCATTGTAGTCTGGCTTCGTTTCTTTGGATTGGAATAACTCAACAACCATGCACTTCCGATCATATGTTTATCTCACCAATTTCATTTGGTTAGGGAATCCGTCCCCGCAGTTTTTCCCCGTGTATTTTCAACCTGAATAATATATATAGGGTGTCCCAGGAGGAAACGTCAATATTTTGGGAGATGATAGTATCGGTTATTTTAAGCTAAACATGTCATATGAACAAGTGTCTTATTCTGAATGGGTTCCAAGATAGAGCTATTAAATGACCATTTCAAAATGAATTATAACAAAGAGATACTACGTATTGTTTCTAATATTTATTGGTTAAGTTACACGTTTATTACGAGGCATGGATTCCACAAGATGCTGAAAACGTTGTTGAGGTATTGTGTACCATGCAGACATGAGTGTGTCACGCAGTTCCTGAAGATTTAATGGAGGTATAGGCCTAGAGCGAACAGCCCGTTCTAGCTCATCCCACAAATTTTCAATCGGGCTGAGATCCGGGGATTGAGCCGGCCATTGCAGCAAGGAAAAGTCATCGTCATGTTCCTGAAACCATCCCATAGTGATTCGCGTTTGTGCACCGGTGTATTATCCTGCTGGAAGTAGCGATCTGCATGAGGATAAACTGTTAACATGTAGGGTTGTACTTGGTCAGCTACGATGTTTAGGTACGCTCTAGCATCCTGACGTGTCTCCAGAGGGAACAATGGACCCAACGTGTGCCAGGAAAACATCCCCCCACACCATGACACTGCCCCACTGCCCGTACCATTTGTGCTCACAGCAGAGGTGTACCTAATAAAGTGGTCGGACAGTATATATATATTGATATATTTATATTTGGAAGGAGTTTTAAGTAAAAGCCTATTTAAAGTTTCAGGCAAGTTCCAGATACTCTGAGGAACAGTGGTGATGTAGTGGTGAAACGGAAACATGAGGGAGTTATAACCAGATCCGGTAAGCCGAAACATTGACAGATCGGGACCTTTGAAGCCTACGACACTTGTTGAAGTCCAACAATGACCAGTGCGCACAGAAACGTTTTAACCCGACAAAGGCGACGTTTGACGTCATCATGAGTAGATACGTCATGAAAGGAACTGTTCAAGTATTACGTAAACATTCTAGGGGGGGGGGTCCAAGCTTTGCTTATTTGTGCTGATAAGGGGAAGAGCAATCAGAGCAGTACTTAGATAAGACAAACATTTTTTCCCCTCGGTATTTCATATTTAGCCTACTTTTATATTTAATTTGTTACATTTTAATTCAAGAGTGAATATTATATATCCCTAACATATTATTTAAATTTTGAAGATAATTTACAGTTTGATATAATTTTGACAGTTTTAATTTGTTATTTCCAGTGGTATTTACTGTTAATGATTTAGTAAATCTTACGTAAGCATAAGGGAGGGGGGCATCGGGCATCTGTTTATTTTTGCTTACAAGGTGGGATGAGGGGTCTAAAAGGACTAAAAATGTGCTAACGTAATAATTGAACGGCCCGAAACACCTTCTCGCCAGCGAAAATCAAATGGAAGCGTCGCCATTTTTCTTGTCGTATCGGATTTTAAATGAAAGAGAAACATTATCACTTATTTCCTAACTTCAAGAGACTTATTTCTATCCATTCAGTTCATGAATTCAAACAAAAATAACCGAACAAAAGTTGAAAACATTTTGAAAAAATTCTTCATATTATTTCCTTCAATAAAATTTTATGTTCAGCGCCAACGACGCTTCTTTTGTTGACATTACTAGTACGAGTAATTTTTGTCGAAAGTATCCGAGCATAATGTGGTCAAATAACTGCTCAAAAGGAATAAATTCATAATTATAGAATCGTTTATAATCTGATCTAACATCCGTCCAAATTTTAAATTTACCCCAGATTTATGATTCAGTTTTATTTTCTCATTTTTCAAATCCTTCTAACAGTTTAAAATGGTAATTTGCACGTGTATTTAAATTATATATATTAAATTAAGGTTTGCAGTACTTTTTCTTTATTTATAATGTTAATAAGATTCACAATCAGATTTAGTTTCATCTGATCAAAAAAATAAATAAATAAGATTTTCGGTAAAAAACCAAAAACAAAACCTTAAGAAATCACAAAACTTCACTATAAATGCTATTAAAACATCAATTAAAACTATTTGAATAATATTATAAAAGCAGCTTATGTGCATACTGTTAAAATAATGAAGAACAGATTTTAATTTGTTCACTTTTAGAAAAGAATAAAAATAAATGATTCCTTAAAAATGACAATTCAAAGAATCATTTAAGCTTTAAGATTCAATGATATTTAATTTATTAGAATTTAATTATCGTTTATTAATGTTTATTAATCAAAGTTTATATGAAACAATTACTTATAAGACCAAAGGTAATCCTGAGTCCTCGAATCTATTATTTAAACTAATTCTTAACATTAGATGACAACGTAGTTAGTAAATCTAGATTCATTTAAAAGGAATCAGAAGACTATCTGTTCTCTAAGTATCTATTACTTTTATTTAAAGAATAATGAAACATCAAATGAAGAAAGTAGTTTTATTAAATAGAAACAAAACTGGAATAATTGAAAAGATACTTCTAAGAATGACAACAATCATGCAATTCACAGAAAAAAAATATAAACCTTCAAAATTCATAATTCACTGACTATAAAAACTGTTTAAAACACAGTTTAATTTAAAAGCTTTAGTTTAGTTATTTCCTGCAAAGCCTTTTTTTCTTTACATCAATAGTACAATTAAATCTAAGCAAACATTAAGTTAGAATTTTAACACATCAAAAATTATGTGAATCAATGTGTAATTCTAAAAAATTAATTTAAAACAAATGCGAGATTCCAAATTAACAGCAAATTTGTCAATGAATGATGAATTAAGAATTATATTTGTTTTTATAGTGTAATTGATGAATAATAATTTTAATTTTTTTTTTAATGAATGCATACGTATCAGTAAATTGTGGCTTTCACTAAAACGAATCAGTGAAAGACGCTGATGTCAGAAGTATATTAAATGTTTTACTATCAAATAAACTAGTTCTGAAAATGCTTATAATTCTCAATCTTTAAACTAATAATTTCAAAAAGAGATCAGACACTAGTGTCAAAATAAATTTTATATCTTAACAATTAATTTTTCTTTAGATAATCAGTCTTTAAATTAAATAAAACAAGAAATGAATTCAGCACAAATTTAACCAAATTGTCTTCTGGTTCGATTATCGGGAAGGAATCGGGAACGGCGGTTTCGTCCTAATTGGGACTCATCAGCCCGATCTCCGCCTTCCCCGATAAAAGACCCAGGATACCCAGGATAAAAGGCAAGATACTTAAGTGGGGGTCACCGTCACACCTGGCAGTGACCCCCGCAGAACAAAAAACATCAACAATAAATGTTGTGCTAATTACCACAACCAAAAACCTCTTCCTAATTAACTGATAGGACTGTAGGTGTGCCAGGTGTGACGGTGACCCCCACTTAAGTATCTTGGGTCTTTTATCGGGGAAGGCGGAGATCGGGCTGATGAGTCCCAAGTAGGACGAAACGGCCGTTCCCGATTCCTTCCCGATAATCCAACCAGAAAGGCAATTTGGTTAAATTTGTGCTAAATGCATTTCTTGTTTTACTGAATTTGAATTATTTTACAGCTTGTTATCTGTAAATAAATATAGTTTATATTCTTGTATTCTATTTAATTAATGCAATTGTAAAATTACACTTATTTGTTTTATCCAAAAGCACTCTATCAAGTAGATAAAAAGTGGGGTAAACTTGAACCTACGATCTTTTCATCTAAATTTCTGTAAAAGTACATCTAAAATAATAATAACAATAATAATAATTAATTAATTAATTAATAAAAAGAATTGCTTCTCTCAGTTGTATAATAATAATAATAATAATAATAATAATAATAATGGTCCAACCATCCATGATGAGAACTCGTTCTAATATAGATCATGCTGCATCGGGTGTGGCGCAGGATAAAGTCACCCGTGTTCAGGGGTTAGGCAGAGGCCTCCGTTCGAAAAATGTACTACAGTCTCCCGCAGGTGGTGGTGGAGAAAGTGGCACCCCATCCTGTAGTATGGATACCACAACGCCTGGGCAACACCATCCCGCCCGAACAGTCGGAAGTGTTTTGTCTGTGTCAGAGCAGGCGACCACCAAGACTGGGAAACCACGCCAGCGCATCAAATGGTCATCGCAGATGAACCAGGATCTTATGCGCGACTTCTTCACTGTTACAAAGTTAGGTACTCAACTAACAGGATACAGACAGGCACTACACCAAGCTTTCACCACACGCTATCCATCGTTAGGGCATAGCGAACAGCGGGTAGCGGATCAGCGACGTTCAATTGTAGTAAACAATCTTATTCTCCCATGCATACTTGCACAAATTAAAGAAGAAGTCGCTGAATCCAACCACAGGACACCAAACCCCACCCCACCAGAAGACACCATTATGGAAAACACAGAAACAATCTCTACCCCTCAGTACACATGCCCCAACAATACAACTAATGAAATATTACGTGCAGCTCATGATCATTTCTACACTGCACTCGCACAATACACACGCACACACCCCACACTCAGGCGACCACTCCCCAAAGTACACACATCAAAACAACTCGCCACAGTCATAAACCATCTCAACACACACACTATCCCACAACACCTTGACAACATCCAAACATTAGAAGACATACATACAACACTCTACTGTGCCGCACAGGGAACCATTCGGGCACTTGGAATCAAACAACACAACATACCTCCCACTGCACGGACACAAGAATACATCCCCCCTTGGAGACGTCGCCTTGAGGGCCGCATCAGCGACCTTAGAGGAGACATAGCCAGGCTCACACAATACTGTGCAGGAAACAAAACAAAGAGACTTATGTCCCAGGTTAGAAAGATATTCAAGCACATAAATACTCGCCCTTCACATTCAAATCATCATAACCAGGTTCAGGAACATCTCGACACACTAAAACAAAAACTCAGTGCACTTGCAAAAAGATTACAAAGATACAAACAGTGCACTCTGCGCAAACAACAGAACTACACTTTCCAATATAATGAGAAAAAATTCTACAGATCCCTTACATCTTCCTCTACTACAACTAACACAAACACTCCCAACAGCGAGGCTTTACATGAATACTGGTCGTCTCTGTGGTCAAACCCTATCCCCCACAATGATAAAGCACCATGGATCACAGAGGAACAGCAACTCATTGAACACTTACCCTGCATGTCCTTCCATGAGATTACTCTCGCAGACATACAGACAGCACTAAAACATGCACACAACTGGAAGGCTCCTGGTGCAGACGGAGTCCAGAACTTCTGGATCAAGAGGTTCACTTCCCTGTATGGAAAACTAGCGCTTACACTCACTGACATAATCCAACACCCGGAACATATGCCTCGTTTCCTCACACAGGGTGTCACATACCTACAGAGCAAGAACACTGAAACAGCGCAACCTGCAAACTACCGCCCAATCACTTGCCTCCCCACACTTTACAAACTCCTCACCTCCTGCCTCGCAGACAAGATCTATACACACATCGAGACATACAACATTCTTTCCGAACAGCAGAAGGGCTGTCGCAGGAATTCCCAGGGTTGTAAGGAGCAACTTTTTATTGACTCTGTAATCCTGCGCCAGGCACGTGCCAAGAATAGGAGCTTACATATCGCATACATCAATTACAAGAAGGCATTTGATTCTGTCCCTCATTCCTGGTTCCTACACACTCTTCATATCTACAAAATACACCCCAAGATCACGGCATTCTTATCTGCCACGATGAAGAGTTGGAACACAACATTACACCTACGCACCTCTAACACCTCCATCACTACAGATCCCATTCCCATAAGGAGAGGTATTTTCCAGGGAGACTCCTTGAGTCCTCTTTGGTTCTGCCTCGCCTTGAATCCACTGAGCCATATACTAGATAACACAAAACACGGTTATAGGCTTACCACAGGCAATCTGACACCATATAAAATCACACACTTACTCTACATGGATGACATTAAACTCTATGCCACAAACAATGCACAACTTACTAATTTACTACAAGCCACCACACAGTTCACCAAAGACATTGGGATGGAATTTGGAATTGACAAATGCCGCAAGTTACACATAATACGTGGGAAGACTTCGAATTTGGAGGGTTTTGAACTGGACCATGGTTTGGCCATCCAATCCATGGAACAGGGAGAGACCTACAAGTACCTGGGCTTCCAGCAAGCGCACGTCATTGACAACGCAAACATCAAAAATGCACTGAAGAACACATACCTTGCTCGAGTTCACAAAATCCTCAAAACACAACTCAACGCCAGAAATAAAATTAAAGCTATCAACACTTTTGCCGTTCCCACACTAACATATTCGTTCGGCATAATTCCATGGACAAACACCGAACTCGAAGCACTACAACGCGCAACACGCACTACATTCACGAAACACAACATGCACCACCCCAAGTCCGCTACGGAAAGGATGACTCTTCCCCGCAAGGAGGGAGGCCGAGGACTCATCAACCTCATCACCCTACACGAAAAACAAGTACATACACTTAGGGAACATTTCCACCAAAGAGCAGAAGACTCCTCACTTCACTCAGCCATTGTCAAGGCTGACACACACCTCACACCCCTGAACCTCGAAAACTCTTCTCCAACACTCACCACCCCTGACACCCACACTCAGCAGCTGCGTGAATCATGGGCTCGTAAGGAACTCCATGGCAGACATCATCACGAACTCAGCCAGCCTCATGTCGACATGGAAGCGTCGAACAGATGGCTGACGAGTGGTGAGCTGTTTGGGGAGACCGAAGGGTTCATGATCGCAATACGGGACCAAGTCATCTCCACACGCAACTACAAGAAACACATTCTACACGATGCAAACACACATGACGACAAATGCAGGAAATGCCACACTACGCATGAGACGATCGACCACGTAATATCAGGCTGTCCCCTTCTCTCTCAAACAGACTACCTCCACCGACACAATCAGGTAGCGTCGATCGTTCATCAACAACTAGCACACAAACATTCACTTATTAAGAGCACGGTCCCGTACTACAAGTACATATCACAAAGCGTATTAGAGTCACCCTCATATAAACTATACTGGGACCGCCCCATTCACACAGACAAAACCATACATCACAACAGACCAGACATCACACTTATTGATAAGGTCAACAAACAGACCTATCTAATTGATATTGCAGTGCCTATCAGCAAGAAAATGCAGAAAACTCACGCAGACAAGATCAGTAAATACACTGATCTAGCACACGAGCTCCAGAAGCAGTGGAGGCAGGATCGAGAACGTATTGTACCCATCGTTCTGTCTGCCACTGGTCTGGTGCCTCACACATTGCACCACAGTCTCAGCACACTAGGACTTCACAAAAACACTTATGCACAACTGCAGAAGGCTGTGGTACTCAACACTACACGCATAGTTAGGAAATTTATGGACACAACCACACATCCCTAATCATTCTCGCACACGTCTTTACACTTGGCAGTATGTGCTTTGGTCCTTGACCCGCCATATTGTTTTTGCTGGGGAAACCCAAGGTTTGAAACATACAAATAATAATAATAATAATAATAATAATAATAATAATAATAATAATAATAATATTAATAATGTCGTGCTGGCTTGGCCGTGCGGTCTAGACGGCGGTCTGCGGTTGTGGCCAGTGCGCCAGTTCCCGGGTTCGAATCCCGGTGGTGGCATGGATGTTTCTTTCTTCTTCTGTGTTTCGTCCGTTTCCCCCTGGGACTTACTCTCTCAGGTGTATCCTCGACGAGAAAGTGCATTCTTTCTCGTCTCTGATTTCCTAGCCTTGTTCTGACGTTGTCAGGAGGGGCTAGCGCGTGGTCCGTTGGGTCCCATTCGTGAACAAAAAAAAATAATAATGATAATAAGCATATGATTGGTAAAGCTATTAAAAGGCATTAAAATTAATATTTCACCCAATACAATAAGATAAACTGCAGTATCTCATAAATGTCTCTTAGTTATTATATCCATACAGGAAAACTTATCAATATTACTAGATCAGTTTTACATGACCAGTTTTAATTTTTCCCCACCTTAAGAAAATTTTAAAGAAACGTAATATGGTTTTCTATATGTAATAAAAAGGCCATTTAGGAAAAAATATTTTTTTTATTACTTTATTATAAAAATATCTTTTTCTAATTTATAAAACTTAAAGAAAGGTAGGTCTTTACTCCAGGCGAAATTCGGAATTAACTCTCATTTTCTTTATATTCGAAATCTCTTCCACTGTGTCCTGTTGAATGTTTCTTATAAATGTAGAAAAACCAATGATGAAAAGAAAACACTGAAATCATTTACATCAAATGTGAAATTGGCCCTATTTTGTAAGAGAAACGCGATATTACTGACTGCTGTTTCCGGTTGATGGATCGAAGAACAGATGGACAAGTGTTGCGGTGTTTTGACGTTTAAATCGTCGGAACGGAGCCAAGAAGGAACGTGGGAAATGTTTGTGTGCGCCCCTGCCTTATGGCTTTGTTGCAAACGACGACCGAAGACATCAGCATCGGAAAAATGACCGTACTATCCGCCGGGAGCTGGTTGCACTTGGATTCCATGGTCAAGCTGCAACCCATAAACCTAAGATCACTAAACGGAATACCATCCGTCGTTTGCAGTGGTGCAAAGCACGTCGCCATTGGACTCTAGAACAATGGAAGAGCATGCTGTGGAGTGACGACTCGCGCTACGAATTGGGGCGATCCGATGGACGTGTATGGGTGTGGCGAATGCCTGCCGAGCGTTACTTACAGGACTGTACTGTTCCCACTGTGAAGTTTGGCGTAGTATTATCCTATTTTTCATGTTATAGTCTTGGTCCACCGGTTTTAGTACCAGCATGCATGAATACCAAGGCTTATAAAGCAATTTTGGACAATTCAGCGCTATCCGCAATGTGGCAACAATTTAGATTTGGCCCATTTTATTTTCAGCATGATAATGCACGCGTCTATTAAGCAAAGGCTGTAACAGAGAGGTTTGAGGGATGGATAAAATCGAATGGCCGTCCCAAAGTCCTGACCTCAACCTCATTGAACTCCTTGGGATGAGTTGGAGCTCTGGTTGAAAGCCAGATCAAACCTCCCACAAAACATCACAGAGCTGATCAACATCTTGAAGGAGGAATGGAATCAAATTCCTGCAGAAACCTATCGCATATTGGAAAGTCTTCATCGAAGGGTAGAAGCTGTGATAGCTGCAAAAGGCGAACTTAATCATACGGACACCATACCAGATCCTGTATGATTACTGAAGGTGTCCGATGATTAATGGCCATGTAGTGTACGATAGATAATAATATGGCTTCAGTTTTTAAATACTATTCAGTTTTTAAATATTATCGACCCTTTATATAGAAACACAAGACAAAGATTCTACAGCTTTTTTTCTCCAGTGTTTATACAATCAGATCAAAGTTTATATTCCGTCTGATTTCGTTTACATTTACTGAAACTAACGTAAAAGATAACATTGGCCTTTTTATTTATTCTGTAAAGAAAAATCTCTTCATGTATTTATGCAAACTCGTCTATAAAGTTTTGATGAAATGCAAACATAAAAAGTTTCCGAAGAAACCTTTATTGACATTTAATGGCTTTTTCACATGGATTAGCTTTAAATCAATATTTTAATAGATGCCATAAACTGGGGATTCTGGGAATTACTTACATAATGCGTTGTCGAGAAGACTATCATCTTAACAAAACAGATGTTCATTTTATTTGCAGAACTAATATGTCTTTCGGCAGCTATTTTGGTATTTTTGATCTGAGTAGCAAAAGGAAAAGTATGAAAAAGGAATAAAGACACAAAATAGAAAAGATTTCTGTTTTTTTTTCGAAATACAAAGATGTAACAGGCACGGATATGGAAAATTCAATGAATTCTTTTCGTAAATGTTATTATTTATCATTAGAGGCACTGGCTTCTAATATTATGATTCAAATGCCTTTCGCAATGTTAAATTGTGAAATTTTTCAAACTAGTTCAAAACATTTACACCGTACTTCTTCTTAATCTCCTCTCTTTTAGAGTTAAATTTTTGTAACTTGTGTTGGGTATGTAGGCTTGAAAAAGAAGAGACGTATTTTATTCTCTTCGAAAACTTGCGTTAATAAATGTACTATATATTATTACATTTATTTGTGTTGTTAATGATGTTTAATGTTAGTTCAAAACATCATAATCTACAAAAAATTAAGAATAATTAAAATCGCCAAAACGAAAATCTTAGAAATGTTGCCACTGTTCACGTCTTGTTCTTGTTCCTGTTCTTCTTGTTACCCTATACTCGACCGGACCTAGAGCCCAAACTATATAGCACCTAGAATTACGGTTGTCATTAGATTCGTCTCATTGTCGCGGAGTGCTTTAATGTGCATTTTTTTGATATCTCAATTGGTTTCCCAAAAATTCCCAAAAATGTTATAACTGGACCGCCTACGTATAGCTTTAAGTATAGGATATACACAGTGCTGATTTTTTGTTTTATTTTCTAATAATAATAGTGTTTAAATTCTCAAGACCAGAAAAAGTTTCAAGAAATTGGTATTTACAAAAACGTCACAGCTGATGTGACATAAAAAGAAGAATTACGATTCAAGTGTTTCAAGAGTTTAAACCTTAAAAGGCCCACGGATAAAGTTTCAATTTGGAGGTGTAGGCTAGACAAAATTAGAAAAAAAAAGAAACTTGACTCATATATTGCGCATTTGGTAAAGAAGAGTCAGAGAACTGAGGTATGTGCGCGTATCACTTTCATGTATGTCCAGATTGGAAAGGTAATCAATTGCTTTTAGAGACCTCTAGAACCAATACCAGATATGTGCTGATTCAGGATGTTTTTATGCTGTGACTTTTTGTAAATACTAGTGTATTATTGTGGCCTCTGTATCTTGTCCTACAAACTTGGCTGATTTGTAAGGCATGGATGTTCAGCAGCATGATGTTTCTTTTCTCTCCTATATTTGCCACCTTCTTCTCTATCTATTCTTCTGTTCGTCTATGGCGATTGTTCATTCTTCCAGCCTACACAGTAGGCTATAGTATCAATAATATTAGGGAGGTGTACCAGCTGCCCTTTGAAATAGAATAGTAATCTTACAGTTTTAAAACAGCACAACTCAAACTTACATTCTGTCGTTATTATCATTACACATTCATCAAAAAAAATAGAAGCATAAGTTAATATAATGTGAAAATACGCTTTTTAATCTATCCTCTGCTAGTAAAAGGATGAGCTACTTTAATTTTACATGTAAAAAGTTGCTACAAACAATTTTCAGATAAATACCGTCAGAAGTTTCTAGATAGTTAAATGCTGCATTTCAAGGTTAAAAATGACCTTATTTGGAACATGTTTTTATCTATTGAATACTTTACTTTCTTTGTACAGCTGTTTCGTTTAGCTCTCCTTTTGTTAATAATGTATCTTCGCTGTAAATCGTGTAGTAATGAACAGATTAAATCATGTACAACATACGAGCGTAATATTTCCTCTTCGTGAAAAAAAAAATCTTGTTTTACATTCCAAAATATTCACCGGAATAAAACATGTTTAAATAATAAAAAAATATAAATATGTTAGCTTCAAGTTCGATCTCAATTGAAAAAACTATTGACATTAATAAAAAGGAAAAACAAACCTCAAATTTTATTAATTAATTTATTAATAACCATAAAAAAGTGAACGTCTTCTTTATTGTTGGGAAGTGTAAGAAATAATGGATACTATCGATGATCATTGCTTCATGTGAAACATCTATCGACCATCTAATTATTCAGTATTGGACTTCAAATAATCTTGTATTAATGTGTGATGCAATTATACTTCACAAGGAAATTCTTTATTACAATTAGATATTTATTTCTTTTTTACGGAAGGAAATTCTTGAAATGCTTCAAGAGAAGCTGTTAATAAACATTCTATCTAGATTTAGGAAAGCGTTATAAAGTAATTTCTTAGTAAAGAAATCTCCTTAGATGGTATTCTGACCAATATCTTTAGAAGGAATAAATGCAATAAATAGAATTCGATAAAGAGATTTTCTGTTACTATTTAGCCTACTTTTCTAGTAAAGTGATGTTCATTAGATCATTCTGTACGTGTGTGTGTATCTCCATCTCCCTTCCCCCGCCTCCTAATATCTTTTGAATCCCTGGAGGATCTTCTTGAAACTTAGTATTCATGTTTATGGATTAGAGAAGATCTCACTTTTATATTTGAAATCTTCTCCAAATGGGGTTTTATCAATAAATTAGCTCAAGAAAGTGATAAAAATTTCCATAGGAATCTAAACAATGGAGTTCTGTCCTATTTCGATTAATATTTCATTGTCTTAAACAATTAATATTAATTATATTAGTTAGCACATAGTTTGTTAGGATTAAAACTAATCCGATTACGACAAACTAAATAAAAAAACGGATTTACTTATTTTTTTCAAAAAAGAAAAAAATTTACTGTTTGTATAGATAGATGCAAAAGTATTATTTTTTTTTTCAAATGTAGGATTTTGGGTTTTATCATTTTCAAGAACTTTAAAAAAATAAAAGAAAAAGAAAAAGAAAAATGATGAGATTTTATGAAAGTAGGCTTTAAGTACTTTCGAACTTCTTATTTACTTTGGCAGTCTGAAGATTTAGCTTACATGGATTCGATAATTTAATGCACCGTAATAAATTCGGTAAATCAGGCCATAAAAAAAAGATCATGACGATATATTGTTTATCGGAAATCAATTTCTGGGATCTTTCTCAAAATTCATGGTTCATAAGCCATCATGAAACGCTCGTTGAACAAACTCGATAAACCATTTCTCTTTGTTTCACTTGCTTGTATCACAAGGAAACATCTAGAAAATTAAAATGCTAGATTTTAATGAAACTTTGAAGGATTAATATATATTCTAAGTGACTAAACCGTTTAAGTGTGTCGTCACAAACCATGTTACGTCACAGTTCAAACAACCAATTGCTGGAGACGTTTTAGAATAGTACTACGGCAAGCTCTTGTTTGTCGTGGTTTTTCATTGAAAAGGAGATGAAAAAAAAATATCTGAAAGCACTTTTTAAGAGTTCATCAAAGCTCATTTTAGTGGGGTTTTATTTTTCTTTATTTTTGAGAATTTTAGGAAAACTATTAATACAAGTAAGCTGTAGTTTTGCATATAGTTTTGCATTGTAGTTTGTACTGCAATACCTAATCACAATAGCTGTTGATTTCGCACTGAAGTTATTTAATTTTCAGTAGTTCTAATTTCATGTTATAAAGCTAATTTCTTAAGTAGAACTGAAGAAATATAGTAATTTTTTTCGCCAACTTATAAATTAACAGCTCTCGTGATCGGATGCAAAGTGTTATGGCATTACAAACCTGAAAAACATGTAATATTGCAGTTTGATTCGTATTGACATTTTTCATAAAATTCTCAAAAATAATGGAAAAAAACACTAAGGTGGAGGTTTTTATCTTAAAATTATCTTAAAATTTCTTTCAGATAATTTTTTGATCTTCTTCTCAAAGTAAAACTAAGACAAACAAGGCTGGCTCGGATTTTAAATGTTCATGCCAATTGGTTGCTTGAACTGTGATGTCATATCAAGTGATTCTATTAATTATACAGCACAACAAAAAAAATGCCCAACCTTGAAGTTGGAATATTTATGTTGATGCGTGCGCTGAATTCGAAAATGCATTCCATTTTTCGTATCACGTGAGGTTTTTGTTCAGTGATGCAATCCCGCTTTCTGCTAATACTTGCCGGGTGGGCACTCCAGCGCGGTCTGATTGTAAACATAAGGTAAAATTGCAGGCTGACCCTAATGGAAGTTAACGGTTAATAGACAGATTTCCTGTTTACATTCTTTCCGAAATGTGTATACTAAAATTTTTACTCTGGAATTACAACTATGAAAAAAATCAAATTTTTAACCAAAATATTGAATATGGTTGCCAAAGAAAACGGTACGTGATACAGAATTTTTGACTTCAAATACGAATTTAGGAGACCCGAATTAGTAAAAGTAACATATTTTTCATGGCATGAAAAAAGTTAAAATTTTGTTATACAGTGTTATTATCAATATCTTAGATATGGAATCCAAGTAGTCAAAATTTAACATTTTGTATTTTTAAAATACTATGTGGCGTTGCATAATAATTAATCAAAAAGATTGTCAACATTCTTTTAGTCTACTAATAAGATCATCAGACTTATAATTCCGTTTTGTCTGTCACGTAGGTTAGAATCGTTAAAATCTCATTAAAATATCATTAAATTATCATTAAGCACAACAATCCCAACAATCGCAACAATTGCGTCTTTTACATTCGCAACAATCACATTCATAATGCAGCTCTACAACAATCGCAGTAAATGCAACAATTGCGCATTTTGCATTCGCAACAATCACATTTATAATAATAAGGAATTTAAAGCAATATCAATGATATTTTCTTATCAGTAGACCCTGCGAAGCATTGTGATTGGTTTTCTAATCGTTTTCCCTCCCTTGTTTTGTAGTGATTTAAATAAATCGTACGTTTATTTCTGTGAAAATCAAACCAAAACCTTGGCAGGTAACGAAGTGAATGCCATTTTATTGACTCAGAATCGTTTCAATGGATTTACATCACGTGGATCTATAAGTTGATAATATTTTTTTTTTATTCAAAGAGGCTTAATACTTTTCTTGTAAAAGTTGTTCTCATTGTGAAATTGTACTTTGCAGTTTTTTTACATCTTATCAAACTCCATTCAATTAATTATAATTACTTTTGTAATCACTTTGTTGAACATAAACAATTAGGCATTCAGTAATTAAATCATGAGATAATACCTTTTGTGTTCCGGAAATAATAGGATTGCATAATCATGAACGATTTGTGGAAAGATGAAAGATGCAATGAAAGGTGAACGATTTGTGTAAATAGTAAAATGCGAGATAGCAGGTAGTATGAGAGAGAATAATTAAATATAAAGATAGGGGTTAAAAACTCAAATATAGAAAAAAATAGATTTTCTACAGGAAAACCAACTAAGATGAACAAGGAAGTTATCAAGTCAAAGCCTAAATCGAAGTCTATATAAGTCACTTCATGTTGTGTTAAGCAATGGAATTAAAGTTAACCTTCATAAAACGAACGCTGTGCAGTCGGATATACATATACAGTATACATATACCTAAAGAAACGTAACTAGAAAACATCATTCTGGGCGGAAATCATAATCGTTCGATTATCAGGAATAATGATTGTATCAGGAATAATGACAATTGAATGAAGTTATATCTAAATTAAATGTCTATCGATAGAAGTTGGTTAACATTAATAAACACTTAGTTAGCATTGTACTCAAGGAAAACTGTGTTGTTTTTTAATTTTTTCAGAAAATTCGACGTTTACTTGGCGCACTTTCGCTGGGCAGAAGATGACCAGAAGGATGAACATAGTGAAATTTGTGCTTCAATGTAAAACATGGAGCCGTGCCGGCGTGATCATGCGGTCTCAGGCGGCGGTCTGCCGTGTGGCCGGTTTGCCGGTACCCGGGTTCAAATCCCGGTCGGGAGCATGGATGTTTCACATTTCCTTTCCTGTGTTGTCAGCCTCTTCTTCACTTTCTCTTCGGTCTGAGGTCATTCCGTAATGGCGTCCTGAGGGATAGTGCTGGGAACGCACCTCAGTATCTTCTCCCTTGAAATTCTCGGTACAGAACTTCTGTTCCGACCTGACCCGGCCTGGAGGCTGGACCCTGGGTAGGATGTGCGTGTGTGTGTAAACATGGCAAAGGTCAAAATTTGTATCTAGAAAGCGCTCTTCTTAATTTCTCTTCTCATTTGCGGCCCATTATTGTTGTAAGGGAATTCAGCTGTTACGACCGAGAGTTTCTCTTGGTTCGGCAGGTGTGGAAGGTGGATATGGGGAAATGACCCTCATTTTAAAGATAGTACTCAATTTCAGCAATCGTTTTTGGCCATCTAGTGTTTATCCATAGTCCTACGAAACGAGTGCCATCTAAATTTGTAATTTTCTTAAAAATTACATAAAAATCCACGGTTTCCCAACCGTTTGATTGCAAAATAAAAAGAATATTCTTTTTATATCGAAGGTTCTGTATCTGTATGGTTACCAAAATAATTGTAAAATTCCAAGAAGTAAAACCAATAATCTTACATTCTATTTAAACGTTCAGACAACTTAAGAGAGAATACTCCAAAATGGTGGTTTCCGGAAATCGGAAAGGCAATCAGTGATAAGAACCAGATGTGCTGGAGAAAGAGAATTAACGAAAACAGTTTGATAAAGAAAGAGTCAACAAGAAGAAAAGTAGAATAAATAATTATTATTCCAGCATTTCACATGTTAAAAAAAATGTATTTTTTTCTGAACATTTGCTATCTATGCAAAGTTAAGTAATTTTTTCCATAATAGAATTATTTTAAAAAATATAATAATAATATAAGTTAATTGAAAATTAAGCGTTGTGTTTCGTTCATGTTCAATTATAGTCTATCAAAAATATAATTTCAGAATGAATAGTATGTCTTTGATTTGGTCAAAATGTAAAGAAAGAATATCAAAAGATTTTAGTACTTTAATTAATTCACCTTCTATATTAATAAAAAAACAGGCTCTTTCTCAGGTTCAAGAGATTTCCTCGTCAGCTTAAAATTATCAAAATAAAGAGAGAAAGATTTCGTACACGTTAAAAAAAGTAAATGAAACCGGCATATGTTATTGTTGACATTTCTGTGATTTTTGTTTGTTTTCCATTTATTTCCAATTAGCTGTATGTTTTGTTTGTTTGTTTTCCTAATAAATTCTTAGATGTTTACGCAAATTATTTTGATAAAAAAAGAATTGGAGGCAAGCTAGAAGTAACAAACTTTCTATTTCTTTTTTAACTTTGATGCAAAATATGTATTTTGAAAGTTTCGGTTTATTACAATACTCCAGCACATCTTCATAAATTTTGATATGTACATAGATCCTTATATAATGCACAACGAAAAATACAATAAGTTCGTGTCTACCTTTCTTTAGCTTAAGCCTACTTAACTTAAGCCCTATTTTCTTTAAATGTATCCTTCATTGTTTTTTAAAGTCTGAAAATCACAGAAAAAGAAAGTCTTCGGTAATTTTTAAAAAAAGTTCCATATTCTTCTTTCAATTCCTTTCTTTTCCTAATTCCTAATGCAATTCATAATATAAAATTATGCACACAGCATAATTTAGGATTTAACATTAGTTTATTAAATACTTGGCGAATTTTCGGGAATTTTACGTCTTCACTTTGTCAAGCGAAAAATTAAAATATATGGAATAACTACAGTAATAACTATAATAACTGTAGTGAAACATCAGAGAATAATAGTCAAATTAGCAAAATGGATAAAATAAATGGATAATAAAGTAATGTTAAATACTAAATTATGCTGTGTGCGGAGTTTTTGTATTATGTATTTTTAAATTAAGCCTACATTAAGTTTCCGTTTTGTTTTCATGAAATTTCCTTCATGGAAAGACTGTTTCTGTAACATCATGTGATAGAAAAATCCATTACAGATCAAGAACATTAATTTGAAATTAAATATTCAGGTACTTTTATGTTACATTCTGAATCATTTTCTCGAATTTTTTTCTTTCAAGAAAATTATTCAAGCTTCTGTATGAATGTAATGAACAATCAAGATGACGGTCCTACTTTTTATAACATAAATTTCTAATTAAGCAACTAATATAGAAAAATTGTAAAACGTTTTCTAATTTAGTACTAGAGTCCATTAAATTTGCTTTGAAAAAAGCTACAGTTTAAGCATGAAAAAATGTTTTTTCCCCTTTAAGAGATGCATTTGCTTGCTATTCACGTGAAACTGCGATTTAAAAACATAGTTTCTACGAATATAATAGAGATTAAAAATGACCATATTAAATAACAGCCTGTCTTTCCAAATTCGGTCTGGACGAAAATAGATAAATCGTAAGTCCCATGAATCCCATTCATTTATCTACATCGTAAACATCAGAATTTGCCATAAGATACTGACATGTATTCTTTAGAACTCAACGAATAAGCCTTCAAAATGATCAATGCGGCTGCCGGAATTGATGCCCTTTCAAGTATCTGTAGAGCCTTCTAAATATCTTACAAGCTTTCTTTGAATCACATAACATTGTTACTTAGCACTATTCATTGTTACGACGACCTAATAGAGAGAAGGTATAAGTTCAATATCATTATTACCCAATAACGAGGGTTTATAGAATATTTTTTTTCGAAATATTGTAAAATGTTTCACTGCTAAACTTTTTTGTAAAAAAAAAAAAGCAAGAAGTTTCTGAAGCCTACTTTCCTTAGATCGTATCTCTTTTTTCTTTTTTGTCTTTTCTTGTAAATAATAAAACACTCTCCATATATTTTTAAATTATATGTTATACGTTATTAATTCAATATTTTCTGAAAAAAAAGAATGAATTAAATCCGCTTTACTTACTGAAGTTATCTAAATGTAATTGTACTGAAGTTGTCTTAATAGTACTGAATAGTATAGTAATGGTACTGTTAATAGTAGGGTAAGGTCTCCTAAATTATACCATTTTTACTAAATTCCATATTTTTACTTAATTGATTGGGCAAGAACCTGTTTTAGACTTTAAACAATACAAAGTGATGAATTTTGAAGCTTTTTACTTACCGGGTGATCAATAAATAACAGAAGGTGTTTGGAGCCCTGTAGCGTGTTATGTACTGGAGGAAATAGAACAAAATTTGGCCACCATACACATTAAAGTATGCAGTTTCGATTTGTCAAGAAAAAAAAATTAGTACCAAACAACGCCGATAGGGGAAATTCTGGCGCTGCGGTCTAAAACTGCAGCATGAAATTTGCATATACGGGTACTTTATGACACGATATCGAGGATAAAAGGAGGGGTTGCGGGAATCTAGTCATTCTGCAAGTAGTCGCCCATCGATGGCGTTGTCACTGCGTGATCGTGCCTTATTACCGCATATCGGACGTCGGGTGAAGGATGTCCTGCGTCAACATTTCACAGACCTTAAAGCAATTAGTCGCGCATTTCCCAAGAATTGGCCTCTGAGGTCCCATGATCTGAATCCTTGCGATTTCTGGTTGTGGGGCTACCTGAAAAGCATTGTGTATCAAGGACATGTTCATGACATTCCTACCTTAAAAGATCAAATGACATTTCATGTCAGACGAATAAATGCTGATATGCTGCGAGCCACCGTCGAAAACCTCGTGTACCGCATGCAATTAGTGGAACATCAGGCTGGTTGCACCTTGAGCCAAATTTGTAGGTTGCTATAATAAACGTTTTTCATTGGTATTTGGTGTGTTGTTATTTACTGTTTCCATTGGCAGTTATGTATTCTTTTTTCACACATTATGCGCTTGCAGCGCCAGAATTTCCCCTATCGGCGTTGTTTGATACTAATTTTTTCTTCTTGACAAATCGAAACCGCATACTTTAATGTGTATGGTGGCCAAATTTGTTCTGTTTCGTCCAGTACATAACACGCTACAGGGCTCCGAACACCTCCTGTTATTTCTTGATCACCCGGTATTTGAGCAAATATTTCAATATGTTTAATATGTAGGCTAGTTTTCAACAAAAAGAAAAAATATGTCAACTGATACAATTTAGGAAACCGTTCCCTAAATTGTACCACCCTTCCCCTAAAATGTATCAGGCACACAATTTCTGTGAAAGACGAGTTTGTAACAAAGATGGCTTATCTTTTATTAATATTGTTTTACTAGTTGCGACCCGTGAAATATTCACGGAAGTAAAACAAATTCCACATTTTTGAAAAACACAAGATTGAAAAGATGTTGTAAGCTAATTTTTTTAGAAGCCATGACTTTCATAACAGCCCACGACTAGTTTTAATTTAAAATAAAAGATTAAAATGTAGAAAATATATGATATAAAAAAACAAAATGTAAAAAAAAAAACTATCATTACAGGTCAAAAAACTTAATAGTCAGTCTTTAACTTGATATTGAGAATAGGCTAATCAGACACATCTATCACAGTAGAAAATCTTCTTTCTGCTGCTTACACCGACGCACTTAGTGTGAAGCCAGTCTTTACATTGAAGACGGTTAATCATTTCTTCCTGTCATTCCTCCTCACATATACGACAGAACCTGTTCTCTTTCATTGTTTCCTCTTGTTCCTCGATTATTTGGCGCTTAGAATTCCTGCCACATTCAGTAGGTCTCACTGACTTAGGCTTGACTTTCCCAACTTTCTTTTCAGGTTCCTTTTTTCGAGATCTTTCTTATAGGAACTGCAAGTAATTTCAAAGGAAGTAGCAGGCTTCCTGAACCGTTTTCTCTTCCTTGCCTGCAGGAGTTGAACAGGAGAAAATTCAGCAACAGAAATGAAAGATTTTGAGGTGCTAGGTTTGGAGATAAGTGATGTTAAATTGGTATCAGGACTAGAAACAGAAGAGGAGGAGGCAGACCTATGATGGTTAGGTGGTAAAATTTGCACTAAGGCATATCATCACTACACCATTATCTCTCGCTATTTCAATAACATTTAGATTTTTGGTATGTATAGAATGACCATCGAGGATCAGCAACACTTTTTTGTCAATAGTAGATTTCACAGAAGCAATGAAATGCTGTAACCATTTCACAAATATTTCACTCGTTATCCATCCACTATCAGATATTTCAAACGCTGAAATGATTAAGATGTGCCCCTGCTTTTAACGCATCTGAATCTCGTCTCTTCTTGTATATTATCATTGGAGACACATACACCCCAGAAGCGCTGAAACAACAAACGCATGTAGTGTTTATTCCCCTCTTCCCACTGGCAATGGCTCTTACTTGATGTTTCCTTTTCTGGCAATTACTTTTTGTAGCTTCTGTACAGTTGAAAGGCCAATTTCATCCATATTAAAAATTTGGTAAGCTTGAAATTGATACGTGTCAATTATATTTTTCAGATAATCAAAAAATTCCATGACAATGTCTTTATTAAACCCAAAAGCTCTGGCAACTGATATTGGTCGTGGTTGGCGCAGTAACAGTTCTGGATGTCGTGACATGAATTTATAACACCATTTCTTTCCGGCTTTTCCGGCTTTGAATCTGTGTTGCAGACCATTTGCCTAAGCTATCTGATAAGCAAGTTTTTGCAAATCAGCGCGAGTACATCCAAGAAGGTTTGACTCCATAAACAAAATATGGTCAACAAGATCTTTTTCAATTTCTGATGGAAGGTCTGCTGAACGCCCAAACAATTTTAAATTTCCTTTTGCATTTTTATTTATAACCTCCAATCTTCTTTTTAAAGTTGGTTTCGGAACCCCGTACCTCCGGCAGATCTCATTAATCCCAGCGTCTCCATTTCTGAATGAATCAATTGCTCGATCCATATACTCCTCCGACCACAATCCATATTTCTTAGCTCTCGGCATCTGTAATAAGAAAAAATATTTTGATTTATTTTTATGCAAGATCTGAATAAAACGTCTGTATAAAAATGATAACGTTGAAGAACCAAAATGTGCATCCATAATAAAAAAATAAGCTATTTAAATTAAATTAGAATTGAGCGTGTTGTAAGTTAGTTGGAATCATAATTAAGAAGGCCATTTAATTTTTTCGGTTATAATTTTCTCATATAAAATACTTTTAAATGTAGATTTATTTTGTATTTAACTGTAATATTAATATTTCTTACTTAAAAAAACTCCTCCAACCCTAACTCAAAACCTATTAAAAAACTCGAATAAAAATTTAAATTCGGTCAGCTATGTATAATTGAAAAAATTAAGTAACATAATACACATTTTAATTTTAAGCCTTAACATAATATACATAATGCATTTTTAAGCCTTGGTGCAAATGGAAACATAAATTTTAACTTTTTTTTGAAAATGTTATCTTAAATTGTACCGGTACAATTTAGGAGGCGTCGCCATCTTGACCTCCACATGTTTTCCTTTATTATTGAAGAATCTAATTTTTAATACAAACAAGCTATTTTAATGTCAACTAAGTTAAGAATCTTAGACTATGTATAAATTAGTATGTTGTATGGGACCTTAGGTTTTCCTTTTCAAAATAACTTCAAAAACAGAGAGAACATGGAAACATCGACTGTGATAAAACAACAGATCGTAGAAAGATGGCGCTGGTAGAGTGGTGCCTGGACATCGTAGTAGAGATACTAGCCGTCTGGCGACGTCACAAGACATACCTGTTACAGGATATCATAGCGGTACAATTTAGGGACCGGTACAAATTAGAAGACTTTACTCTACTCTTAATAGTACTGTAATAGTTCTGAAACTGTCTCATACTGAAGTTGTCTTCATTAATTTTAATCATATCAGAGCCCGCTCAAATTAGTGGCTTACTAAGCAGATTAATATTCATAATTTATGACATTAATAAAACTTCCAATGCTTTTCTGTGGGGAGTTTTACCGTCTTCAAGTGCTAAATTTTCGATGAGTGCCCTCAAGGAAAACGTTTCAAAAAAACATTTTTTTTTACTTCCAATCAGGTTCGCAAAGGGGCTGTCCATAAAATACGTACGGTACGCAAGAGGGGAGAAGGGTTGTGCTTAGCGTCACAAAATGACAAAGACTAGGGAGGGGGAGGAAGTCAAATAGTATTCTTCACACATTAGTCTTCATACATTGCATTTCACTTCAGCGCATTTTTTAAAATCAAAATAACTTACCTAAGAAATTCATTAAAACACCCGCAATTATCTAAACTTTAAAGTTCAAACGAAGAAAATGCTTGAGTATAAGGAAAATGCGTCAAAATGCAAAATTTCTAATATGAAAAACGGTAATTTTAATTTCAGATTTTGATTTTTCTCTTAAGATCTAACTTTAATAGAGATAAGGTATAATTTCAATATCATTATTAATGATAATGCCATAAACTACAAATTATTCATAGTTTACGATATTAACAGAACTCCTCATGCTTTTCTGTGGGAAGTTTTACCGTCTTAATTCTTTTATGCTAAATTTTCGATGAGCGCCCTCACGGGAAACGTTTCAAAAAACACTGTTTTCAAAACTTTTTTTTTTAACATTTTAATTTTTTTACTAAAATTAAAAAATCAAAAGAGATCGTTTTAATTTTAGATTTTATTTTATTTTTTAATGTTGTATTTAAATTATTTGATTTTTTTTTAATACCTATCCAAAGATATAAAAAAGATTTAAATTTGATTTTTTTATGAATAACTAGTCGGCTACCCGTCGCTTCGCTCCGGAAGCCTCGCATATATAACGGAAAACAACTTTTTATTTATTAAAAAACACACACACAAATTACATCAAGTAAACTAAAACTAAAACTTTTTAAAAGTTTTTTTTTTTTTTTTAATTTAATTTTTGATGTCTATATTCTCTCAATCCACGACTGCTTTTAGGACCAGCGTGTGAATCATATATCTACGATGTATTTTTATTTTTTATTGAGATTAGAATGTAGTGCTCGTGGTCTAATGGCTAAGACGTCTGACTTCGGAGCAGAAGGCTGTATGTTCGATTCCCATAGCGAATTTGTAGAAATTATTTCTATTTTCACAAATTACAACAATTGCACCTGACAGACAGAAATAGAAGATTTTAGTAATATAGATATACTTTTCAGTGGTTTTTAAGTTACAAATAGTGATTTTTCAGTATTCTATCTAATAGAAATAGTGCTTCTTTCTTTCTTGACTATCTTTTTTTATTTCAATTGGTACTTTACAGTGGTTTTTGAGTTATAAATATTATAAATATAAATAGTGATGTTTTTTGAGTAACAAATAGTGATTTTTCAGTATTATATCTAATAGGAATAGTGCATCTTTTTTTCTTGACTCTCTTTTTTTATTCCTATTGATACTTTTCAGTGGTTTTTGAGTTAGATATAGTGATGGTTTTGGAGTTACAAATAGTGATTTTTAGTTTTCTACCTATTAGAAATAATGCTTATTTCTTCCTTGAAACTCTTTTTTTAATTGATACTTTATTTAAAATATTCCAATATTTCGGCAATTATAGTTCTAATTGTCATTTTCGAATTAAAAATAAACAGACGGATCGGAAATAAATAAAAAATCTTGAGAGTCAAAAAAAATAAAATAAGGTTGAATACATTCCATACTGATGGGGGAAAGGAGAAGGACATATAAGTCAAAAAACAATATTAAGTGAGGGGCAGTCATCTTGACCTAATGGATAAGACGTCTGATTTCGGATCAGAAGGTTGTAGATTTGATTCCTGTCACGGATGTTTCATTGAAAAATTATTTCTGCTTTCCATTCGCTCAGGAAATTACGCCGTACAGACAGACAGACAGACAGAGAAATAAAAGATTTTAGTAATATATATTACCAATCATAAAGATGTAAACTTTGTGGGAAAAATTTCAAAACATTTTTAATATATTTACAAATAGTAGGCTATATTAAACTATATTGAGAATTAAAATACATTCAGGGCCGAGTGCACCAACCAACAAACGAAACAGTCATTAGTTATGGAAGCGATAGTGAATAACATGCCGTCAAGTAAAAGTTGCTGTGCACCAAATGATGTTTCGTCAGTCATTTACTGATGTTCGGTAAACATCTAATCTGATTATAAAAGTGGCTGCGATTGGTTAACGACAATGAACGTCACTTCCGGATATCTGTGCATAGTCGCAGTATGTTATAAAATGGCAGCCTCCATGGAGTAGAAAAAATACACGTGGACAGAATTTGTTTATTGCCGATACGAAATTTCCCTATAAGAATGTTCACAGGAAGTAAACTTATTCAACATTATTTTCGGAATATTTAATAGGAATAAAGAAGCTACTTCATCGTCAAAATCACAGGAGTCGGTTTCAATCGAGGCCGACGCCAGCCATTTTTAAACGTTGGATGGCGGGGGGGCTGATGGGAGTTTTCTATTGAATGGCGCAATTTTAACTCGCAAGTTTCCGAGCTGCTAAAATTTGGCATCTGATCAGCGAGTTGCGGCTGTTAAAACCCCTCACGAACATTGGTGCACAGAACATGTCACTTGATCGATGTTTTAGCAGCGATCAAAGTTAACGGAGGTTTGGTGCACTCGGCCATCAGACTTTTATTTTATTTTTGGTTTTAACTAATTATTTAGCGATTTTCTATTGTTCAGCGGTCTTATGGAGCCGTTTGCCAGTTGTAGGAGAAGGTTCTCTTCAATTCTGCGACTCATTAAACGACTTAGTCGTTGAACTGATTAATGGGTGAAACTGAATAAATACTTAGCTAAAAATAGTTTAGTTTTAATATAAATTAAGGTTGGGATGATATTGTGACATAATACTGTATTAGGCAGGGGGATTCACAAGGTTATGGCAAAGTGGGGATGGGGTGAGGGTCGAAAATAACAAAAATTAGCGTGACATAGTTAATGGACAGTCCCAAATATACATGCCAAGTTTCAAGAATATTTATCCAGCTCTTCAGAAATTACTAAGTGATTCACACACATTGATATTTTATAAGTCTCACTTTCCTAGGAAACAAGGCTAAATTGTTCAGATGACAGTGATGCATTTTCCTTGACAATGAGATTTCACTCCGTGATTAGATAGCTGAAAAAGAAATAGTAAGTTCCATTAATAATATAGTTGATGATTCACTGGGGAATTAGTTTTGCCTTTTCGTACATTGACAGTCTATAAATGGCAATACCTCTAAATCATTCCAGTTATTAACTTGTGGCCTTATGATAAATTTGTCAACCCTTAATTGTAATAGCAAGTTTCTTTTTCATCTAAAATCCCCGATTTAGGTCAGTACATGGTAATAAGAAAAAAATAATATAGTTGAGGGGTCAACTTTCGGATCTCTCCACAGTAAGATTCAAATTTTTTTTTAGAAAATACATTGTTTTGTTAGGTAGGGATTATAATTTATATATATACATAAAGCAGAAAGCTCAAAAATTTTGTTCGCATAAAACTTAAAAACTATAAAACCAACTTGAATAAGATTGTCAGAGTTTGGCAAGATGGTTTATGGCCACATAATATCACTTGCTACCTTATTTACTCAAGCAGTGAAGAAAGAAACTTTAAAAACCTCAAGGGGATTTCACGAATTAAGCACAAGCGGTTTTGAAAGCTGAGATCACATAATTTCGCTGCATCTTTTAATTATTGCAATTAACACAATTCATTAACTCTACAATTAACGCCAATTAACGCTTTTAACTTTGAACCATTCAAAGAATGTTGATGAAGTTTTCTGAATTTTGTAGAGGATTCAATACTGCTTCTTTAAACGTATCAATTATCTCTATATCACTTAGGGAACGTGGATAATAAGACATTTCTTTATGAATATGGATTTCACTGTTTTATTCTCCTTTAATTTCCAACTCTCCTTGTTATCTTGTTACTGGATTTATTGATTTTCTTGAAAGTTTAACAAGTATGAATAAGAGATTTTAAAAAGGTTTGTATTATCGATATAGGCTTAATTGGCTTATAAAAATTACGATTTATTGAGTGGGGGGAGGGCGTACGCGGCTCTTCCGCTGTCATAAGAAAGAGAACAGGAGCTCTCCCGTAAGTTCGGTGGCAGCACGGGGAAAGGCACGATGATCGCTCGGGCACTGAGACGGACGTTTCTTCAAGTTGTATGTTCATCGGACTCATCAGCCCAACCCAGGTGTGACGGTGATCCTCACTTAAGATCTTGCCTCTCTGGTTCTTTTATCGGGGAAGGCGGGGTTGGGCTGATGAGTCCGATGAAGGACGAAACAGCTGTTCCCAACTCCTTTCCTATAATCGAACAAGAGAGGCAATTTCAATTTATTCATGTGCTGCCTTTGATTTCTCGATTTTCAGCAATTTCACAGCACGTTAAATGATTTGATTTAGCTTTTGCTTTTGTTTAGTATTCCGATTTGGAATTTATTTTTCTTAATTTAATTCCTTTTTGCCTACTGAACGTAGGAAAAGGTTTTTGGTGGTGCTGAGTTGGCACCCCAATTCATTTCTTGTCTTTCTTTTGAGAGGTCACTGTCAGGTGTGACGGTGATCCTCACTTAAGATCTTGCCTCTCTGGTTCTTTTATCGGGGAAGGCGGGGTTGGGCTGATGAGTCCGATGAAGGACGAAACAGCTGTTCCCAACTCCTTTCCTATAATCGAACAAGAGAGGCAATTTCAATTTATTCGTGTGCTGCCTTTGATTTCTCGATTTAAATAATAAAAGACAGTAAAGGAAAAAAATATCTCCATAAAAATACAAGATAAACTGAACATTCTATCGATATCCGGCAGTAATATCAATCCGCATATTGTTTCCCTTAATATAGCGAAATAATGAGTGTTTTAACTAAATAATGCGGATTTAAATTTACAATTCAAAAACTATGTTGCTAACATTTAGATATGGTTTATATTCTTTCGTTTGTAAATTATTTCACGATTTAAAAAAATAGAAAAAGAAAACGAAAAAATAAAAAGCAGCACGAAAAGTTGGTTTCAAGTTCTTTCAAGAAATTCATGTTAATATATCGGGATTTCAAAGGGACGGATAGATAATTTAACTTCATATTCTAAAACTTTAGTAACTTCTAAAACTTTAGTAACTTATGCAATTAAGTGATTCTGAGAAATATTCGAGCAGAAGCTGGTTAATATACAAGAAAAAAAAATTATCTTACAACTGTGGATTTCATTACAGTACTTTGAGGAGCACAACTTAGATACTAAGAATTTGGCTGGAAACTTCAACGAAAACCGATTATTTAATGAGGCATTTGCAAAATATTACTGTTGTTTGGTTCATTCTCGTTACCTGTTATTATCACAAATGTAAGTTTCAATATTTTCCAAAAGTCAGATTAGAAACTTTTCAACAAATTAAATGCTTAAATATGTCGGGAATGATTTAAATTTCAATTGTTCTTCCATTTTGCTTCTGTGTTTTCGTGTTCTTTTATTGTTTAATATAATCATCCATCATAGAAGCTATCATAAATGTCTAAAGGCATTATATCTCTCATTTGTAGCATTAATCATAAGTGCATTTTCAATGAAAACTTTCGTCTCGATTAATCTGTCGATAGGTAAGTAGTGAATTATTCGAAATTTAATAAGAAAATGCTTTTAAACATGTCAAAAGCACAATGGCCTCTTCAGAGCAGACAATATCTTGAGCTGAATATTGGAAGAAAAAAAAAACATTAATGATAATTACAAGCAATAATTAATTAATTAATGTATAAAACTTAATATAATTTTACTAATTCTAGCATATTTCGTAAGTTATTATATATTCACAGATAATTGCAAATATTGTAAAAGAATGCTCTTTTATAATAATAGTTATATACTTTTCTAAAAAGTGTGTATTGTTTCCCAAAATGTATTAAATTGTTTGTTAAGTATATTAAATATTTAAGTACATTAAATATATTAAATATTTAAGTATAATAAATATGTTAAGTATATTAAAGTATATTAAGTATATTACATACATTAAATTGTACTAACAGTAGTACAACTCCGTCAAATTGTTAACTTCAAAATGACAAAAAAAAAGCCAAAATCCAGAAATTTCCAGAAAATTGGAGGGTTTTTTTTCTCTCTAATTAGTAAAGCTTCTTTTACCTATAACTTGTTGCTATTCAATTTTTTTTCCCAATCATTTACTTGGCAATTCTTTTGATAAATCTTCTGGATAGCTAGTCATCATGCAGTTATAAGAAGAAAATGTAGGGGTCTCACATTAAAGTTTCGATAAGGCCTTAAAAAATAATACAAGTAGAACATCAATTATCCGAACCTCGATTACCCGAACTATCAATCATCGAATCACTGACGTTACCTCCCTCCCAAAATAAATTATAGTATACTAGTTGCGACCCGTGAAATATTCACGGAAGTAAAACAAATTCCACATTTTTGAAAAGCACAAGATTGAAAAAGATGTTCTAAGCTAATTTTTTTAGAAGCCATGACTTCCATAACAGCCCACACGTAATTTGAATATCGGCTTTTTTGTTAATATAATATTATAATATTGTTAAAATAAAAAAAAAAAAAACTGATTTACCACTTTCGTAGTAGCCAGCGCTGCGGTTTCTCATTATGAAACATAATGGCAACCTGCCGCCCTAAAAGAATAGGCTCGTCGAATTTGAGACAATATTAACGGAAGTAAAACGAATGCCACATTTTTGAAATACCCTGAAATTTTTGAAAAACACAAGATTGAAAAAGATGTTCTAAGCTAATTTTTTAAAAGCCATGACTTCTGCAACAGCCCACAAATTTGAATGACTAAGCCAAATTTTGTTAAAATAAAAGAAAATAAAAAATTGATTTACCACTTTCAACAATAACAATAACAATAACAATAATGAATGTCCAACAGCCAATACCAATAATCCTGTCTGGGCAACAATGACGGCACCTACTTTTTCCCCTACTTGTTGAGTAGTGAGCGAGCGGCTACACAGCCGAAACTATGTAAAATTCGAGGTTTTACAAACTCTCTGATAAATTTTGACAGTGTATTTCAGTGTAAACTTCATTTGTGCGGGAAAGAAAATCTCAATATGCTGATAATAATTGTATAATCGCGATCCATCGCGGTGAAATGGGACGAATATTAGAGACACCATGTTTAAACATGGGCGTGACGTCACGCCTGACGTGTTCCAACGCTGCACGATTGGTTATTTCTCCGACTCTGCTTACAAATTTACAAATTTACAAAGATCCGTTAAATTTTTGCCTATTAATAGTACGATATGTTCAGTGGAAATGTATCTACTTCAGCTGTATGCTTTTTAGCATCTACTTTTTGGTTGTTATGCCGAAATGAATTTTTTCCGTTTATTTATTCGAAGATACACTCTCCGACCATTTTATTAGGTACATCGCTGCTATGCGTGAATGTCTGGACCCGTCATGTCTCAGAACAACTCTTCAAGCCGGTGGGGGCACTGTCATGGTGTGGGGGATGTTTTCATGGCACACGTTGGGTTCATTGATACCTTTGAGGCACGTCAGGATGCTAGACTGTACCTTAACATCCCCTGCTATGCCCTAACGGGTAACGCAGTAACGACTAATGTACCTTAACATTATAGCTGACCAAGTGCAACCGTGCATGTTAACAGTTTATCCTCAGATGCCTACTTCCAGCAGGATAATGCCCCGGTGCACAAAGCCCGTATCACTATGGAATGGTTTGAGGAAAATGACGATGACTTTTCCTTGCTGCAGTGGCCCATTCAGTCCCCGGATCTCAGCCCGATTGAAATTTTGTGGGATGAGCTAGAGCGGGCTGTTCGCTCCAGGCCTACACCTCCATCAAATCTTCAGGGACTGCGTGACACACCCATGTCTTCATGGTACACAATACCTCAACAACGTTTTCAGCATCCTGTGAAATCCATGCCTCGACGAATTCAGGCTGTTTCGAGGGCTAAAGGAGGCCCAATACAATACTAGTTAGGTGTACCTAATAAAGTGGCCGGACAGTGTATATAGATATATATTTTATAGCAGTGGTACTTAATCTTCCATTGTTCGCTCAAATGTATTTGTCTTTACTTTTCTTTTCTTATAATTAATTTTTATTTTCTTACGTTAGTGGCTCCTACATTCAAACATAACCTAAACAGAAATAAAATTCTGATAGCCTATGGCAAGCATTTAAAATAAGTTACATTATTTCCATTCAATATAATATTTTAAAGTTGAATATTTTTTAATAATTATACAATACGTTTTAATGTATTACCTATTTCCTACCGTATAAAAATTATTAAATGAACAAATTTGCACTGAATTGTAGCGTCTGGATAAGTTAAAGTTGTTTTAGCAAATCAAAATTAATCTATCAAATATTTTCAGTACTGAAAGTAAGTTACTTAAAGTAATGAGAAATAAGAAAACCCTCCGACAGTGCAATGGCAGATTTAAAAAATTTTTTTTTTTAAATACTCTCCCAATCCCTGATGACTTCTCGTAACTCTTTAGGGTACGTGTACCCCAGATTGAATATCACTCATTATAATATAAAAATAATCTTAATTTATCATAGCATGAGTTACAAATCAGTTATTAATTCATTTTTTTTAATAATTCTTCATATTTCAAAATACAGTAGCAATAATCTTGGTTATAGCAATGCAAATTGCAAATGTAATTACACTGTTTTAGTAGACACTGTGTATATCAGTGTTTATCTCAATTATTTAAAATTAATCAAGCCAATCAGGTATCTTTTGATTCAGATAATCGACGTTTCAATACACACATTAAATTTCACGCACATTATTAACAGCTCACAAAATTCACACATCAACCTGTTTTCTTGTTTTCCAGCGCCACATTTTCAAATGTTTCCAATATTCTTTCCACGTGATCTGAAAGATACTTTCTAAACAATTCTTTCGCCCACAGTTCTCCCCGTAGACGCACAGTACAAACAACTTAGAATTAGGATCATTGTACCTTTCAGTTAGTAGATTATATTTCAGACAGCTCTTAAATGCTACACTTAATTAAACAACCACCCACTATTTCAAAAAAAGAACATAATTAAATATTTTAACCATTTGCAATGGACTTTCAATTTCATTTCACCTTTCCAAAACGCGAACTATAAAGAGGTGGGGTTTGATAAAATAAGCTATAGTGATTGTACGATAATAATACCTCGACAGAATTGAACTCTCTATTGATTTCCACGACAACTGATATGAAATTTATAAATATTTTAACTTCGGTTGTGAGCTACCAATTGGTGAACAGTTATTGATGATTTTAAATATATTTATTATTTATTTACGATTCCCAGAATAACCAGGGGTTGGCTATTGTGGAACTTCCACAGTTCATTTCTAATTTATCATTCATTGCATTATTATTTCGGAAATCAATATTTCGTTTCGGGGAACCAGAATTATATCTTTATATATAAATATCCAGAGTTATGTACGTTTAGATATAAATCAATTTTTCAATTAAACTGCTGGGATTTTTGAAATATTAATTAATTACTTTATATTACATAACTTTAAGTTAAATCCATCCATCCATAGTTTTCTGTCCGAAGACAGGTCCAGTTCTATGGAGGTCTCACATGGATCTCCTAGAAACACCTGGGGAAAGATACTGGGGGTGGTTTCCCGTTGCCTGCCCCCAGGACGCCATTAAGGAATGACGTCAGACCGAAGAGAAAGTGAAGAAGAGGCTGGACAACACAGGAAAGGAAATTGAAACAGCCATGCCACTGCCGGGATTCGAACCCAGGTGCTGGCGCACTGGTCGCCACGGCTGGCCGCCGCCGAGACCGCACGGCCACGCCAACACGGCCATAAGTTAAATATACATTGGAAATTTTTTAAACATGAGGCTTAATAAATTATGTCAATCTCTTTAAGTTTGTGTCCAATAACCTAATAACTTATGAAAAGATGAATGAATCTTCTTGAAACGTCACGTGCACATTTACAAGTAAGAGACGACCTAACCTTCGCATTTGGAAATTTGTTCATGTAGGTTCCTAGCGAGAAATTTATGCTTACAGACGACAAATAATTTCTATTTAAAAAAAATTAGAAGTGAAACTACATTTCTAGAAATATTTGGAAAAGCATTTTAATCCTTTTATTAATACAATGTTTTCCATGTCTTTAATATGATTAAATTTAAATCCTAAGTATTTGCGGATTAGAGTTCAAAATTTTAAGATACTGTTTATCAATTTTACTACAATTATTATTTAGAAATTTACTTTTCTTCTATATTTCTTGATGGCTTTAAAAGGACAAATTAAAATTTGCAAAAACTAAAAAAAGTTTAGTGAAATTGGCTTTTAATTTCTTTTCTAGACTTTTTGTTTTTAATGGATTTTAATATTTAAAGAATATTCCGTATGTTTGTTTGAATGATAAACTTTACTGTGAGTCTTATAAGGTAATTTTGATGATAGATAATTCTTCAGCCTTCTTTATTCCGTCATTCCTTTACTGATTGTAGGAGCAGAAACATAAAATTCATAAATTACTGCGGGTTACTGCAGGCAAGGAATGACAGAATAAAGATTGTTGAAGAATTTATTTAAGGTCAAATCAAACGGTCCTAGTTTTCATCATATGTTTGAAGGTTTTTGATTATGTGATTTGCACGTGCCACCTATTTCAAAATTGAAATGGCTTTAGAACTTGCTGTAAAATTCAGCAAGTTTCAGTGAGAGGCCATTAGTGAGCTTCCAATCAAGGTAAGGGAAACTATTACGTACCAGTAATACAGGAAAACCCCTTATTCAGTGGCAGCGAACTAGTGGACGCCATTGTTGTCACCGTCTCGACTGAATTAAGTGTTGTAGTCAGAAAATTACTTTTCGAAAATAAACAATATTGTTACTGAAATAAATTCATTATATGCCTTTAATGTGCAGAGATGTCGATTTTTTAGAGATTTTTCAGTTCTTGTTGAAAGGATACCGTGTTCGCAAACAACTGTGGAAGTAATGCTTCGCAACTTAAGACTTTGCAGTCGAAACGCACGTTGCTTCAGCGTAAATAATAGAGGTTGTAAAATACAATATACATGTAGTTTCGAACAGATTGGCAAATTCTTAAAAGATATTTAATATTCTACGGAAATTGCGTTGACTGGAGGCGACTTTAACCAGTAACGAAAACTGAAAGTCGAAAGTTTTAGATCTTGATTGCTGATCTCGTCTGTGGCTTAAAAGGCTTTAAATGGCATCGTCAATCATATGAAGTATTGCTTCACATTACAATGGGAAAACGACATTAAAGATATCAGAAACTATGACTATTTCAATGAATCAAAACAATATTGAAAACTAGGACGGACCGTGTGATTTGACCTTTAGGAGCAAGTTATAGTAACATCAATATATGAAGGAGTGAGTTTTAGATATTTTAAGCTTTCTAGATGACTAGAAGTGAAAATTTGAAACAAATATGTAGTAAAATGCTTACAAAATCCAGAACTCTTGACACGAAGCTAAGTGTAGGAAAGGGAATAGTAATTGATGCGCATTCACTGATCGTTGTGGTGTCGCCGAGATAAAATCAGCGGCGCACAGTACTTCGTACGGTAAGTTGTCAGTTTCATTTGTTCATTCTAATATCCGACAGTAATTTTCTTGACGCTTTCTTATTTTGATGGTCTTTTTAATGACCATTACCTTAAGTGAATCTAGGTCCATGCTCTTCAAGGTGTTCAGTTAGAGAAACCCATAAGCACAGTTATTTGTTGTGTCATGTCGCTGCAAAAACGTCTTCTATTGAAATAAAAATGAATTACAATGTATAATATCGTGTCTTGGCGCCAGCACAGCTATGAGTGTGTAAACGACAATTAATGTGTCTTAAGTTAGCTTCGTATAAACTATTAATATGCAGAGATAGAATCAATTATTAAAATACTTGCGAGATAGCGCAAGAAAAGAATGACAGTTAATATTGTCGAAGGATTATTTATGAAAATATATGTTTAATTATTACTTTTTTTTTATAAAAAGTACTTATATTGACTGATTTCATCGAAGAACAGCAACAAAACTAAGCTTCCTTGAAAAATGCTAGACAAAATCGGTTGACATAAAATCCAGGACCATTGAAAATCGGTTGTTAAGCAATCGTTGCATCCAGATCGTTTCTCCTGGTCAGTATCATCATCATTATCTTGTTCCTTAAACTGCAGCTACAATAAAGTCAACGAACCGTAGAAAACACATCTCTTTCTCCAAAAACTTTTGCTACGTTCCCAGTTGTGCCCTGACCGGAAGAAGCACAGGAAAAGGAAGCGAAGGGCGAAAGAAAAGGATTTCAAATCACTTCCACTGCTCCAAAGAGAGGTCGCAGCTGAGGCTTTAAACTACCTCATTTTCAAGTCTGCCTGCAAAGAATATCTGCTGAGAATTGCATTACAGCGAAACTGGTCTAAAACTGTTTAGAATTGTAAGAAAATAATCTAAATACTGATGAAATATGATATATCTGGATTCATGCTATAAATGTAATTTAATAAGATTTTAATAATAGAATAAAAAGTCATAGATCAATCCAATGTTTTTACAGTAAGTATAATCTTTTTTTTTTCAAAAAAAAAAATCAAGCTTATTTCCGGCTCTTTTTATTTTCAATAGTTTCAATGTTGTTGGTTTTTTTGGTTTTTTTTTTTTTCAATTTTTTTTATTTTTTTTGTTTTTTTTTTTTTTTTTTTTGCAATATATTATACGTTGAATATTTATTATAATTAGTCAAAGTTTTTCCTTTTTTTAATAGCGGTCCAAAATTAATACAAAATTAGATCCATTATTTTTTTATTACAGGCCGAATATGTTTCTAGTATAGATGCAATTTCTTTTGCCTTAGATGGATTTTTTTTTTAATTTTTCAGTGGTTTCCCTATATTTTTGCAATAGTGTTATATATAAAATATATTTACATGATATTGTAAATCTGCTTTTTTTTCTTCCAAATTTAGTATTTTTTGGTTTGGGTTCTTTTTTTTTTTTTTTTTTTTAAAATACAATTTTTTATAATTGCAGTTCACATTTCGAAAGGCTGTAACAGGAGAACTAATTAGTGGAATGACTTCATATTCAGCAGGGAGACTCTAAGGCGATGGAATTTTGTTTGCCCAAAAATAAACGCCAGTTCCGAAAGTGACCGCTACAATACCGTAGTGGATACATATGGTGCATTATGTGTTACACACGGACATGTTCGATTTGATGTTGTCCGATATTGGCAAAGTGCTGAAATCTCAAAATCGCATGCAACCACATAGCGTAGAGCATCACTCGACATGTTGTGGATATGGCATATTACCCTATTCTTGAAAATAACAGGATAAACAATGTATTTAAAACGTCTCCACAGGTAAAAGTTGCAGGGGTTCAGATTCGGCGAGGTTGTACGAAAACGGCGGTTGATGAGCCTTAAGGAACAGGTTGACAGGGTGGCTGTGTGAGATGAGGTCATCCTGCGTGAAAACTTTTGAATCCAGATACTGCTGAAGTGTTGAAATCATCTGGTTGGCTAAAAAATTCATATCGCTGACCATTAGCAATGTAGATAACGAGACCCATAGAACCAAGGTCTTTGATATAAAGAAAGGTCCATGATGAAAACCAATTATGGTTTTGAGCTTGAGATGGAAGTGAGCTTCGTCTACAAAATGTTGCATGGTTAGTCGTCTTCCAGTTCATTCCGTGCACATCGGTAAGGATTAAGCAATTGCTGAACATTGACTAGAACGGGTACCAGCGCATTATTTGTCTAACGATCGTGCTGCTGCATCCCAAGACATTAACCATCCTTTGTTTCCTGTATTTCTATGACTACATCCTACACTGTTTGCTGTGCGACTGATTTCTGTTCTCTGCCAGGCTTTACCTCTAAGGAACCTAATTCTTCAAATTTCTGGATCATTTTTCATAGATCATTTTGCAGTCATAAGACTCGTTTTAAGTCTCTTTAATGTCCTAAACTTTGACAATGCTGTTAAGGCACAGCTGTTATTTTAGTAAAAATAGATTCAAAAGAAGAGAGTGATTCTTCGGTAGTAGCGACATTACGCAGTGAAGTGATGCATTCCTCAGCTGCATGCTTTTATAGCAGCATCTTTCGAATCTCGTGTCATTGCGGGCATTGGTATTACCCATTACGATATTGTAGCATTATGTATTGCCTAGCGGCTACTTTCGAAACTGACGGGTGTTTTTTGCTTTTGTTTTTTTCCACCAAAGAAAATTTCATCGCCATAGACATCCTCTTATCAAATATTTAGTGATTCCGCTGTTTATAGCCTTTCGAAATGTATGGCTAATTATGGACACCCAGTAGATCCAATTTTTGTTTTTCACGTAAGTTTAAAAGAGAGTTTAAGTTTAAAAGAGAGTTTAAGTTTAAAAGAGTTTTGTTCTTTTCTTTTTTTTTTTAAGGTTCACGGCTTGTTTTTATTTTGTAATGGGCTCAATATTTTTTTGATATAATTTGAACAAAATTTTGTATGTCATGTCGAATATTTCTTGCATTACGTCCACGTTATTTTTTTTTTTTAAATTCAACATTTTCTTTTTAAATCGTATGTTTTTGGTGTTTCGTGAAATGCATTTTTATTTTGTAAGGGATATATTTTTTTATAATAACTTCAAAATTTTGTATTATTTGTCCAATTTTTTTTTGCGTTTAAAGCTTTTTATATTACGTATAAAGCTTTTTATTATATGTTAAAATGTTTTCTTGCAACCAGTCCAATTACTTTTTTTTTCTGTCTTAAGTCGACTATTTTTTTTTGACTTTGCAACATCTTCAAAACTTGTTATTGTATGTGCAATTTTTTTTTCGTGATAGCTCAATGTTTTTTGGATAAAGTGTTTTTTTTGTTGTTTTTTTTTATTGCAAACTCAGTGTTTTATACACTAACTGCAATGTTTAAAGCAAGATTAATTAGAAACAGACACTGGAAAGCACAAACCAAATCTTTCAATTTCAATTTCAATAAATAATTACTAACTTATCATAACAGCAAGTCACAATTGCAATTTCTACGTATGAATTTTGTACCAAATCAGTATGAGACTCATATTTTACATCCAAATTAAAGTAATTGAGATAATATAGTGTATATAGTTTTTGAGTTATACCGTAAGTAGTTCTTAATCACAAAGTGCACGAATTTCAATATCTGAACTTCAAATTAAAATTTCTAGATATGGCTTCTTATCTTTTATTATCTCAAGAAGCATTCGCCCATAGCAAACTGTGAGCCTTCATTCCTTGAGGGATAACGCTGGAAAACACTTAAATTGTTAAAGAGATGGATTTCTCAGAAAGGCTTATAACTCGCTACTTAAAACTTTTAATTAAAATGAAATTTCATCAATGTTCATTTAGTTTTTCTTATGTCTTTCGAGAGATAAAAAGAACAAAGACAAAATGAAATTTAGCAAAATCTTATGTCTTCACGCTACATGAGTTCATTGAAAACTTACCCAGAGGTCTAAAATGTAGAATTAAATGAAAGAATATTAATGGAAGCAAAACTTTAAAGAAAGTTATTTGCAAGTAGAAAATTAATTATATGGCTACCAACTTTCAGGATGTTTTAAAACAGATGAACACATAAATAAATTCCTAAAACTCTTACACTGTAGACATTCTCCAATATTTCGTTTTAATCTCTTAAAACTTTCTCAAGGTTTTTGTAAACAAAAATTAAAAATTTAACATAAATTTAAAAACCTTGAGAAAGTTTTACGAGATTAAAACGAAATATTGGAGAATGTCTACAGTGTAAGAGTTTCAGGAATTTATTTATGTTTTTATCTGTTTTAAAGAAGACGAAGGATATTGATGTGCGTATTTTGAATATCAGGATGCTTAATATAAGTAAGAAAGATATTAAACAGCAATTGTCTATTTTTCTAAGAATACAACAATTAAAGAGGATGATACTTTGCATTTACAGTTGAGATCGAAACAGTTAAATTATAGTTTCGATCGATTTTTTTTGAGTTTCAAATAAGAGAATTAAAGTGATTAAATCGACATATGTAAAGTACTCAATGGATAAATGCTTACCACGGATCTATTCAAGCATTAAAGGTTAATATTGGTGATCCTAAGAGCAGGCATTTTGAAGATCTATCGGGCAGCAGGATGTAAGGCTTCAGTTTTTTTTGAGGAGATTGAGTGGTCGGCTTTATGTTCACCCACCTTTAATCTCGAGAGAGGTAACTTAGACCATTTACTTAAGGCTTGGGCACACAGAACGCGATCTGCCGCGGCGGGCAGTGATCCAGCGGTCATCGCGGCGGTCTGCGATATGGGGATGGCACACAGAACGCGGTCTGCCGCGGCGGGCAGCGATCCAGCGGTCACGTGCATTTGTTGATACTACTGTAACAAATCGAAGGTCGCCCAATGCCGCAATTGAAATTCGCGAACGTTTTGCTGATTACTTTCAGAGAAAACAACGCATGTAATATAAAACATAAATGTTACGTTTATATACAAAAACATAACTCTAATTTTAATTTCTTGTTTATAATAAAATTAATTAAAATAAAAGGTGATACTTACTTGTTATATTGAGTTCTTTAGCTATCTGATTCCATGCTTCAGCCTTTTTTACAACATTTTTATAATGTTCATGTGATGCATCAAACAGATATTTGTAATTACGCACATTTTCTATCAAAATTCCTATTTGAATTTCATTCATTGTTGGAAGGCGGTCACGCTAAAATCTGTAGGATGCGATATCTTGTGTGAGCGGTCAAGTCTGGTATTTGGTATATTGGCAATGAAATGGTGGGTATTTTTATATATAGAGCCTGATGTTGAAACTGCGGATTAAATTGTAAAAGCAGCTTGCTGTTTGCTTAAGCCAACAAATCGAAGGTCTCCCAATGTTGCAACTAAATTACACATAAATATAATGTTTATGTACAAAAACTTTTTTTATTTTATTTTAGTTTATTTCATTTTAATTTTAATAAGTTTACAATTTCAGTCCTACTAGATCCACTATTAAAGTGATCTGTCTGTTAAGTTATCGATTTTAATATATCGATTTTAAGTTATTACAGATAATATACATGTTAAAATAATTTGTTATATTACCATACATACATTGTTATTTAAT
>JAFIDM010009631.1:229055504-229128453 GCA_023159025.1 Thereuonema tuberculata
TATATACCAATATTAATGTAAATATTATAACATAAATATTTTTATAAGATTAATTACAATTTTAACTGTTTTTTTTAATGTTATTACTTATACTATTCTAATTTTTTTAACATTAATATTAAATAATTAATTAAGAAATATCATTTTTCGTTGTACTCAATAGTATTTCTACATTTCAGCAATAACATTACAATTCATAGAATACTACTTTTCTTGTTTCAAAAAGAAAAAAAAATTCTAAAATCCAAAAAAAACAATTCGAGTTTTATTAAATAATAACATTTCTAAATTTCTTTAATGTTATATTAAAAACATATCATCCAGAAAACAGAATTACTCTTTTTTTCTTTTTTTTTAACATAATTTCTTGTTTATAATTAAATTAATTACATAATTAATTGCTTTTCTCCTTTTTTTAAACATTTTTATAATGTTCATGTGAAGTATCAAACAAATATTTGTATTTATGCACATTTTCTATCAATATTTCTATTTGATCAGTCATTGTTGGAAGGCGGTCACGCTAAAATCTGTAATTCTGTACAACCAGATCGCCTGTCTTCGCGGTCAAGGTCAGCACGCCTTCTGTGTGAACGAGATAATGCAACACTGTGAATACAACGCGATCGCCTTCCCGCCGCGGTCCGAGATCGCTGCCCGCCACGGCAGATCGCGTTCTGAGAAAGGTTGGAGGATGTACGGCCCGTCTGTACATCCCCATCTCTTTGAAGAATAACTTGCGGCTCCTTACAACCAAAACCGTACTACAAAATACCCTTTGTCAGTCTATATATATAAAGGTCTTTCAGTTATTCTTCATGTGTATGTGTCCATATCGCGCTCTAATAATTTGAATGGGTGTTTGAATCTTTCTAAATGATAAGATCTGTATTTGAAAATTTCCCTGTATAATGAGAGATTTGTGAGTGAAGATGTCAAAAAAAAAACAACATGGAAATGAAACTAACTCTCATTGACGGCAAACAATGGTTTTTATTGATATCTGCTAAAACAAGTAACCCGTTCAAATCTGGCATGACGAAAAGAATTACATTTAGGACGTTCATGCAGATAAAATATATTTTTCAGTAACTGGAAAATTTGACAATGGCATGTCTGAATTCTGCGTTAAACTTTTTGAGTAAATAAAAAAAAAAATTATGGTTTAGGTTCTGTGACTTAAAAACGAAGAAAAAAAACAACAACCAGTATTTTAAAAAAGTAGGTTATAAGTTCTTTCAGGTATTTCTTTCATTTTATTAGTTAACTGGTTGGTGTCATGTTTTTTTTTTTTTTTTGTTTTTTTTTTTATTTAGCTAGTACACTTAGTTTCAATATCCAAGTTTTGTATGCTTACCGCATAGCTGCTATAGAAATATTAATTGTTCAGAGTTCAACGATAAGTAAAGTTAAAATCTTTGAAGAATAACATTGGGAAGGTCTAGGATTTCCCCATTCAATATTCAGTTAAATCTTCCATCAAAAGGAAATTTAAACTTAAAACTTTTTTTTTTGCTTTGAATAAATCGAATAATCACGTCATTAGATGGTGTTTCTTGCGAAAAGAAAATTGAACTAATTCTTTGAACTCGTTCCAAGAAATCTTTTAGGGGATTTTTTTTTTCGGAGCAGATGTAGCTCCTATTACAATAGTCTGCTTGTTAGTCTCTCTTCGAACTTGGGCAAATTCCTGACGTCAAAACATAGTTCCCGTGGTGATTAGCTTCACTATACTTCGTTGTCTAATTGAAATAATTAGTAAATACAGACAGTCCTAAATTTACGACGGACTTACTTTCCGACGAACTCCGATTTGTCGAAAATCGAAAGCCAGTACAGTGAATAGTATGTAGACAGTACTGTAAGTACTGTAGACAATAGTATGTAGACAGTACTGTAGACAATAGTATGTAGACAGTACTGTAGACAATAGTATGTAGACAGTACTGTAGACAGTATAGTAAATAGTCTGTCAAAAATTATTATTACACTTTACTAAGTCACATATACATCCAAATACTTTTTATAAGTAATTATATGCAAAAAGGTAGGGAAATACTCAAAATACGTAATCAAAATACAACAGTTATAAACTGTGCACATTGTAGGTTCTGAACTATATACAATAAAGTATATGTAGTGTGACGCGAACTCACACAAGAGATAGCCAAGATAAAGAAAACCGCCCGTAAGTTTTGGATTGGAGATGAGTTGATACCTAGTCAATAGCAAACTATCATACAGTATGATATAATTTCGCACTAAAGAGAAACTATAAAACAGTAACATTTAATAATAACAGTACTTACAAATATCAATGACATAACTATTTAATTATGATGTTATAGCTATAAAGTATTACAAATTTTAATTCATTAATCTTTCAAATAAGTATATCAAGCAGATGTTAGAAATATTGCAATACGTCATCACACATGATAAATTTCTTTGCCCATTCCTCACAGTAATGTAGGTTCTGCTTACTCCAAGAAAAAATCTTGGAAAAAATCTATCTCTGTGCTGGTAATGGTGTCTTGTTCTTGGATAAAATTATACCCATAATTCATTGTTTCAACGATTCTTATGACCTGTGATCAGAAAAAATATTAGTAAAGTACAGCTCTGTATCTGGAATTGGATTTCTGGGTTTTTTTTTTTATCTATAACTTTTGTATCTATGCTCATTTTTACAATTTACAGTAGTTACTAAAAAGGCAAATTAAATTTTTGAAGTAATAAGTTGTTTCTTTCTCAAGCTAAGCCTATCTTTAAAATATAGAATAAATTATAACAATAACAAAAACACAATTAGTTGAAAAAATACATTCTATATCGTACAAACATTATTAAATGTGTTACACATTATTATTTAATCTGATATCGCAATTTTTAAACGGATATTCTTATATATCGACCATTTGTAAAAATAATTTTTAAAGTTCATAATGTTATGGGCACAAAAATATTATCCAATACATTATTATCTTGTTATTTTTTGATAATCATCTTTTGTTTTCCAAATGCGTGATATATCTTGCTGTGATTTAACTGTTGAGCTTTTTTTTTCCCTGGTAAAAACGAATATTTTTATCTATTTCTAGTCCTTTATTTCTATTCATTTTAATATATAGATGCAAATTGCATCAATATATTTTCTTTCTTCTCAAATTAAACTTTGAACTTTATTTATTACATTTTTGAGTAAGTGTTCTACAGTTTCTGATTTTTCTTTATCCTCTCTTTTTTAGATATCATTTGTGTTCACTTAATCTTTCTATAAAACATAATGCATCTAGTAGTTTCTATGTATGACCCCTTTTCACAATTAACGCAATTAATTTTGAATTATGTAAATTATCCCCCTTGGATTAGGATCGAATTCTTTATTTAGCAAGAAATTCCCTATTTTAACATTATGTTTATGAACTACTTTATAGACAAATTTATTCAAAACCAATTAAGGTTTTTCGGGTATTTACTGTAGACTTCCCCGATAGAATGACTGATTTCTTGCAGATCTTTTCAAGTAATTTTTACATCTTGAACTTATTATAAATCTTCAATTAACTGTTTGAGAATTTTATAAGTAATTAACTTTTATTTACTTGTATTTAAGTAAAAAGGCAAATTGCAGGCTGCAAGATGACCGCCAGACTTAATTTACGCAATGATGAAAAATATTAGCAGAAAATTTCCAAATTTTACGGTGCCTTCAATTGTTTACTTTTACTAATTTAATATAATATAATATAATATAATATAATATAATATAATATAATATAATATAATATAATATAATATAATTGCGTCTATTAGACCTAAGGTAAATAGTTTTCGTTTTGTTTGTTTCAGATAATACAATTGTTTGCCTGTAGATACTAAATTATCCGAAGAAAGGCATGGCATTGATGATCTGCTGCAGTGCTTTTCAACCCTGTATTAATGGAGTATTAATGTATTAATAAAACATCCCACAGCACACCAAACATTGTTCTAAATATCCCGCAGAGCACCAAACTTTACTATTCGTTGCTTTACTGCAGCGGTCGGCAACCCGCGGCCCATGAAGCGTTTTGGTGCGGCCCGCGGGGCGTGTTGGATTTTTTTTTTTTTGGTTGTTCAAATAAGTTTTTCGGTTTTTTTTTTTTTTTTTTTTTTTTGGGTTGTTAAAATAAGATTTTCCATTTATTTTTTTTTGGTTGTTAAATTAAGATTTTCCGTTTTTTTTTTTTTTGGTTGTTAAAATAAGATTTTCCGGTTTTTTTTTTGGTTGTTAAATTAAGATTTTTTTTTGTTTTTTTTGTTTTTGGTTGTTAAAATAAGATTTTTCTTTTTGGCCCAAGTGCGGCCCGCAGTAATCCCCACATAACATATTTGGCCCTTTTACAACAAAAGGTTGCCGACCACTGCTTTACTGTATGTGATTGAATTCTTTTAGGAACCTCACCATGATATACACATAAATAACATCAATTTTAATCATTTAAAAATAGCCTGAAATGACTGGGGAAAAAATTTAAGCTTATTTGAATTGAAATTATTACTTTATTAAATGCATTGTTAGAACGACACAGAATATAGATTAAATTTCAGTTTACCTAGAATTTAGTCAAGAATTTAGTTTATATTAGTATATTTGTATCTTTTATACAAGGTTGCTTGTATATCATTACGGCAGAATATTCTGACGACACATCAAAGTACACAGATCGAGAATTATAAGCATCCAAGTGTCTGGAAATTTCATTCTGCATTCGTATTTCTGCGAATTTGGGATCAGTGACATTTTGAGACAGAAGAATGAAATGAATTTTTAGAAAAGTACAGAATTTATAGTTTAAAATGAAGTGTGATACGTAGGCATACTCTTTAATTTTATTTGTTAAGGCTGGTTCAAAAGAATTAAAATGAATCATGTTTTGGTTATATTTCTATCACCCATGGTATACTCTGATGGTTATTGTCGCGTAAACATATTTGATGATATAATGATTCGTGTTGTATATCGTTTACAGCTATACCATTGTCTCCATGAGTGCGCTGAGATCCCCAGAGATCCCCAGATCACGGCAGAGAAAATCTAATCCTATGAATGGAGACTTTTGACCACTCTGAATTATTATGAATACGAATATTCATGATATACTGTATATTTATTTCCTGAACTTCATTTCCCTATTAAGATGGATACAAAACTTTTCATTTTATTTGACTCAAATAATATTGTTTTCATTTGTGTAAAAGCGCCTATCTGGACTGTTTTTTTAGTTACTTCGCATATTTTAACTGATTCTGTCTCGTGTTCTAAGTATAATACACTCTATGGCCTGTTAAGCCAAAGTAAGCCTGATAAGAATCATTCATTTAATGATAAATACTTCACTTTTAAAATAAGTTGATAGAATCCGTTCATCTAATATTTGGCGGCATTAAAGAAATGCTAATAGATTTAAGTTCCGTCGTTACACATATTCTGTCAATTTTTATATTGTATATTTAAATTATAGTAACATTGTTCTAATATTAATATTATATTTAAGACAGCGTATTATGCCTGTGCTGTTTTCTTTCATAGTTTCTGACTGAAAGAATTTAATATGCATTTAATAATGCCACAAAGACAAATGATAATTTATGCTCTACAACGTCAAGCAATTAAGAAATAGTGATCGGAATCTCGTGACTCCGAATACCGAATAATACATCAAATATAGTTACATCAAAAAATATATCAAAGAAGTACTTAGCGAAATGAATATCATTAATAAAGAGAAGGCTAGAACCAAAGTAGTTTCACGTTATCAATAGTTAAGCATCATAATGCGAAGAAAAATCTACTATTTAATCGTTATATAAAGCGATAAATATTTAGTAATAATAATTTGTTATTATTATTTATCCCTGATTACAGATATTCACTTTATTTAATTTCAAAAACAATCAGTATTTCCAGATAAGCTCATTTCTTGTATTGTTATTTAAACCATTAAAATCTTGACACTATCTTCTAATATAAAAAAACTAAATAAAATGTCCTGATCTGACAATTTTTTATTATTACTTTTCTTAATTTTTAAAAAGAAAAAACTATAAATCAATGTAATTGCAGTCTGATAAAGGATTTTTTAGACTATCTGATGTCGAAGATTTTCTTTGATTTCTGTAAAATTCAAGCTATTTTTTACATTTAGTTTCGTATTTTTAAGTTCTTTACTGAACGACCATAATTAAAGAGATGTTCAGAGCTATGTAGCGAAAAATGTAGTCAACGAAATTCCATCCAAATATGGTGTAAGTAGTATCTGGAACAGGGGTTTCGATTTAAAAAAGAAAAATGTATAAAACATTTTCCACCTGAGGAAATTTTACGCTAGAAGGGCTTGATTTGGGATTATTGAAAGAGTAGCAACTAGAAGAGACATTATACTGAAGTCTCACTTATACGAAGATGAGGGGGAACCAAAAATTATTCGTGTAAGTGAATTACATATAGAACTATAGGGGTTTCGCCGGGAATGAGAAATTCTTCGTATAACTGAATGTTTCGTATAAGTGAGTTTCGTATAAGTGAGACTTCACTGTATAAATCACTTTGATATGGTTCAAAATGTCCTCCCCACCTAAGTTACAAGTGTGGTTCAAAATGTTCTTGTTCAGATGTTTTAAGAGCTGCATTCTGTGAACGACGTTTACTACAATGGAACCCAATAGATTTGCAGTGATTTGCCTCATATGTCGCATTATGATAAATCTAGAACATGCTAAAATTCACCAAGCTTTTGAGCTAGTCCCACAACGAAAATTCGTAGGGGTTAAGATCAGGCGTTTGAGGTAATATTGCGTTTGGATATGCATGACTAATAATTCTTGTTTTTCTAATTTCTCTGTTTTCTGTGATTTGTTGATGTAGCAGTCCTGCATGAATATGGTACAGTCGTGCGTCTTCGCTGTTGCAGTTGCGAATAACAAGGTTGAGCAGCATCGCTGGATATCTAAAAGCAAAGATAAATGATACAGTGAAACCATGGCACACTGTGCCTTTCGGTGAGCGTAAAAGAGTTTCATGGAACAATGAGACTTTTTCGCAGGATAAATGCCGCAATTGTGTGTGTTAATACTGCCATTGAGGATATAAATGTGCTTCTTCACGGTACAAGATCTTCCAAGGCCTTGCATCATCCCCAGCCAATCGCTCTCAGAATGCCAGGAAAAACTGTAGTTTAGTTTCCACATCTTGTGAGGGGGCAAAGTTTGAACATGGGTAAAACTCAATATTTGACGCAGGATTTTCCACACAGTTTACTGTAGACATTTCCAGTTGCCTTGATATTGTCCAAACACTTCCGGATCCTTGTGCGTTATTCATTCCGTGTTCTACGACGGCAGTTGCAACTTCTTCAACTTGTTGAGGGATAATTGGTTTGAACCCTCATCCTGGCCTCATTGTTAAAGATCCTCTATTTTCAAATCTAAAATAATTTCTGTAAGTTTTGTTATTGTCATTGGACTTATGGTTTAACCGACGAAATTCTCAAAGTGCGGCATTAACTTTACGGCTTAATAGTAAACTTGACTAAAACGCACGTTCAGGTAAGTAATTCGGGCAACATCAGAATTCGGGTCGCATCAGAGTGACGGTAAATCGGTAAATGTTCTAGATTTCGACTTTCTTACATCCACCAACATGAGAGTAGCAGCATTGAGATTATGTCAATTTTGCCAAAGTCCTCAGTGGCAAATTTTTTTCTAACACAATGAGATTAAACAAAATTATGCAAAACATCGTTTACAGAATTCAGTTCTAAGAATATCTGAATGGAGGACATAGTGAACTACATTTTATACGAATATTTGATGTAGTGTCTTTTCTAACCATTACTCTTTTAATAATTCTAAATCAAGCGCTTCTAGCGCCAAGTTTCCTCTAATTGTAAAATTTCATTTTTAAATATATATATATCAATCAAAACCCTATGTTCCAGAGAGTATTTACACGAAGTTTCGTTGAATTTCTTCTGGTACCTTTTTCGCTACAGGATTCTGAACATCTTCTCTTTAAGTACGGCCACTGGTTTTTACATGAGCATACCTTGAGATATTAACTATTTTGAAATTAAGTAAACTGAATTTTAATAATCATAAACAAATAATAATATTCATTTCTATGCTATCTATTTAATGCTTTCACATTTAAATTTTCATATTTTTATTTGCTTCGTAAAAAAAATGTGATATTTCAATGGCCCTAGTTGACCTTGACTCCAGTCTCACCTTAAATGTAAAAGTTTGTATCGTGAGATTACAGAAGAATAATTCATTGCATTTTTAAGATATAAACAATTCTTATTTGAAATAAAAACAAGTATTTCTATTTTTAAAAGTTTTGTTTTTCTCACTATATTTCTTTCATCTCCACTGATGGACTCGAGTGTATGAAGGAAGATGAGAATCTATAATCGATTGCTCTTTTGTCCTCGTCTCATGGTAATAGCAGATCACATCTGTCAACACCAAACACCAGGCAAAGAACTGAAGGTTTACTTTTGAGAAATGCTTTTAAAACCACAATTCAAATAGAAATCTGTCACCTTCATTCGAAACTTATCAAGATTATCAAGGTTTGCTTGGAACATAAGACAGTTTTATTTTAAATATTGCATTAGATATTAAATTCTAAAAATATTGTGATGAAATTATAATTAAATGAGAATTAGTAATAATTTTGTACCATGAAAACTATTAAATACAGATTCATCATCAACTAATTCTGGTTTTAGATGCCCTTGACAGGATGAGAAATAGTGGGATCTATCTATACTGAGTACGAATGAAATAACCTTGGGAAGCATCCACTTTCAGTTCCAGATGGCCACTTAGGCAACAGTCGTCCAATTGAGCAATTTGTAGAGAATCACTTGATTTTGTATTTTGTAGTAAAATTGACTTTTTTGATTATTATTACTTTTTTGAAAAAATTACTCAAACGAAAAGTCTATACTCATTTTCATATTAAAATATCTGCTGAATCTAAACAATACACCTTTTCCGTTTTCTAAAAAAAAAAATAATAATAATTAAATCTGTGTCGTTTACTTTAATTATCCGAAGGCAATGAATTTTAGTCATTCAAAGCACGAATAAAATAATGGATTAACGAAAAGAATTATTCACAATTTAGATTCTAATGATGTTAAATAGGAAAGTAGACTGATAAAAAAATGAGTGAGAATTAGTTAATAAGCGAAAAACAAAACAAAAATCTAAAAAATTTTTAAACGAAAAACATCTACCGGTATTTTATACATAATACAGTATTTACTGATGTTTAGTCTACTTTCCACTTTGAAAATGAAACTCGTCAAATCAGTATTTTCGATTAACTAACATTGGCTGGATGGATCTGCTTGAAACTTGTTATGCAAATTCGAGAATTGTAGACGATCTAACTTTGTAAATTCACAATCTGCATAAATTCAGTTTTTAATTTTTCCATTGCTAAAAATACTTCATCCCAACTTAGTAAATACATAAAATTTATGTTAAATTAATTTCAAATTAACTTCACGGTTTAATCAACATACAATTAAATATTGTAGTTTTTCTATGTTTATGTGTGTGTTTTGTTTTTAAATTTTATTTTATTTCTGTAATCATCAGAGTTAATCCAGGTTTCATGAAGGTAATAAATACAGCTGCCTTCTTCTTGATATTGTTTATAGAGCTCTAAAATATCGTTGTCTCCATAAAATGAAATCTTCAATCAATGCAGGATCGTCTGCAGTAAGTAAAATCGTTTTACTGCGTTGTTCTCAAAGTAAAAATTTGGCAGATTATCATCATTATTTATTTTCTGAAAGGCTTTAGCAGCAGTTGGGATTTCATTTTTAGAATAAAATTCATGTACCTTTCGTTGGATGCAAGATTTCTATCAAACTTCTGTAATCTTGACTGCTGCAAGCTCACTCTCGTCCGCCCGTGAATCGCAGAACGTAGCCTTTTGTTTTCGCTTCGGCCGGTATCCTGAAAACTATCAACGAATAAATTCGTTTTTGTTCATTTGTCAGTACGACAATGACACATACTGAGTGAGAAGGATTATCTCTTCGAAGTTTCCATTATAGTTTCAATAAAACTTGTTTTTAAATAGCTATGTAAAGCAAAATCTTTGCCAAGACGATTGAGCAGGACAGAACGCAGCCATGTTGAATCACTAATTGAATTCATTCTTCACATTAAATCTCATTATAAATGAGACGATTATATAAACTGATATTATTGTAGGATGATATTATAAATGTCACTTTAACATCGATTGATAACATAAAGTCTTAGCAAATATGAAAATATTTATTGATACGTGTTTAATTACAGACTTCTCTTTCGCTTTTCCTTTTTTTCCCATTTTGTCACTTCAAAAACAAAAAAAGAAATAATGTTTTATGTTAAATGGGATTGTAGTTCGAACTTCTTACTGTAAATTATTTAAAAATATACGATGAACTTTCTGAAAATTCTGTGGTAAGAAAGCATTAGAATTCAAAGAAGAGTTAGGCAAAGAAAAAAACAGAAAACAAAACAAAAAACACTTTGAAACAAAGTACACCTAAATGAGGTTCGTCATGTTATTGCAGCTCAATTACCTGAAAATAAACTTGAGGACATTTTCTGGTTGAATAGCTGATTGGAAATAAACAATTTTAATTAAACTTGGAAGGCGGGAACTGCACCTCATTCAAATAACTTAGGGTTCAACAAAATCAATGAAGCATCATCGTGAGGATTATACCACCAAGTAATTACTGAATGTACCTAAAAATAGGCCTAAGAAGTGAAAAATAACTAAGGAAAGTTAGATAAACAACCAAAAAAAAATTGAAAGGATGTTAAAAATAAAGGTGATCGTTAAGATTGATACTAAGACGAAAATATAAACCAGAAGGAAAAAAAGAGTTTTCTAATTAACATTCTATTTTCTAAGAGTTAGAAGGACTACATTTAATTTAAAATGTAAATTTTTAGCCTATTTTCAAAGGAAAGCGAGACTAATCAATTCAGTATTCAGGGCCTCCAAGAGAAATCTTTTAAGGCGGTACAAAACCCATTTGTAAGGTGACCATTTTTTCTAAAATGAAAAGGAGGACGCAAATAATTTGAATAAAAAAAAAATGATCAGGGGTTTCAGGGGTATAAACCTATCTGTTCAACCAAAAAAAAAAGGTTTTAAACGGTTAGTCACCTTACCACTTGGGCCCCCTTAGACTTGCAAAACGGTCCTTTTTTAAATGGTCCTTCAGTCACGGGCCCCTCTGTAGCTCTCGGGCCCCGGACCAATGTTCCGGCTGGACCCCCCCTCTCATAGAACCTGCCAGTACTAACAACTTTTGGACAGTGGAATGGATTCTTGAAACTTTGTGCATATGTAAGGAATACAGAAGATCGCATTTTTAATTGAAGTAATTCCAATTGGGTCCTTATCGAGAAATTAGCGCTTAACGGTAACAAAAAAATTTCGTAAAGAAGAAAAACATTAAAAACCCGTTTCTTTTAATGCTTCATTCCCTGAAATAATCAAAATTATTGTTTACATAAATCTATGAATTAGCGCTTGGTTTGATATGATAAAACTTAATCCGATCTCGACAACTTCAAAAAAGTAAAGTGGATTTATTTTTTTTTTCATTTTCAAATGAAACTTGGTGTTGTTTGTATTCAGCAGATATTAAGGTTTGAAAGAAATATAGTTTCTTTCAAACCAAGAAGAACGTAGCAGCTACAAAAATTAAAACTAAAAACAATAAATGCACATTAAAAATAAAAATAGGAAAATTCATGTGCCAGTCTCCGCCGAGAGTAATCACAAGTAAACAGCCAGGTCTCAGCGTGAGATGATCGCCAATAAAGCGTGAAATGGCCGTTCTCAGATATCACATTGTAAACACTTGGTCTCAACCATTATGATTAACGAAATATAGTCTTTTCGTTTTTTGTCATTTTTTACGACTTTAAATAAAAAAAAGGAAAGAAAGAAAGAAAGAAATTTTAAGAAATAAGATTTTTCAGAAAAGTAGGCTTTCAGTTCTATGGATTTCTCGTTTTATATTAAATACATTTCTTGATACTAAATATATTAAATACATTTCTAAAAATAATATATTTGTAAATTAGCCTAGTATTCTGCTTTGAAAATATTTTTATTTATTTTAAACAAAACATAAAAAACACTTTAAATATAAGGGGTCCCTAATAAAAATAGATAAAAATAGATAAAGACACAAAGAATGTTTCCCGATTAAAAAATTGAAAATGTAGCTGTTATAATTGAACAATTACATGAACCTTGCGGTTCTGGGGGCACGGCAGTGCCCCCGCCAAGACGAGCCGAAGGCACTCAAAAGGGGTGGGTCTGGTTATGTATTTTCGAACCCTCATAGCTTCGGCCTGGATAATACTAGAGAGCTCAAATTTTCAGGATAAGATGCAGAAAGCAGACTAATGAAATACGCTAAGTTGCATTTATTTAGCTTTTATACTTTGGATTTTATTAATACCTAAAATACGTCGATTTCGTCACTGACTCACTCACTCATGATCATCAAAACCTCTAGGGTACTTCCTGAAGTCCTAGAAAGCTGAAATTTGGTATGCAGGCTAGGATTAGCACACAAACAACAAAAAATTAAGAAATCCGTAACTTTCACCTTCCAACCCCTCAAAAGGGGTGGGTCTGGTTATGTATTATCGAACCCTCATAGCTTCGGCCTGGATAATACTAGAGAGCTCAAATTTTCAGGATAAGATGCAGTTACCATACTAATGAAATACGCTAAGTTTCATTTATCTAGCTTTTATACTTTGGATTTTATTAAGATCTGAAATGCGTCGTACCCTCAATGCTTCGGCCTAAATAATACTGTGTAATAATGTGATTTCTTACAAAAGTGCAAACAGCTTGTATATACAAGTTGACCAATAGAAAAACAGAAAAGTAGGGTATTGAAAAAAAATCCATTTTTTAAATAATCTTAAAACTAAATTTAGTTGTAATAGATAATCCCACCCAAAACATTTCATGTAAAATAAGTTGCCAAGACTCACATGCTCATAACGCTTTCACTGTTAAAAAGTTATCAGATCTCATCTTACAAAAAGAAATGAAATCCCACCCAAAACATTTCATGTAAAATAAGGGGTTGCCAAGACTCGCATGCTCATAACGCTTTCACTGTTAAAAAATTATCAGATCTCATCCTACAAAAAGAAATGAAATCCCACCCAAAACACTTCGTGTAAAATAAGTTCCCAAGACTCACATGCTCATAATGCTTGGCCGTTTCCTGGAACTATTTCATCTCACCCAAACATTTCATGTAAAATACGTTGCCAAGATGCTCATAACGCTTTCACTGTTAAAAAGTTATCAGATTTCATATAGTGCCAAGCCCCTCACTATACATGCCTAACTCTAAAAACCCTAATATCTTGGTCAAAAAGTGTGCCTTGGCATACTCCATATCCTTTACATAACTCCATGGGATTGTCTGTGTGACAGCCACGAAACGGCCAAGGCATACTTTTTTAACCAAGATATAAGGTTTTTAGAGTTAGGGCTTGTAGAGTTAGGCCTCGTAGAGTTAGGGGCTTGGCTCTACATGAGATCTCATATCTTTTTAACAGTGAAAGCATTATGAGCATGTGAGTCTTGGCAACTTATTTTACACGAAGTGTTTTGGGTGGGATTATTTATTTAATGATATAAAAAGCATATTTTATCAAATTCCCATTCATGCTTCCTTTCCACTAAATAATACTGGTATAGTTTTTCATGATTCTGTTCAATGTAATAAATTGGATTCTAAATATATTTACCTATTAAAAAATTAAACTTAAAATTAAAAAAAAAAATTATAAGTGTATTTTTTAATTTAAGTAGATTAACAGAGGTGAATCGGAACGAGACTGTCAGTCGCATTCTGGAATGCAGATACACTAATGGAGATGAAAATACCAACATCAAGACGGAGCTACGCTAGGTGAATAAAAATTATACAGAATATTTGTCTTAATGAGTTTGTACAGAACTGGTATTTAACATCAGTTTCAACGTCACAACTGCGCTTACAGGACACGGCGAATGAAATTTTCCATTGGATACGTGTGGAGCTCTTCGTAAGCATTACTGTCACTGTGAAAGGCTGTGGTAACGGGTGCTACGACTATACAGAATGCCGCAAAGGCAACAAAAAACTGCATATCGGCAATTAACCCATTTTGAACGAGATCTTATGGTAGGCCTTCGAGAGGGTGGATTTTCATTTCGTGACAACGCGACAAGATGTCATCGGGTCGAGACGTCTCTACGGTGTACAACGTTGGCAGCAATGGTCCCGGGAAGGCATTACTAGAGAGATGGTCCTGTGGTCCACTAGAGAGAGAGAAGATCGGCGAATTCTCAGGATGGCCGTGGCGGATCCAGGGCGTCTGCAGCGGGAATTTGAGCCGCAATGAGACCTGGCATCACCACAAGAACTGTTCTGAATCGTCTACTGGAGATTGGCCTCACTTAGGCGTGTAGTGGCGTGTTTTGCCTCTCACTCCTGTCCACCGATCAATTTGTCTTTAGTGGTGTCTCGCAAGAGGCAAGAATGGAGCTCTGGCATTCACGGACGAGAGCAGTTTCCGCCTCGGTACCAGTGATGGACGTGCACGAGTCAGGAGGAGGTCTGGTAAATATTTGCTGGCAAACATGCATCCATCGTTGACATACCGGACCGACCCTAGGCATTATGGTATGGGGAGGAATTCCGTATGATAACAAGACCCCCCCCCCTCTTGGTAGTTATCCCTAACACCATGAAGGCGAACGTTTCCATCAGAATGTTGAACTAACCAGTTGTTCTGCAATTCATGAACGATGTTGAGAGGGACCTGTTTCAATAGCATAGTGCTTGTCCCCATATCGCAGCTATAACCTTGATGCATTTCGAGATGTTCACGTGTTACCCTCACCTGCGAGATCGCCAGATCTTTCATAGAGCAGATGTGGGACATGATTGGACGACGGCTCCGAGCTCATCCGTAACCCGCAACGACCATTGCCGATTGGCCGTACAGGTCAGACCTACAGGATGTGGAGACTCCTACGATCGGATGCATGCGCATGTGGACGCCTGCGTCTACGTGGGGATGACTACAGTGGATACTGAGGAGGACAGCCATTCAACTTTCACATGGTGCTGCACTCCCATCATATGAGTTTTTACATTGAAACTTGTATCAATGTAATAATGCATGTAAACAATAGTCTGTGTAATTTTCATTCATCTAGCACAATTCCGTCTTGGTGCTGGGATTTCCATTTCTATCAGTATATGTATACATAGCCTACTTACATTAAAATCGATGCTCAAACTTTATTACAGATTAAATAAAAAGTAGTTTTTGACAACTCATGAAATGTAGATTTTTTTATTTCCAAACGAAATCTTCAAAGGCACAAAATGAAAAAAATTCTTAAATGAACATTTTTATTAAGATAGAGCCTCTCCTTGAATTCTCCTTTTCCTTTCATTTTTGAGTCTTTCTTTTAAGTCATTTTCTCTTGAATACTACATTATGTCAAAATTTTCCATAAGAACTATGAAACAATTGTAGTTTCAATTTTTATAGTTTGGATTTGATTTGTAATTGACAATCTACATTACTAAAATCTTTTATTTCTCTGTCTGTCTATCTGTGTGTCTGTCCGGCGCAATTTTCTGAGAGAATGGAAAATAGAAATAACTTTTACAATGAAACATCCGCGACAAGAATCGAACCTGCAACCTTCTGATCCGAAGTCAGATGCCTTATCCATTAGGCCATAGGGACTACAACTCTCTTTATATTGTTTTTTGACTTATATCTCCTTTCCTTTCCCCCATCAATAAGGAATGTATTCAATCTTTTTTTTTGAATCTCAAGATTGTTTATTTATTTCACATCAGTCAGTTTATTTGTAATTCGAAACTGACAATTAGAACGATAATTGCCGAAACGTTGCAATATTTTAAATATTCTTACTTAACCAAATCCTATGTGATATTGAAAAATATGTGGGTGTACAAGCCAGATGTTGGAGTAAAGAAAACAGAGTCAAGAAAGAGAGAAGCACTCTTTTTTTGAGGTGGAATACCGAAAAAATCACTATGTGCAACTCAAAAACCATCAATAAATGTAACTCAAACTGAAAAGTGACAATTATAATTAAAATGAGAGTCAAAAAAGAATGAAGCGATACTTCTATTCGATAGAATACTGAAAAATCACTATCTGTAACTCAGAAACCATCAATATTTGGAACACAAAAGCCATTGAAAAGTGCCACTTAGAATAAAAAAAGAGACTCAAAAAAGAAAGAAGCAGTATTTCTATTAGATAGAATACTGAACACTATTGTAAATCAGAAACCACTGAAAAGTATCATTTGGAAAAAAAAAAAAAGAGTCAAGAAATAAGAAGCAGTATTTCATTAGGTAGAATACTGAAAAATCACTATTTGTAACTCAAAAACCATCACTATTTCTAACTCGAAAACCACTGAAAAGTATCAATAGGAATAAAAAAAAAAGATAGTCAAGAAAGAAAGATGCACTATTTCTATTAGGTAGAATACTGCTCAGAAGTTAGACGTCTTAGCCATTAGACCACTAGGCCTACATTCTAATCTCTGTAAAAAATAAAAATATATCATAGATATATGATTTACAAGGTGGTTCTAAAAGCAGTCGTAGATTGAGAGAATATAGACATCAAAAATTAAATTTAAAAAAAAAGCTTTTAAAAAATTTTAGTTTTAGTTTCCTTGATGTAATTTGTGTGTGTGTGTGTGTGTTTTTTTTTTTTTTAATAAATAAAAAAATGTTTTCCGTTACATAAGGGAGGCTTCCGGAGCGAAGCGACGGATAGCCGACTAGTTTTGATATTAAAAATTTCAAATTTGTGATAAGATTTTTTTTTTTTTATCTACCGACAAATTTTTGTATTAACAGTTAGAACACAACAAATAAAGTATCTAAAATTTGTCTAAATAAGATGTTTTATTATATTCTCCGTTATTACTTAAACAGATTGATGCCAACAGTTATAATTTTAAACATTGATGTATTTTTTTTTGCTGTATTCTTAAAAACTGTAGAAATCAGAAATAAAATATAATGACCTTTCTGAAACACCTCAAAATTTTCAATTGCCAGAATTTGTCTAGTTCTTATAAAGTATAAAAAAGCAACAATTAATATTTTTGCCCAATTTTTGAAATATTAATATTATTAAAATTACCAAATAAAAATCAAAAATCATTTTAAAAATTAACACTAAAACGACTTAATTTCAAATTTCAGATTTTAACCATAATAGAATTTAAAAAGTGAAAAGTATTGTAGACGACTATAATACCGAAAAAAAAAAAGCAAGAGGGGAGGAATTGAGCCAACTTAATGCTTCTGATTTTAATGCACTGAAAATTATTATAGCACAGTGATTGGTAATAATTACAAACTAATAATTTTATTTTTAGATTTTTTTATTTTTTTTAGTTCGTTATTTATCACTTTCCACGAAAAATTTGAATATATTTTTTAATTCTTTATTTTCTTAGGGTTTAATGTGAAGTAAAAGAAAATCAGCAAAACCATTCCAGTGAACGGCATCTAATGGTAAGTTTCTAATTTTAATCTTCTAAACAATATAGTTGTTGACTTCATGTTTTTGTTAGATCTGTTCTCGTTTTATTGCTAAAATCTCTTTTTGAATTGAAACGAAACTGGACATTAAACAAAATGAGTAAATAGTATTTTTGCTTATATTTTATGATTCTGTTGTTTATTGATTTATTTTGATCTTTTTTAAAAAAAAACGGTTTAAAACCAAAAAGTGTTGAGTTAAAGCAAAGTGACGTGAATATTTTATTTAGGAATTTATATTTAGGAATTGAGCTGCAGGAGGAGCCAATGTCTGGTTAATTAAATAGCTTTAATGAAAAAAAAAAACATGAAAATTGTTTTGTCATTCAAATTTTTTCGAATGTTTGGATATGGTGCATTGAATCAGTATGCTCGAAAATCGATTTAGATCTTGAAATACAGTTTTTACAGAATAAACGATTTGTTTTATTCTTTTGTAAAAGCTTTTACAGGAGTAAAATAATTTTCAATTCGTGATCTTCCCTTACTGTGAAATTAGAATTCAAAAATGCTTATACAGTAGAGTCCCCAAAACTCTGCACTCGATAACCCGGCAGTCCGGATAACTCGGTCACCCCCTGGCAGGGCGGAAAAACCCCTTGCGCAGACCCGTTACAAGTTACATTTATATACAGTTCATGTATTAGGTATTTTCTTAAGTTTATTTGGACAATTTAAGTTTGAGTTATAGCATTCTCTGTAAACTGTTGTATTCTCAAGCAACAAATAAAAGTATTTTATGACAAAAAAAAAATCGTACTTATTCTTTTTTAACACCTTTCCCGATAACCCGGCAGTTTCACAAATTCGGCCACCCTTCGGTCCACATTAGGCCGAGTTTTCGGGACTCTACTGTATGTAAAATCTCTTGTGCCATATAAGAATTTTTTTTCAAGAAATCGACAACTTATAAAAACCCATGTTTATAAATATAGTAAAATGGAGAATGTAATTGAATAAATATAGTATGTTTCGTGAAAACGTTTCAATAAAAACAAATAGCTTTACGTAGGGTGTAGACGAATTCGAATCTAAGTCTAGTCTTCCTTTCCTCTACTGTTTTCTGGACAGCCGTGCTCTTCTATATCTGCTCGGTTTGTTTTTTTATTGATGGTTCTATTCCAAATGTCACCGAGAATGAAAAATGGCTTTTTATTTACACTGGAGGGAAGAAAGATTTAAGTTTTCCACTAAAACGGTCTCTATTCGATCATTTGAGATGATGACAAAATATTGCTATCATCGAATATATTTCAAGTGGCTGACTTGGATTCCTTTGAACTTTTTGTATTGTCTAAATCTCATGTCTAAGCAAATAGTACGGTGTCTCGATTTTTGGTACCCTGTTTTCCGTATATTCGGATAAGAATAGTAAAACAAGAAGTCGGAAGAACTTAAAGCCTACTTTCCTTAAAATTTTATTTTTTTTTGTAAATTTCTTTTTCTTTTGTTTTTAAACCGTGCAACGACAAAAACGAAAAGCCTATACTTATTTTCTTTATATTTAAGTATTTGCTAAATATAGACAGTAGAAATTTCCATTTAAAAACTTATATTTTTATCTGTATGTTTGCATCTGTTACTTTTCCATTTTACTTATATACTTTTGAACAGGTGAATGGATGTTCTTAAAAGTTTGCATTCTATTTATGAGTAACAGATGATATCGACATTTTTTCTTTTCATTTCCTGTGCGTGAAAGTAACAAAAATTTCTCTAGAAAAGCATTTGACGCGAAAATAGACTTTCATTCCATGTCTAACATGATATATACTGATTCGTTTTGTAATCCGTTAATTTCCGAGTGCTTTCATATGATTAAAATCACTTGAATTTGAGCAACTTTTCCATATTGCGAAAGTGGAAAATTTCAAGATAGTCTTTGTATTCGGTAGATTTAATTTCTGAGCATGTGAAATCTTACGACAGGTAGTTCCGGAGTTATGAACGGGTTCCGTTCCGACAGCTTGATCGTAAGTCGAAGCCTCCCTTGAAATTTTTATCATTTATTCAGGGCCTCAAGAAGTTATTGTATACGAAATTTTAGCTGCTCTTCCGCATTGGAAGGGGGTTAAAAAAATGCTAAAGTTACAAGAAATAACTCTTTACGAGCCATGCATGACTTCATTCTATCTCTGCCTGCGACCACTCAAGGTCAGCCAAAGCGGACGGCGCGCCAGAGCAAAATACTTCATTTATAAAATAATACTAATATAATTACTGTTTATAAAATAAAAGTAATAACTGAAAAGTGTGACCATATTTATATTTTAAAAGAAAGTAATTTATGCTAATTTCTTTAAGTTATTATTCGATTTATTGTCATTATTTTTATTTGTAATTATGATACCAATAGTTTTACAGTTAGCATTACATAAATTTTATTCAATTTTTTAATTGTAATATTTTTTTCTTTATTTTTTTTTTATGTGAACTTAAAGGAGTAGAAAATGTTTTAAATAAAAATAGAAAATACTTTCGTAAACTTAGAAAACATTTCAAAATCGCATTACTGTGGAAATAACATGTTTCTAAACATTGAAGTCACAGCAAATGTCTAACTTACTACTAATTACATTATTATTAGAAAAATAAAAGCAACAAATGAAAAGTATGGCATAATTTGTATTTTAAAAGAAATTAATTTCTTTAAATGCGTTTTCAACGACATTATTTTTAAATTTGTAAAAAAAAAAAAACAAGTTTAAGTAAAATACGTTTTTGAAAATTTATTAATATATGTCTCATTAACAGTTAATCATGGGTAGAATATGAAAAGTTAAAGAAGAATAAAACACGCCGTAACTGTCTCGTTACATAGCTTACTGTTCTTCCTTGTAAACTCTGTACAAATTTAATTTTCCATCTAATTTCCCAGGGATATTCCTTCCCAGATGTTCACCAAATTTTATGCCACCATATATTACGCCGGAAAAATAAATATAAAAAGATAAATTCTTAAAACGAAAGTACGAACAAATTTTAGAAGAAAGTAAATTCAAGAATAGACACATTTAAGATTTGTGCAAAGTAATTATTGGATTTATTTGTATCTGTTGTTTTTATATTATCAACACCCATAGAGTTTTTATTTCTGCTATTTTTTATTGTTGTTATAATTTCAAATATAGTTTAGGGTATAAAACCATCGAGTTACACTTGTTCATAATACTAATATCCAAAACATTCTTATTACAATTACAGGTCGTAATTTTTCCTTAATTTTACGAAAGTATAGTCCATTTTTATTTGAAACATTTTCTATTCTATTTTCTACAAATGACGCCACACTTTTGCTTTTATTTTTCAAATAATAATTACATTATTATTATTAGTAGTAGTAAGTTAGACATTTGCTGTGGCTTCAATGTTTAGAAACATAGTTCAACGATTTTGAAATGTTTCGGAAGTATTTTTTATTTTTATTTAAATTATGTTCTATTTCTTTATTTTTTTGCTAATTTCTTTAAGTTATTATTCGATTTATTGTCGTTACTTTTACTTATAATTAAAGTTATAACATTACAATTGTTTGTAGTTAGCATTACATAAATTTCTCTTCAATTTTTTAATTGTAGTATTTTTTCTTTATTTTTTTTATATAAAATTACTTTATTTTAAAATATAAATGTGGCCATACTTTTCAGTTATTATTTGTATTTTATTAATAGTAATTATATAAATATTATTTTATAAATGAAGTATTTTGCTCTGGTGCGGCCTCCGTTTTGGCTGACTTTGAGTGGTCGCGGCAGCAAGAGATAGAAAGACGTCATGCCTGGCTCGCATAGAGTGATGACGTCACATTAAATTTCTTGTAACTTTAGCATTTTTTTTAACCTTCTTCCAATGCGTAAAAGCAGCTAAAATTTGCTATACAATAAGTACTTGAGGTCATGAATAAATGATAAAAAATTCAAGGGAGGTTTCGATCTGTCAAACTTAACCATTCCCTTATAAGTTGGTTATATGTCGAAAATACGCGGAAAAAAAAGAAATTTTTGTTGTACCTAAAAGCTCTTATATGCTCTGCTACTCGTTCTTTCAATGTCCTATACTAGTTCTTTTACCCTTTCTATTTCAGTTATTACTTTCATCTTGTTGTATCCTGCATTAATATTAAAGTCCAAACCTTTATTTAGTACTGGAATCTCCGCTGTGTTTAGTCTACTTTTGCTTAAATTCACTATATAATTTGATTCCTAATAGTATTTTTGCAATTTATTCTCATTTTCAAAATTTAATCTATCCTTTAATTTTCTTTTTTTCTTGCTATTAAAAATAAGAGTATAAGGACTACAAAACAAGGAATTAATAATCAATAAAAGAATGAAAGAAGGTTTTCCAAAGAATTTAAATGAAGAAATTATGAAGATTAACTCAAAAAAAATTAATGAGAATTTGAAGAAATTCAATAGCAAGAAAAAAAGAAAATTAAAGGATAGATTATATTTCGAAAATGAGAATAAATTGCAAAAATACTATAAACATTCAAATTATATAGTGAATTTAAGCAAAACTAGACTGAACACAGCGGAGATTCTAGCACTTAATAAAGGTTTGGACTTTAATATTAATATAAGACATTGAAAGAACGAGTAGCAGAGCATATAAGAACTTTTAGGTACAACAAGAATAACATTTCAAATTGGGCGGCCCACTGCACACAAAATAAACACAATTCTGATTCTAAAGTGGATATAATTTACAGGATCCAGGAAGAAAAAGAAAGAAAGATTTTAGAATCATGCATAATCAATTCCAATCCATGCATGAATAAAGAAAAGTTTCTCAAAGTAAGTGATATAGCATTTGGTTACATTAAAAAATAACATGGTAAACAGAAGGATAATAAAATAATTGTAGCATTAAAATTTTTATGTTAATTAGGCAATTTAAACAAAGTGATTGTATTTAAAAAAGTGATTGTATTTAAACAAAGTTTTATGTATTAAATTGCATTAAATTATTAGCACGACTTAAACAAAATTTTAAACAAAGTATTATATTTGTATTCACTTAGCATGATGGTACTTAATTTGTGTTGATAGTATTATTGTAATTAAAAAATGCGTGTATTCGCATGTAACATTAGTGCCTTAAACTAATGAGTGTATTTGTAATGAATGTAATGTAGAGGAAAAAGAAAACTTCTTATCCTCAACCTGAAGAAGTTTCTTATTCTAAAGAAACGAAATATTGTATACAAGCAGTAAAGAAGATATTTACAGTGAAATGATGTTCTAGTTTAAGTAAACATTTAATTTATTTTGAATAAATACGTACAATTAATATTACATAGGGTACATGTAAAATAAATTGTGTAATGTTTTCAAACGAACACACCACTTACATTTGTTTTACAGTAAACATCAGTTACCAAGAGAACAAAGAGCCTCCACCAATACATCTAGTTCTACAGCAGTAGACGTTGCATAAACAGTTCTGAAACAGTAAAAAGGGAACGAACATTAGCAATGGTCTATAAATATATGTACACATATTACGCTTTATATATACTGTAGTTACACATGTTTCCAATTTCCTCTGTACACAAAATATTCAAAGATTTTTGTGAACATTCAAATTTTGCAAATGATAGGATTTTTTTTTGACATTTTGAAAAATTTGGTCGTAAGTTCTAATTTTCGTAAGTGTCATTTCATGAAATCCCTGTAATTTATCCTTTTTTTTTGTTTAATAAAAAAAAAGAAAAGTTCAAATCTTTGACTCGTTTTATTGTTATTGTTTCATCACTTTGTTCTATAGCTCTTATGGTGTTACATCTTCTTATGACGTTTTTTCACTTAGTTGTTGGTTTTGTTTCTATTTATCAGAGTTATTTTTGTTACAGCACTTACAGCACTTATCAGTTTACGAAGGAATTAACACATTAAAAATCGAAAATTGACAACTTCCTAAACTTTGAAGAAGGCTATCTATTATGAACGAAAATAAATTAAAAAAATAATAAATATATTTTTATTTTTAATTGAATCTTCAATATGAAATAAAGCATTATTCTTGATTGATGTGAAATAACTAATGATTATTTCACTTTTGACGTTAATTATATTAATTGATTGAGCATTCGCAGTTCTAAGTTTAGGCGCCTCATGTTAAAACGTGCGGACGCATTTCCATAAACTTGGCATTTATCTTATTTATGGACCAACATCAAACTTAGGCATTACTAAAGTTGATATCTTTAAAATTTGTACGCTGCTTATTTATGATATTTAAAAATATGAGGACTAAAGACACACGTGTTTATTCTTTTAATGTGTTGTCTCCACTTTATTCTATAATTTTAAATCTATTAAGTAATATTACTAGATTTAATTAGCTAGTACTTGATGTTTTTTTTTTAAATATCAGCACGATTATTATAGTCTCCATGACCTATCACAATTCTCAAAGTGGACAGTTAAGCTTATTGAATAATCCATATTGTTTAAACAATTAAGCTTATTTAATACTCATATTGTTTCAACAATTAAGCTTATTGAATACTCATTGTTTCAACAATTAAAACTCATTATTCGTTGTGTAGTTTTAGGAGTCTTTTGAGATTCAAAAACTGAAGTCACTATTTCTGCAATAATGAATTTGAATCACTATTTACTCTTGCGCCAAGAGTAAATAGTATAACTCTTGAGACTGTGTATGCAGCTTTAGTGGCTCAGTTTCTGAGGTCTGGGAAGGAATGGAATCAAAATAATCCTTCTCGTATTTTATGTTGGACCCTAATATAACCGTGAGTATTAAATTTTAAAGAAATCGGTTCAGTAGTTTTATCGAAGAATTTCGGAGTAAATTTTGAGGATGGGAGGAGTGGAGGTCAAAATAAATGTGCCCATGTTGGAAGTTGGGCCATCAATAAGCCACATACCAATTTTTATGAAAATCTGTCCAGCCGCGTTAGGGTAATATGCATCAAACATTCAACACAAAAGAAAAATATTCAAAGGAAATAGTAAGAAGTAAATTCCCATGCTCAGTCAATAATTTAGAAATTAGTTATTGTCATTTTATTTTCAGAGTATTCCTCCTACTTCAAAGAATTGTTTAACTAATTTTTTTCTTTAAAATTCTCTAAATCTACTGAAATTGATCTGTTCATGTTTTCATGACCTTCTCCACTCCCCCGTCAGGTAATCTATTGAGAACCTACAATAGGGGATAAAAGAACTCCCGGGGCTCCATCTGAACGATTACATCAGACAACGAGAATCCACAAAAAAAGAACCGGTTTCCATCTCGCCTCCATCTGCGGTCTAGAAAAGTCTTGTTTGCAATACCACCTTGCGGGCGCCCGACAGCAAAGAAAGGGTGAATCCTTGCCCATTTCAGATGCACTTCTCACCTGAGGATCCTAATTGAAGTGAGAAAAGCGATGGAGGTGGATTTCATTGTCATTAATTTTAGGTGAAGCAGACGAGGCTGTAAATCTCCTTGATTAATTATCATCAGCTCGAGACTTCAGTATCTGAAGAAGTTGTGTTCCAGGATACAATATTCGGCGTCTTCACACTAATTACATTGTAAAAGTAATTACTTTAACAGTCCAAAGGGAATTTATTCAACTAGATGCCAGTGAAATTTAAATGATGTGTAAGCTAATTAAACCGGATTCTGTTTAACTAAAATTTTATAATTTAATTTGATTTTGAAAGTGGTACAGAGGAAAAATAAGAAAAAATCTTAAAAAAGCAATTACTTGTAAGTTGACGAAAATTAAAAAGATCCTAAACGTAATGCCTTGATCTGTTACGTATGCAACTTTTCCTTGTTTCGCTTAATTTCGAAAAATTCGCAAAAAAATGAAAACCTGTACTTTTGTAAATGGATATGATATTTGACATCACAGTATCCAACTATGCAGGCTTGGCTTTTCGTTTGTATGTAAATGAAATATAAGACTAAGTTATTTTAATGTAAATACAAAACTAGGTATACGCTCAGTGATCCATGCCCTGAGCATAAAGCTCTAGGGCACCAATTTTGTGAAATTCGGTCAGGATGAAGACCAAAATATTGTTCTCATATTTTAAAGTTAGGCCATAACATAGAATGTAGCCAATTTTGAAAAAGCCAGTCCAGTCATTTAAGTGAGGGATTTCGGGGCCATTTTTGTTTTTAGGAATGGGAGGCTGGGGATCAAAATAAACAGGCCTATGTGTTAAGTTGATCTTGAATAAGCTATGCATCAAATTTTATGAAATATCCGTGCAACCTTTTTAGCGTTATACAAACAAAAGAGAAAAATATTCAAATGGAATAATAAGACTTCGAGACTTAAAAAAAAGAATTAAACACAATACAGCATATTTTTCATTGTCTTCCGAAAGTTGTAAATCTTAAATCCTACTCCCTCTGTCCCATAATAATAGTAGCAAGTGAATATTTAAACGGGAATTATTGGCGAATGCAGCTGTAAATTATGTTGTAGCGTAAAATTGCGAAGCCTTCAATCAAAATCAATGTTTCACGACATCTGTCATTTGTTTTGACATATCTTTCTTTTTTTAGGTTAACCTAATTATCACGATTTATAACTATTTTTCTAATTTCATCCGCTGATCGAAATCAATTGGGTTTTCTTTCAGTTTAATATCAACCCATTGTAAAAGTAAGATGAAAAAAAGAAAGTTTTCAAGCAAAGATCGAGTTGCGATTGTCCAGTTCTTGAGGTAGTAAAAGAAAAACGAAAAGTTACAGAAAGGTGCAAAATTACATTAGCTGCAAAACAATAACGACATTATTGAAAAATCGAGAAACTATCTGAACAATCTAAATAAAAATTAGGAGTAATATTTTTAATTTATTGTTTAATTAATCTAGTTTTTTGATAATAAATGTTGCGTTCTATATTTATTTTCGTTTGCTACTTTTATTATGGAACAAATTAAATTCATCAACTGCTACTATTATGGGACAGAGGGAGTATTAGTTTTAAGAACACCGTCATACAGAGAACAATTTAATAATGTGTTAAATTCAAGAAATCAATTTCAATATGTTTTTTTATCCTCTTTATGCTCAAATTTCTCAATCTATACAAAGAGAAATTTGTATTTGATCAGAATACGTCTGCTGACCATAAACGTTCTTGCCAAAATAGTTCAACAATTTTTAGGGAAAATATGCACATTTATATGACTATACAGATGGACTCATAATGCACCAGACAGATTTTAAGACTGTCATTTTCCTTAAAGATAAACTAAAGGTATTTAAATGTTAACACTTTTCTAATAAGATAAATATATTGACTATATAATTATTAAATTATAAGTAAACATTTTGACGCGGATCTATGCCTATTGTGCTTCCTCAAAGCAATGAGGTTGACATTCCATTGGCCTCTTTATCACCCAACAATTCTTAATTCTTGAGTGCACCGGCAAAGCCTTTACAAGAAGATGTACGCACAGTCATCCATCTGAGTGGACTGAACCTACAGCGCTGGAGATCCGTTTTAAGGACTGGTAGAAGAGACTAAAATAATCGTGCTCATAGTTTATGTTGGACAGTAAATATCAGTCCAACTATTTTATCATGGGAGTTCGGGACCATTTTTTGAGGGATGGGAGAGGTAGAGTTCAAAATAAATGAGTCTACGTTTTAAACTGGGCCATAAATAAGGTAGGTAACCAATCGCATAGTAAAATGTCCAGCCACTTTAACTGATAAACAGAGAGAAAAATTATTAAAGGGATAGTAAAAAGATATTGCATGATCAATCAATAATTGGTTCGAGACTTTATTGAATAAAACACTTTTCACTCTTTTTGTCGAGTTTACCTGTGATACTCTGCAAAGTGACTCTGCACATATGAGAATAAAGACTTTTAGTCGAATTACTAAACAATTAGACTACTTCGGTCATTCACTAAAGAAAAACAATAACAATCAAGATTTCACATAAAAATAAAGACTCTCGGATAGTCATTCCCGGTAGATGCCGCTTCTCTTTTGACCGAACTAAAACATTTCGTTTCCTATTTCACTGAATAACTTACATTGGAAACAACATTTAGAATTCAGAAATTTCCAACTCATAAATTCCAATGATTAAAGTAAATAGACGAACAAACTTTGTTTTGCAAATTATCAAACGCTAAAATTATTTGAACAGAGGCTAATATTGTTGCCTTTAAGTTGTAACTCAGGTTTAATGGACGCCAACATATGTGTAAATCGTGAATTTATCGAATAGTTTCATCTCAAAACATTTTCAATCATCCAAATGTAATGGCAAATTAAAAAAATAACTATAGTTGAATGCGATCGGGCTTTCACAATAATTCAAAAAGTAGCCGTTATTTATTTCCAAACAGAATAATTCAGTCCCAGTACATTTGCGAAGATTTGACTCTAGCGTAACGAAGTTGATGTTTCGTGAAATCTACCTTTAATTTTTCAATAAACCCAAATGTGCTTGAAAATAGACTTTTCAAAATGATACACAATATTAGAATAAATATTCTATTAAGACTACGAAGAATCTAACAAACGTCTTCAAAGAACTTTTCAACAGTGCTTCGAAGATGAAATATTGTTTGAAAGATATGTTGTTAGTGATTGTCATGTGTTATTCTTTCGCAGCATATTTTGTTGCAACAGAACCAGTCTTCAAATTTTATCTTGATTGCAGTCATTGTTACGGAGAAAAAATTGTCTCTAAGTAATTTATCACAAATCGTAGATCGTTGAGTAAAGGTATACCTTGACATGCGAAGGGATTAGGTTCCGACTAATAGGTTAAGTCGAAAATTTTGTTTGAGAAGTACACAGAGGTTTATGAATTATCTTTTTATTATGAAATAATAAATAACATTACAAATACCGCAAATATGTAACTATTATTCAAAACACTGTGCAGTATACTATTTAAATAGCTATAGTACAGCAATAATGACAATTAAAAAAAAAGTCTGATATACTTTTGCAGTAAAGAGAGACTGTTAACAGTAACATATAACAATAAAGAGTAGATTCATATCTCGCTAATATAGCTGATTATTGTAGCTGTAAGATAATCAAATGATCTGTCAATTTTGACTTTTCACCAGCGCTTCGGCGATGATATGTTTTGTTGGATGATGTGTTGGTAGTGATTGTCATGTGTGACCCTTTTGCAGCATGTTTTGTTGCAACAGAATCAGTGTCTTCAAATATCTTCTTGATTGCAGTCATTGTTTCACATTTCAGAGAAAAACCATACCTTCGCTGTTATATCAAAATGTCATATGTCAAAATCTACACTTTTCAATAGCTAAGAAAAGCTTCTATTTTCATTTTGTATTAACCCTAAATACTTGATACCATAATTTTAAACTTTGATTGGCACATCATGCAATATATAGATATTGGTTTTAACAAATTTCTTTTTGTAACTGTTACTTACATACGACGTTTTGCAATTAGTTTTTTCTTTTAACTTAACATGCCTTTTGTTTTTAATCTGTAACTTGAGTTCTATCACCTGATCACACACAACAATTTGAGAGCAGATGTAGCTACAAATAAAAGTGTTTTTCCTCAATAAAAACTATTTGGTAATTTTGACATACGACATTTTGATGTAACAGTGACGATATTCCTTATTAAGTAAACATCTTACTGGAGAGATGTTGCTCTTCGACATAAATAAAGTTAATGACAGTCGCACATTGCTTTAACATCAACCGGAACGCACCACTTTCTCAGCTTGCCATTGTAAATTCTCGCACGGTCACTAATGCATGTGCAAAATGAGGTACTTGGACTGATGAAAGGTGCAAAACCACTGTTCTACACGTGAAGCATTCCGGTGCTCGCTTTGTATTAGGATACTGTTATTCGTGTGAAAATGTGTAGCTGCTCTCGAAAATGGCTACCAGGGAAAAGTACCTGGTCCAACTAATATATCTTGTACTGTAAGGTATTGTAAATTTAATTTGCACTGTACAACGCTGGCAGAGAAATCGGTTTGTTTATGAGGAAAAACTTTGAACTAGATACGCAAAGACTGACGCCTAAGGCGTTGAACTTTTGTCTTTACTGCGAATGGTTGTATATCGAGATATTCATTTCAGAATTATACAAATAAATAACGATATATTACTTCGTAAAATAATGAAAAGAAGCATTGATGTTAAAATATATATTCTCTGTATAACTCCAGAGATAATGAAGCTAATCCATCAAAATTTTAATGAAAAGGAAAATTAACTTTCAGTATTAACTGTGCAATGTAAAGAAATGGCCATAACTCTTAATCATGCCAAGAAAGCAGTTATTAATAATATCAATAAAACGAATCAATCGATAAATAAAAAATAAAGTTAAAATCTGAATTTACAATAACAACATAGGCAAGGAATTCCAGTAACATACAATAATCGCATTACTGTTACATTCATTTACAATTTACAACAGTTTAGCTTTTCAATGAATGATGTCGCTGAGATGTGTGGAATAAATGTTTCGTCATTCAAAATAGAACATTTGAAATTTAATGTGATTAAACCTTTGTTATTTTAAGGACATTTATTCGTTTTTTACTTTCAATGAAGATTTAAAATTCAAATTCTAGAAAAACCATGAGAAAAGTCACCCAGAAGCCAATTTTTCTTTCCAAAGAGAATTTCGAATTTGATCTACGTCATCTTTACAGTGCTTATATTAAGTTTCATTCTTTCAGTTGGTTTAGAAGTGGTTGACAGCAATATGAAATAGAGAAAGTCCGCTTTTATTATGTTTTTTATAATGATAGTATAGAGATTTCAGACGACAAATTCTTAACAGGAACTCTACGTGCTGCCACTTTCCAAACCGACAGATGGAAATGTCGTTGCACTGACAAGAAGTAAGGCAGTCTATTTATATCATGTAAAGTATGTCGTGACTCATTTTTGAAAACTTTTCATTTTCCTATGTTTTCAAAAAATGGGGTTTTTTAGAAATAAATTTTAATGATTTGCTTTCCATCAGGCGGCGAAATTCAGACTTGCAATTGCAGAAATCAAATTCAAAGACATTTAAAGAAAGATAGAGTGAAATACCTAATAATAAATATTGAATATAAATAATTAGGCATTCAATGAATAAATAATGAGAGATATCTGGAGTGATTAGTGAAATTAGAATTCATGTGAGATTCTTGAGGGCCATTGTTACATCGCTAACAATGACATTGATGCAAGTTTTTTTTTTCTTTTTCCGTTAGATCTTACCATCCAATCTTAATTAGCAATATTGTTGTTGCAACGACCTAATAGATAGAAAACATACGTTATTAGCATTGTTAATTAGCAAACAATGGTCGTCAGAAATCTGAGACTGACTATAGTTATTATTGGAGAGGAACAGTTTATGAGTTCATAATTTTGCAATTAATAACTTTACAAAATAAATAAAGTGAATGATTCTAGTAATAAACACGATATAGCTGTCGTAGGATGCCAGTTGTGAATGTAAGATTTTCATTTCTTAATGATTTCTTATGATTTGAGTCCATTTTTTGTCTTCAGAGAAGATCTCTAAATTAATTAATTTGGGGATTCGATTAACCAGAAAGTTCATTTCCCTGAGTATTCAGGCTAATCGGGATCTACTGTAGACAATAGATATAGCTCAGTTACTCACCACATAGTAGGGATGCGTTGGTGTCAATTTTAGGGACAGAGAAAGGGAGGGGTGGGGAGGCAAGAGACCAAAGTAATCGTCCTCATATTTTGAGTTGGATCGTAAGTAAGCTACGTAGCAGATTTTAAGAAATCATTAAATCTGTTTTGATAAAGGATCGGAGTACATTTTTGAAGGATGGGAGGGAAACCAAAATTTAGCAAATTCTGTGAAAATCCACCCAGCTGTTTTAGAGTGATGCGCTTAAAACAAAAATACAAGCAAATAAAGAAATATAAAGAAGTTTAATAAAATATATATATAGATTAGGGAAAAAATTAAAAATGCACATAAATAAAAACTTTTTCTAGCACTTTGAGCTATCATCTCGGGAATCTGGGACAGCTGTTTCAGCCTATTAGCCTTCATCAGCGAGATTTGCCCTTGATAATAGCTGAGGGTGCGTGACAAAGATGAGGTTACCACTTTAGCTCCCCGACAAGAACCCAAACAACATCCCCACAACAATCATCTTCCACCGCACGGCCTCAAATTCTTTGTCCCAGCAATTGCCCGGATCAAACGAATTTAAACAGGGACAGAGAATCCCAAACAAATAATGTAAAGAAAATAAATTAACATGCATGTATAGTGAAAAAATTAAAAATGCTTTATCACCTGTCGCATGTTCCCGAGATGATAGCTTAGGGTGCGAGAATCTCTGTTTATTTATATGCATTTTTTATTTTTTCACCAAAAAAGAAAATGATTCGGATGCTCAGTTAGTTTATTAACAATCTATAATTCGATGACTGGTTAATCAATTTTTTTTCTTGGGATAAGTTTCATTAATTAAAGCAAATCAATTAGCTTGTAATGGTTAATTGCTTTCATCTAAGAGGCTTTAGGGTGTTTTGAGTTGAATCCAAAATAATTTAGAGCCAATGGTTTATGACATTCGACTGATATATCGATTGCAGTGATAAAGAAAGTTTATAATGTGAACTCGGAAGAAACAGACAATTATGGCGTTATTCAAAACTTCTGATAGTGAATTTGAATTAAAGTAAACAATAATTGTTATAGGTTCCTTACAGTAGTTTTCACTTTATAAAACTAAGAAAAAAAAAGAGGAAGAACAAAGAAATCAAGGAATAGCGTTTAAAGAATGCAGGGTTTAAATTCTTTCAGGGACATCTTTATATTTATTCCTAATTCTCTTATTCTATCTTTTCAAGTATCTTTTTCAGGATACTTTATATGAACTAGCTACTTAGGAGAGAAATATATAGAAACACTTGAGAGTCACTTTTTGAGGAATGGGAGCTATGGAGACCAAAATAAATGGGACTATGTTTTAAGATGAACTACAAATAAGCTACATACCAAATTTTAATAAAACCAGTTCAGACGTTTTAACTGGATACAAACAAATAAATAGACAAGAGAAATGTTCAACTGTAAATGTTCAAGTGGAATAGTAAGACTTCGCTTGCTTAGTCAAAAATCACATTCCTACTATATTTTTTTGAGTAATTTCAGTATTTACGAAAGGAAACAGCTAGTTCTGAAAAACTCAAAAGTTAACAGAAAATGAATGAAACAATATTTAGATTTCTTCATGAAAATAAAATATACTAAATAAATATGAGACTCTCCCAAATTTAATCAAGATTGAACTTTATGTATTTTTTTTTCTGGTATGTAAATGTTGGGGTGCTTTGAATGTAAAATTGACTTTCCTCGTAAAGTATTTCCGTTGACAGGCATATTGGAAAATCGGTTCATGCTTTTGTGATAAGCCTCTAAACGCATGTTGAAGCGATGTAATAGGTGATTCGGTGAGCCATAAATCATTGGAACCTAACACACGTCAGTTAACTGAACTGGATGATTAGCGGCTGCAAGAATTTATAAGATGTAAATTGCATGGCCTCTGCTATTCAGCTTGCCTCTTTGCTAGTTCGAATTTGAAATGCGGGAAGAGAATTCTCAACATCTCAGGATGCTTATCGATAAGTAAGAATCGTAATAAATGAGCTCAATGAAGCCTTTATTCATGTTCAAACATTTCTTTGGAGATTGAAAACATTGGCTTTTACTTCAATATTACAGTAAATTCTGAATTTGTTCATTTGTCATTTTAAGCTTCCTTTCATAGATAACTGATATTATAAAATCAGTCAGATGTTTTGACTGTGTAAGTAATTTTCCCGCTTTTGTAGCCGGTGGATGCAGCTTCTTGAAGTTGCTTAAGCATATTTAATGGCAATTTAATTTTCTATTTATAAAGTTTTCAATTTGGTTCTTATGGAGAAACTTGCGCGTGAAAGTGAAGAAAATTCCTTTAAAAAAAACCCATAGATGTAAAACGTGAATGACTTTAAGGTCTAAAAATCCACATCAATTCTCTCAGCATTCCTTTAATAAACCTTAATAAGGAGCATGCTTTGATATTATTAAAATTAACTGAATTTAGACAATTTAAATCGGTATTATTGATTTGGTTATTTATTATTAACCAATTCGCTACAACCAACTCATGAAATTCCCATTCATGAACTGATTTGATTTTGAAGATTAAGAGTCTTAGCTTTAAAATTAGTATTAAAATAAACATTCAAAATTTTAGAATCATTTGACATAATACAATCGTAATATTAAGTAATTATTAATTTTACCAAGTAAACAAAACCAACATAACCTATATTCCTAGTGTGTTAGAGATTAAATCCTGTCCATAGGTTACAGCTTAGGTTACGAAATTCTACTCATCATTGCAACTGAGGACTTCCAATTCATTAATTTCAACATTAAAAATTAATACACAACTGACTACACCAATATTTTACTGCTAATATTAAACGATCAATCAAACATTAACAAAGACATATTATCTTCTAAGAAGTGTAGTTCATGAACTGAACGAGTGAAATGGACAAGCGAAGAATTCACGGAATGGCCAGAAATTTGCTCAGTTCATGAAATGGCCATTGTCTCTATTAAGGTACCACACACCTTAATAATTGTTCATCAGTATAATAACTATAATTTAGAAGTTCTTTAGCTTTCTAGTTGTATAGTAAGTAAGATAGATTTACTTTCATAATTACAGGTACTTCCTGGATTCCTCTTGCTTCAAAACAAAGAGTTCTAGACTAATTGCTTGATTCTAAGGACTTCAGCATTTCCATCAAAATTCAAAGTTCCATGTTTGAAATTATACAATTTCGAATATATCATTTTCTGCTTTTCAAAATCGGATCAGCACAGATAATTTCCTAAATACTTCATTAGAAATAAGAGCTGTATGTCATCTGCCATTTGCAGCCAATCACCATTGATTTCCATGTACGAAAAATACCCTCGGGGATTCATGGATGAGCAGTGCCTGATGGTTACCAGAACAAACTGATTTATTTGTGTTGTTCGATTTGATGAAATGGCCTCCAGGGGTCTCTGGAAAAATCAACGAATTTATCTGCTCTCAGACTAGTTAGTCACGAAAATCTAGAACTTCCACGATAATAGATGTTTCCTAAGTTTTCAGGATTGTTCTCGAATACTTTCAACTTCGAGAGTGTTTTTGAATCATTAACATCAAAGATTCTGAAAATAGGACGAACATTAAAATACCAGTTTCATTCATATTGCATTCCTATTTTTCTTAAGAAGATAAAAAAAAAATACAAATGTAATAAAAGTCCATGAAAAAGCTTAAAGGCAATTTTCATTAAAATGCTATTCCTTAATTAAAATTTCTTTATTATTTTTTTAAAGTGTCGAAAATTACAAAAACGAAAAGCCTTTGTTTTAAATCGTAAAAACTAACGAATATAAATTTTCCATTTTTTGAAAAAAAAAATTCATACTACTTACTATTTTGTCAAGTTGATTAATTTAATCATATCAAGCCGTCTATAAATTAATGGATTAGCTAAAAGAATGAATATTCGTTGTTTAATATATTGAATAAAAATCCATTGTTTAGTTTCCATTGCTTTCCTATGGAAATTTTTGTCGCTTCTCCCAAATACTAGATTAGGTTTCTTTTGATAAGATTTTAAATATAAACGTTAAAGCATCTGTAACATTGAAACACGAATACCAAGTTTCAGAAAGATCTATTCACTTGTTCAAAAGTTAAAAGTTAATAGGGGACACAAACACACCACAAACATTTAGATTCGTTGATTTGATGAGATAACAATAGTCAATGAATACTGTGTTGCTTAGTAAAAAGCACAACGAACCTATACCTGTATTTTAACATGTTTTTATTAGCTCACTTTCTTGTCTGTCTGTTTTTTCGGTACAAATTTTGCAATTGATTTTTAGATGTATATCTGCTTTTTAATTTTAATGAAATGTATTACAGATATTTTAGAAAACAGTATAAATTTTAAAGTAAATCTTCAATTGTATTAAGATTTCCTTTAAAATTTGTTTTGCTCCGCGTGATGTTTGCTCCGTTTTAAGAATCTTAATATCTGCTGATGTTTTATTTATTTACCTTTTTTTAATGTATCACGTGCTGCATTCATCTTCTACGATTGCAACATTAAATTTTAAAGTAAAGTTTTCAAATTTTTCGTAATTGAAAGTGAAAATTATTAGTAACATAGTTAATTTTTATGATTTTAGTAACTGAGATAAATCGATAATACATTTCTTGAAATTTACTCTTCATAATTTTCAAAATTTTTTAATCTTCATAAATTTGAATGGAGGGAGGGGCAGAAACAAGGATATTTTTTTAGACCAACGAACTAAATAATCTATATAATAAGCGTGAAAGTTTGTTTGTTTGTTTGATTGATCGATTGATTGAGTGTTTGTTTAACTGGTTGTGTGTTTGTCTTGAAACAATGCCGCTATTTCTCAACGGATCTTTATCAAATTTGGCACAGAGTTTGACATGCATCCCAGAATAATGCTTGAACAACCAAAACCCGGATCCGGGTATAAAGGGAGGGACGGGCAAAATTTCTTGAAGATGAGACAGATCTCTGAAATCGGTTCACTTGGTAACACAAAATTTAACATAAGTGTTCTTTGCCAAAATCGAAAAGATACTTACCAACAACTTTTCCATTTCTCTGATTTCATCTTGCAATTACTTTTTTAAGGTCAGTTTCTTTAAAAAAAAGAATAGGGGGCAAATGGGTTTTTCGGGTTACAAAAATAATTTTTAATGATCACGTGATATTTTACTAACTGGTACAGGTTTGCAGTGATTAGGGTGTGGAGAAGGACAGAAAGGGGTAGGAAGTCTCTGATCTTCATATTCGGGCTCTAAGGGGTGTAAACAGTGGGAGTGGGCAAACTTTCTTGAGGGTATGCGTTTCTCCGAAACCGTTTGAGGTGGAAACACGAATTTCACACAAGTGTTCTTTGTCAAAATGGAAAAAATAAGTATTCGACGAATTTTCGATATTCGCGTCCTAACGAGTGTAAATTTGGTGTGTGTGTGTGGGGGGGGGGTTGAAGGCAAACAGTGTTGAAGAGTACTTCTACAGGTTTTTGATGTACAAAATGTGAATACAACATTAATTTATAACTATCTTGTGATTTTTTTACCAACTGGGAAAGTTTTGAAGTGATTTCACAATTATAATTTCTTCTCATCCATATTAAGACAACAATTTTTTCTAAAAAGATTCTTCTATGTAGATAAGTTAACTGTTGTATTTTAAAATTCGGAAATTGTAGGCAAACAAGTGTATCATGTGATCCTTGTGCTCAGTAGCGCTTTAACGCCATGGTGGTGTTAATGATCTACATATAGGATTTTAGGTTACGTACGACATTTATAAGTTACTAATATGTTTCATGAAAATATAGATTTTTATCTTATTTATTATTTTGCTTTTATAATCGGAAAATTTCGCAATTAATTAATTTTTACATTTCCTCTTTTGTTTTAGCTACAGATTATAAAGACTGCATTAATTTCAAGTGATTTTTTTTTTACAGAAAGTCAAATTTAGTTGCTTTTTACTGTAATTTTGTACAAATAATGTTTACAATGATGGAATAATTCTTAATTTTAAATAAGTTACTAGAAAGTAGGTGACGTTAATTGGACCAGGTGTTCCTAATAACGCCAGTTTGCAAAGTTTTTTTATTTGTGTTCTCATACTTCTCCAGTCTGTATGAGTTATCATATGTTTCATTATGGTATGCTTCGAACAGAAAATTAAACTTTCTTGGTCATAATTTTCGTGTTTCCTAACGAGTGTAAATTTGGTGTGTGTGTATGGGGCCCCCCGTTGAAGGCAAACAGTGTTGAAGAGTACTTCTACAGGTTTTTGATGTACAAAATGTGAATACAACATTAATTTATAACTATCTTGTGATTTTTTTACCAACTGGGAAAGTTTTGAAGTGATTTCACAATTATAATTTCTTCTCATCCATATTAAGACAACAATTTTTTCTAACCCGAGTGAAGCAAGGGTATTTTTGCTAGTAATAAAAATAGTAGTGATTTTTTTCTTTGCCTTCTTTCCATTCTTTTTATGTTTATTTTCCAAATTTTCAGGTTGCGATAGTGAATTGTTTAACACCTCATCAGCATCTTCCCAGCTGTGGCCAGTTGTCTTAAAAATTAAGTTTTAATAATACAGATAGGTCGTGACTTACCGTCATTCGCATTTCCGACGAAAGCCTCATAGATCTTCTGAAGCACTTTCTGGTTGCATTTGACAGCGGTTATAGTCGTAATCATTAGCCAGGTACGAGTCACGAGGCTCGCTCACTACTACAACAAAATGACTGCTCTATACAGGGGTAGTAATGGTATTGGAATAATGGTACTTCGTATATATACAGTGATTCAAAAGTCCGATACTATAGGACAACTCCATTATTAGTACAGATAGCAAAAAATGGAAACAGGGGGGAGTTGTTGGAAATATGTGGATATTAATATAATGTGCTTGAATTTTCAACGTAGAATGCACTGGTACACACTAATGGAGAAGGTATTCAAATTGGCTCCCATTCTGTAGACGGCACATAGTGCTATAAAAGTGTGAGTTCCTGATGTATACTGTACTTATGATTTCTAACATATCATGTACTTCACTGTTCTACTACGACGGAACGTAACCCAGTCGTAAGTCGAGGGATAGCCTTTTTGTGTATCGGAGAAGCTTTTTTAGAATGAAATTAAAGTTTTCCTATCATATCTTTTCGACTTAAGTTGGCATCAAATGAATGGTTATTTTTATAATGTTGTTTTAGAGTTTCAGATCGTTTTTAGTCTGATTTCCTAGGAAACAGCTCATCAAATAACACTGTGTGTTCCCACTAATGACTTCTGAACAGCTGGACGAATCTTCTTAAAACTTCCCAAGCAGATTTTAAGAAAACAGGAAGTCTAAGTTTTATGTTTTGTATTTTTTTTCCGTCTGAGTAATCGAGAAATTAGACGGAGAAGGTCACAAAAAACTGTGACTATACTTTCTAATATAATTTTTTCCGTACATATTTCAACCGAAACTATAGTTTTTATCGATAAAATAGAAACAATAAATATTAGTCTGCTTGTTAATCATCTTAATATCTAAGCGAGCTTTAATAAGTTTAAAATTAATTGCAATCAGACAACTTAAGTAAATCAATGTTGTTGTTTTTTTTTTGATTGATCAATTTTTTTATCAGAAAATATTGATAGAAAATTTGTATTCAGCGGATGCTATGCTTTTTCTTTGTAGTGATACCTCGATTAACGGAGTATGGGGAGAGGGGGAGGTCAGTATCTGTAAAAGCTCATAGTCTGTAAAATACAGGTGGGACTTTAAGTAAGGTAGTTGATGCAAATATGGCCACATTGCCAATCTGCCGTTAATTGAAAAGGTATCCAAAAGATAACGCTAGAATATCAAACTATGAAGTAGAAAGTGTACATGGCTACCACAGTTTGCAGGATAATGTAATCACAGAGCCCAGGGAACCCCGTCATTTGAGTTTTGACAACGAATCGAGAATCTGTTATAATATTGTTGCTATTATAATATTATTGTTGTTGCTGTCTTTTATTTCCTTGCATGCAATTGATGATTATTGTTCATATATCACTTGCTGTAGTTATTCTAAGCTCGTTCGAGACACCCAATGCTTCTTTAATTAAACTGATAATTAAGAGATTTTTCGAGATGGGCTGTAATCAGATAAAATGACCACAGTAGGCCATATTACCAAAACGAGGAATGTATTGGACTCATAAAAGACGATAAATCTGTATTTATTTGCTACACATATACCCATGATTGATATTTTTTATATTCTGTAAGCTTTGATCATTTAATGATTTTTTTTTCTAACTCTGTGAATACACACATGATCTAAATTGTAACTTTGAAATAATTTTTGTTTTAGGCCCCTGGAAAGTTAATAATTATCTGTGTGAAAATTTTAATGAAGTCAAGACACACTTACTTTTCAACCCAAAATTATTAATCATTAACAAAAAAATATTTTCCTAAAATAAAGAGATATTTTTGAATTTGGCGACATTACCTTCACAAGGGCATATTACCTGCACAGTGCAAGCTTTTTCAAAGATTGAAAAACAGAACCTTTGGGTTTTAAAAAAAAATCTTGAAATATTTTTTTACATACGCCTAAAGAGCCAAATTTCTTGTCTACACATTTTTTTATTTTATTTAGTGAATACCCTAATCATGAAAAAAAAAATATTCAAATTAAGGTGGCCATATTATCTTCAGGTACCTTACATGTATGTGCACTACAATTTTATTCTTAATTTTGTGAAAATTTTGTTTACATTGGTACGTTATCTTATATACTGTGAAGCAATATTTATTTATTTACTTTAACAAATGTTTCACTAGGTTGTGGGCTGGAGTAGTAAGATTCAATTACCAGCGGAGATAGAGAATTTTTCCTAGTGTTTGTCCTCCGGATGAGCCTAGGCTTCACCCAGCCTCTGCTGGTTTCATTTGCGTTGATAGGGGTGGCCGAGCGTTTTAATGATCACCGAATCTCAACTAGTCCCGAAGGTAATCATAGGAGCCTATTCCTTCGAAGCCCAAAAGCCATGAAGGTTCTGATGGAAAATACCAACCATGTAAATATTTCCTCATCTCAAAGCAGTGCTGTACAGTAAAACATGTCTATACACGAACATAATTTTATTTAATAATCTGATTAAGTATTTTAACATTGAAAACATAACAATTACAGTATTTTTAACATGAAAAAAGTAGCAGTTATTGATGTGTGGCTAAGACTTAGGCCTCTCACCTCTGAATATCAAGATTCGGTTCTCATGCATCAAAATGATCAAATCTAGGTATCAAGATTTTCTCGGGTTCTCCGATTTCCCATACCCTACTTCCATCATTCTTTCTTCATCATTCCGTCCTTCTTTCGTGAGGATAGCACAGAAAACACTTATGGTTATGGTGCTCGGATTTTCTGCCACCCGCATCACCACAGGACATTACATAAAACAACATAACAAGCAAACAAGCTATTTATTATTGAATATATTTAAAATAAATAACTAAAGCAAGAATTCATTTGCGTCAATGCTGATTTCAGATGACAATTCCTCTAAGAACCTTGCGATGGTGGCGATAAAGCTGTATTTCCTAACCGACGAATCACTGATAAGTCCAATATTAAAAAGAATATTGCTGTTATTAATAATAATATTGTATTTATTAATACAGAATAGTGTAGTTATTATAGTTAACTTTCATTCAATATCAAGTTAAAAAATAAACCTTACAAGGCTGTTAAATCAAGATTTTTACTGTGTTATTTTTAGGATTAAAAAGGAAAAGCAAATTTTTAGGAAAGTAGGCTTCAAGTTCTTTCAGAAACTTCTTTTATATTTAATGATCTGAATTACTTATTGTTTTGCTGCACTTATAACAAGATTAAAGTCAGGGTAAAAAACTACATTCATACATTGTTTTAATTAAGCGATCTTACGACGTTAATTAATTAAGGGAATTATTTATTCTAACATGTAGTTAAGTTAAAATTAATAAATAATTGCTAATTCAGTAATTAGTAATTACCAAATAGAAATTTAAAATATATAAACTGAATCATTTTCTAAAAAAAAAAAAAAAAAAAAAAAAACCTTGCATAAACTTCTGCATTACTTGGAATCATTAATGTATTGTCCTCCCAATGAATGATGGCCGCCCTGTTTTTGTGAGATCTGCGCATGTATCATCGATTAGTCTGGTCAGCCACGTCCGTCTGATTTCATGAAATTGATGCCGCCATTGTGCTAATCGCTTTATTGTAAGAAGAGCATTGTATTTATAAATAATATATATTTATTTATTTATATAAATACTTATTGTTAGCAACTGGTGTTGAAATAACGCTAAATAGTCGAGAGAAGTTTTAATTTGGCGTTATCAACATGTCTTTCTCAGTTAAAACAGACTACGTCATCCATTGTGACAGGAAAACATAATTGATCAGTTACCGGAAGGGCTGCGCAGTTCAAACTTCCGCCGGTCATCTTTCATTTGGAGGACAATAGCTTTCTATATAGATGTCATTACTTTGGATCTGTAGTAATTTCCGCATTCTTGATGTATCCACTGTTTCAGTATTTTGCTTATTACTAACAGTAATAAAAAAATGTCTTGCAGCTTCTTTTTCATCTTATATAAGAATGTCAGAGAAAGGTTATTTGTGGGATTTTAAATGTATTTGGGTCGTGATACCTTTCGAAATTGAACAAATCTTCTTAGTATAGTTATTTCTTATCTACATTATGGTAGATGTCTGTGAACACACATGGAAATATCTATGAAATGGAAGATCTCTGTAACTACATCTATGTATCAATTTGAAAAACAAATCCTTAAAACTTCATTGGAATTCATCTTTTAACTCTTATTAATGTAAATAATGGATTCTATTGATATTTAACAAAGAGAAAGGTGCAATTACTAATGCTTATTTTTGCCGCTTACTTTGATATGATTAAAATTAATTGGATTTAGGGTGGATACGAAAAGAGCTTGAAGTTTTAATGATTTATTTTTTCAACAAGCAGAAAATTTTGAAATTAGGTTTATTCGGTAAATATAACTACAATTAAATAGACACGCTTTCCTTAAAATTGATTTTATAATTTACAGAAATAGTTTTTTTTAATGAAAATAGGCTCTATCTTCCTTCAAAAACTTTATAAAAAGATTATTAACTTCGAAATTTTAATTTTTAAAGTAAGCTTTCAACACATTTCGAAGTGCATGAATTTATTACATTTAAAATTTGTAATTATTATTAGTATTTTAAAAGAGCAATGAATATCATGCATTTCTGTTTGAGAAATTTTCCAGTCTAAAGTTTCGTTTTAATAAAATGATTTTCGAAAAGTTTGTAGATTGGAGACCTATATCTTTATTCTCGAATATCTCAAAAATATTTGAAAGTTATTTACATAAAATGATGTTTAATTATATAAAAGTAAAAAATCTTCTGAATAGTAATCAATATGCATTCCAACCTGGTAAAAGCACTGGTACTTTATTAAATAATCTTTGTGAAAATATAAATAATGAACTCAATAATGAAAAAATTATTTACTTGGTCTTTATAGATTTCAGCAAAGCCTTTGACAGCATAAATCATAAATTATTATTGGAAAAATTAGAAACCATTGGCATTAGAGGAAAAATTATTAATCTAATAAAGAACTATTTAAAGGACAGAGAAATGAAAATTAAAATACAGAATTATGTCAGTAATTCCTACAACATCAAATCTGGGTCCCACAAGGTTCAAATTTGGGACCTCTACTGTTCAACTTGTATATGAACTCTATAAATAATTGCATAATCTACTCTAATATCTACTTATACGCTGATGATGTCCTAATTCTTACAAGTGACAGAAATCAATGGAACGCATATAACAGATTACAGATTGACATAAATAATATAAATAATTGCGCTATAAATAACAAAATGACAATAAATATAAAAAAGACAGTGATGATTATAAAAAATAAGAACAAAATTATTAATAAAAATTTATATTGTTTTCTACATAAAAAAGATTGCAAAAACTTGGCGGATACTCAACTAATAAACAATGTCCTTTGTGACTGCGAAAGAATAGACTTCGTCACTCAACATAAATACCTGGGTGTATTTATTGATGAGAAATTTACATGGACACATTATCAATATGTTATAAATAAATTGAACTCATTAACCTATCTGTTCTATCACATTAAGCAAATTATTCCGTTAAAACAAATAATAATAATGTATAAATCCCTTGTGGATTCTATTTTACATTATGGCCTGGATAGTTGGATTTTTATTAATAAAAAACAAATTGAAAACATAAATAAAACGTTTTAAAATATTAAAAAATATCTTTTATAATTTTAATAAAAAAAGTATAGTTGAAAGGAATGATATAAGGAAAAAATTCAAAATATTAATTATAGAAGAGAAATTTATTTATAAGACAATTCTCTAAAATTTCTTTAAAATAAATAATGTAAAAATAATGTTAATGTAATAATAAAAACAATATTACTAGAAACAATTGGCTCAGTTCAATAAATGATAAAAAAATTAAAAATAATTTTGGATACCGTCTACAGGGTAATCATATATAAACTTTTTCATCAACTAAACTGGGATAATTACAATAACCGAAAAATTGGAGACATAAAAAAAAAATTAATTGTCGATATAATTGATAAAAATATAAAATTTATTACATATGTATTAGTTACTCATCATATTACTTTCTCTTTTTTTTTTTCTTTGTTTTTGTTTCGTTTTTCTTTTTTGGGTGGAAAATGGTACTTTAGATTAAACTTTCAGAACCTATATTACAGGTGTACAGGTAATAAGTACAACTAAATAGGTCTGATAAACATAAAAAAAAAACTTTGCTATTACCAACTAAATCATTTCAGTGGACAAATCAACAGCTCTCGTAATCGGATGAAATATGGTATGGCAGTATAAACCTAAAAAAATATGCAAAAATACTTTGTATTGATTCGTTTTCCTAAAATTCTCAAAAATAAGGGGAATGCGGAAGTGAGCTTCTTGAACTCTTAAAACTGCTTTCAGATATTTTTTTTTGGTCTTCTTCTCAAAGCAAAACCACCACAAAGAAGTGCTTGCTGTAAAACTCAGCTTTTCTAAAACGTCCTGTGCAGCGGGATGTTTGTCATATCATATCATGTGGTTTGTGTTGACACAAACAGTCAATGTTACCACAAGAAATAGCTTCTGGATCAAATATCATTGTTATAAGTACAATAAAATATCTACAAATGGTGAAAAACGAAATATTTTGATTTTAGAATGAAAAAAATGTATCCTTTGAAGGCTTCAGGCTTACAAATAACTGCTTCTGTTACTTTTAAAGGTCTGCCATTACAATTATTGAAGATTTGATGTTCTATTAAAGATCCACTGTATTTTTCAGTTCATTTTGATAGATAAGAAATCTGTTACAGACAACCTTGAATTACAGTAAGTCTCTCCATGATTCGGGAAGCTTCTACATCAACTTAAAATTCTCTTATCTGCCATTAAATAAATATCACTCAAGTGCTCTGTAACGAAATATTCTCTCTTACGTTATCGTTTGCAGATTGTCCTGAATAAATCACGTGGTGAGTCACCGCAAACCGTATTTTCATAGATATGAGACCTCCGATTAATTAATGAATTTTACGCTGAATTTTAATATGAATCGATATTAAATGCATAATATTTGCACCCAAATAATGAAATAATAGTAGAAATAATGTGAATGCTCCATCCAGGAACAGTTCGTATTGTCTACTGCGTATAGAATCGTCTTTCAAGATTCTACACAGATCAACCCCTACAATTTCTGTTCTTTTTTTTTTTCTTTTTTTTTTGTAAAATAAAAATCGAATATGAAGAAATATGGATAATACTTTTATATCCACTTAATGATTAAGTAAGAATCATTGATAAAAAATAAGTAAATACTATATATATTGGCGTCTCTCGCATATTCGACAGGTTTAGGACCAGAGCACTGTAGAAAATCAGAAATTGTCCAAATGCGAAATATGATTTTTTTTTTTTAGCTCGCCAAAAAAAACAATGCATTTTGAACGCAGAAAAACGTGATTAGCGCATTATACATCACTTGCGAATGCCTGCGGAAACTAAATAACACATTGTGTACTAAACATAAAGTACAATAAAATGAACAAAGCCTTACCTTTAAATATTTTGATTCTTGCATTCGTGGACGGTGAATGTAGGTATATTTGAATGATGAGCGTGTCGCAGAAGCGTGTGGAAGATCGAGAAAACATGATAAAATAGATCGAAATAAGTAAAGTATACAGGCGTCCCCCGCTTATTCGACAGATTTCGGACCAGAGCACTGAAGAAAACAGGCCACATTTCGCAGGCCTAGAGTCAAAATTTTTCTTCGGGGAGGGCTCATTACTGGAAAAAGTGCCTTGCATGGTTGACCGTAGTAAGAATAGCACCATTCCCGGTCTTTACATGGATTTCGTAAGGGAAAACTAAGGAGACTTGATATGACTAGTTCATTTGATTTCAACTCTGAGAAAGATTTTCTTTTGTTTAGAATTCAGGAGGAAGCTTTAGTTCCCCCCCCCCCCCCGTTTATGTGCCTGACACATTTAATTTATGGAGTTTGGTTGTTAATGGTTATTAATAATATAAATGGATCAAAAAGCTGATAGTCGAAAAGAGGGAAATGACCGTATACGTTTCTTTAAAATATGTGTTGTTGTTTTTTTGTAAAAAAGAAAATCTCTTGGTCTATTTATTGAACGTACATTACTGCATTCCTGAATGAGTACAAGAAGATACAGAAATATAAAACCTCAAAATAGGTGTACACTCTCCTGAAAGCAGGTCACTATTTTATAGTTTATTCGAGCATAGTTTATTCGACCGGTTGTATGTTTGTTTGTTTGGCATATATTTGGTACCGATTAAAGCTTTCAAAACAAAATTGAACCTAGAATAGGTTTTAGTCAAGTTCGGTTCCTATTCGATAATATTTCACTATTGGATCACTATTATTGGATCGAGCTCGAAAATCGATTCAGTATTTTATTCTAGTTATTTCTCAAATTGAAGACGTCTCAAGATTTCCAAGATTCAGTTTCGATTAACGCATTTGTCACATACCACCTGAATTGACAGCATAGTTCAACAAATCGATTACTATCTTAGAATAGCCGAGAAATTTAGCAAGCTATTGTTTGTCTGGTTATTCTTGAGAAGATCAAAAAAAAAATCTGAAGCAATTTTAAGAGTTCTAAGATAGCCAATTTAGTATTATTTTTTTTGTTAGATTTCATTGATTTTTCCACTGAAATTATTTAATTTTCTATAGCAAAGTTCTAATTTCATATATTGAAACTCAATTCTTCAGTAGGACTGAAAATGTGGAAACTTATACTTTATTTTACATTGTACAACGTACAAATCATTAGAGCTCGTGATCGGGTGCAGTGTGGTAGTGCAATTCAAACTTGAAAAATTTGCAGAAATACACCTTGCTTCGTATTGATGCTTTTCGTAAAATTCTCAAAAATAAGTAGAAAAAAAAAACAAACAAAACCTTTGTGAACTTTCTTGAATTCGTAAAAATGGTTTCAGGTGATTTTTTTTTTATTGGTCTTATTCTCAAAGAAAAGTCACGACAAACAAGCGCTTGCTATAGTACTCGGCTACTCTAAAGTGTTCACAGCAACCGTTTGTATGAACCGTGACATCATATCAGGTAGTTTGTGAGGACACCACTTAAGCAGTCTATTACTAAAATATGCGAATTGAAGCGTTCGAAAGATGAATTAATTTACAGACTAATATTTATATTATACATATTATACAACAGAAATTAAAAAAGAAAACCATTTGCATTTTTTATTTTATTTAATTTATTTTGTTTGTAAGGTACCTCAGCCATATAAAGCCATGTATACCTTTAACGCCACCTATCTAATTCTTCATAAATATAAGAGATGGCGGTACTGCACTAAAGTAGTTTGCATTTACATGCCATCTAGTGTTGAAGTGAGTTACTAGAAGAACGCCAACATTTTCGAGTGAAATTATATTTCCACCTTTTCGTGTCGAGGACTGGTTCTGAAAGGCTGCTACTATATCAACGTAAGATAAAATATAGATGTTTTAATGTTCAGCAAAGATTAACTATATAAAACTATATATTTTCTTGATTCTTGAAGATTCTTCTATGTAAATAAGTTAACTGTTGTATTTTAAAATTCGGAAATTGTAGGCAAACAAGTGTATCATGTGATCCATGTGCTCAGTAGCGCTTTAACGCCATGGTGGTGTTAATGATCTACATATAGGATTTTAGGTTACGTACGACATTTATAAGTTACTAATATGTTTCATGAAAATATAGATTTTTATCTTATTTATTATTTTGCTTTTATAATCGGAAAATGCCGCAATTAATTAATTTTTACATTTCCTCTTTTGTTTTAGCTACAGATTATAAAGACTGCATTAATTTCAAGTGATTTTTTTTTTTACAGAAAGTCAAATTTAGTTGCTTTTTACTGTAATTTTGTACAAATAATGTTTACAATGATGGAATAATTCTTAATTTTAAATAAGTTACTAGTAAGTAGGTGACGTTAATTGGACCAGGTGTTCCTAATAACGCCAGTTTGCAAAGTTTTTTTATTTGTGTTCTCATACTTCTCCAGTCTGTATGAGTTATCATATGTTTCATTATGGTATGCTTCGAACAGAAAATTAAACTTTCTTGGTCATAATTTTCGTGTTTCGATACATCTTATTTCCAGACTTACAGTAATTTAAATGTTAAGGTGGCGTTATTTGGGCAGGGTTCCTTATTATCTTCTTTTACTAATTTTCTAAGCGAAAAAAAAAAAATCCCATAGAAAACATTGGAATCGAAACGATGCAATTTCTATCCTATTTTTATTAATGCATCATACTTTAATATTAATATTTATAAGATACGGATATTAATAATTTTAGTTAATCCATTAATTAGCGCGCTGTTTGATACAATTAAAGATAATTCTATTTAGATTACTTACGGAATGCTGATTTATTAATTCTTTCAGAAAATACTGTTTTTATTCAGGAGTTTTTGTAATAGGAAAATAAGCGTAAGCTTTTCGTTTTATTGCTTTCATGACTTTTAAAAAGTAAAAAAAAAAAAAACTAAAGCAATTTTGTGAAATAAATTTTTAACGAAATGAGGATTAAGTTCTTTACAAAATCTTGCTTAAATTTACGCTAAAACAATTGTTGTTTGATTATCTCTCTGTAAAGTCAATTGATCAATAAAGAAATCTCTGTTATTTTTTTTTAATGCAGTTTTACTTATCCAAACATTAATCTTAAGATACTCAACATACACATGGCGTTTCAGGAGGAAAGGTAAACATTCAGGGAGATCATAGCAACAGTTTTCTATGAAAAAAAAATGGATTTTGTTAACAAGTGTCCTATTCTGAACAGTTACCCAGAAAGAGATGTTTGAATGTAAGGTTCCAAATTATTGATAAGAAAGAGATACTATCGTTATCTAGTATTTAAACCCTGATTCCAAAATTTATGGTTATAATTTGTAATTTCAAAATTCTTTCAGTCAACATCAATGCACTTTGCAACTCATTTGAGATAGCGTTTTGCTCTTCTGAGTGTATCTTGGACTTTCATCGCAGAAGCCGTAATCATCCAGCCTATCTGCATATTGCGAAGATATTTGAGGCATTTTCAGCATCACTTGTACAGTGTGACAATCTACAGTCAACTGATGCTTCACGAAGATTCACGTGCTTCAGACAGTGGTGTATTACGGCGGGAAGAAAGGACAATATTGCGAGTGAAATAGCTCTATCTCGGCGGAAACCGTTAGGAAGATGACACATCTTCATAAAAACACTTTTTCATAGAATGACCGATACAGTGACCTCCCAGAATACTTACCTTTCCTCTTGGGACATCCAGTATATGTACAAAATAATATTAACGCATGCTTCATTGTTTGTCTGTATCTATTGTAAACAATTCCCATAGCATTTGTCCTTTTAGAACCAAATTATTACACCAAGATCTTGAATACTACTGCTATTTTTATTACAAGTAATTTTGTATCTTTACATTTAAGTTTTTTATCCTTTTGTTCACCAATCGTAATGTTAATAAGATTATTATTTCTCTGAAGTCAATAACTGTAGAGAAGCCACCATAAATCTTTCAGTTACTCAAACAAATATTAGAAAGATGGAGAGTGAATGCTGTGACCAAACTTTGATTTTTTTTTTGTATTCTTAGTTTTAAATGTAATTTAGAAATCACCATAAATCGAAGTTATTAATAGTGTAATAATAATAATGATGATGAATTTGTAAATAATATTTTGAAATACAGCGAATTTTTTAGGCTAATCAAATTAGTCAGTTTCTATTTTCATCTGTATGGACGTGTGGATATATGTATATCCCGTCTATTAAATTTTGAACTACTAAATGGATCTTCTAGGAGTTTGTAAGACAAGATTAGAAATGATGTAGCCTTTATATTTGAAATTCTTTCCAAGTGGAAACTACTTGAGAAATTAGAGCGAGAAGGAGAAAAAAATTCCATAGAAAACCATCAGAATTTAAACAATGGATTTCCATTGCCTGAAACAGTAACTATTAATCCTTTTAGCTAAATCATTAATTTGCCCATGGTTTGGTATGATTACAATTAAAGCGGTTTACGCAATTTAAATTAATATTTTAATTTACTTAATACATTTTTAATTTGATATTTTTTTTAAAAATATCAAATTATTTTTTTTTTAAATATCATGTGGACATAGAAAATTTCTACTGTTTGTACTGGACAGAAATGGCCACAGTTTAAATCTAGATTTTTCATTCGTGTCGTTTTCACGACTTTAAAAAGGTGTTTTTAAAAAAATGAAGGAAAGTTGACTTTATATTCTTTTAGGAACATATTGTTTATAATTGCAGAAGTGTTAGAGGCTAAAATACATTTACAGCAGTAAGAACGATTTTTAACAACTTTCCTCAATTATACTTCCACATTATGTCACCATTCCGTTCTCAATGTCTGCTCTAATGTCAGTTAACTCTTAATTGAAATAGCTGTAAGTTGGAATGGAGCAATTTGGTGAAACGCACAGACACCAATAATGACAAAGGAACAAGTGTCTAGAATAAGCAATAGTTTCTTTAGTGTTTCACCAAAGGAGCCAGACAGTCAGTGATATTGATCACAAAGACAATCAAAGCTTCTCTACAGACTTTAGATTGAAATGGCAATAGTATTTGGGATAGTTTCTGCAAAAGATAGGGAAGTGTTTTTGTTTGTTTTTTGTTTTTTTATGTAATGTGAAAATAGAGCACTCTTTCCCGAGTGGGCAATATCTGCAATGGACATATTTTTGAGGTTTTTCCATTTTGTTTTGTTTTTTTATTTTTGTGTGGAAAGAATGTACTTTTTTTATTGTTTTGTTGTTTTAGATTTGATGACTAGAACTACAGTTGTCCACATCCTAGGTAGAGATGTTAGATAAGACTTTTGGACTATTTGCTTAAGTAAAACACAAGAAATAGTTGGTGTACCAGCTTTTAAATAAGCGCATTGTAGGAACTATACGATATTATTAAGAAAAGTTATTTCTTAACAGTTCAATAATTTGATTGATATTTTTTGTCTGTAGCTTCTAATTGGCTATACAGCAAAATCAATAGGGATCATCTGAATGGTACATCTGCTTTCTAGGAGTGCACCAATATACTAGGCTTGTATAGAAGAAGATTTTAAGCAAGGTATTATTTTATAGTGTAGGGGATGAAATTATTTTATTTTAAGATGTTGCCTTGTGTGATATATCAGATAGTGAGGTTTCTAACCCTTCCGTGAGAATGTGAAGGTATCGTTCGTGGATCGCTGATATAAATAAATAAAATAAATTCATTAACTTGTTTGCCCCAAGATTTTAACTTATGTACTTGAACTTTAAAGATATGAACTACGAGATCCAAAAATTAAACAAATCGAATGCGTTGAACAAAATCGCTATATTATCTTTTCAAAGGTTACATTTCTTAACAGTTTATTCTTGAAACATAGTTGTACTTCAACCAATGTAAGTTAACATTTAAATTAAGAGTATCTTTGTATCTTGCATAGATTTTCCCTCGTTAATTAAAGTCCACAAATTAACGTTACTAAAGTTCTTTTAACTTTTAATCTTTCGACGTTACTTTGTAAACACAAACTACCGTGATTCGAAAGTTCATCAATTAATGTTGACTTTTACTTGTCCCCTTTAGGTAAATGGAACTTGGTCACTTACTTGCATAATCCTTATGATTCTAATAAGATGTCTTCTTATTCATGATACGATTGGTTGACTCTAACCATTTATTCGTATCACCATGATGAGAACAATCGTAGAATCTAATCTGGCGGATATCGAACGTCTCTCGATTCGAATTTGTACCTGTTTTCCTCTTCCTGGGAATCGTGCAATTCTTGAAAATATCTCCCGAGTTACTTGCGTAATAATGTTGAAATCCTGTGCTCTTCTTATCTTCTTTGAGTATCAGGCATCTTGCACCAGCATCACACTATATCGTTCTTCGATTCAGCCATCTTTTTTTTTGGTTCTTCTCCATGAGAGATTCGTCTTGTTGTTTTTTTTGTTTTTGGCTTTTACACCTTGCGTGCATTGTTGAACTTCATACTTCGCGCCGTTCAACATCTGCTGTTCACTACTTGTTGTCAATTGTTCACACTGTTCCTTGGTTGTTTTGCACTTGCAAATAATTGGTTCGCGAGTTTTAAATTGTTCCTGTTTGAATTAGGCATGGAAATAAAACGCTTAAATATTTCCTCTTCAAACTACATACAGTCAAAGATTTATTATTGTATTGTACAAGTGTGTTTCTTTGCAACATATGATTTAATCTTGAGTTTTTCTTTCTGCTCCTAGGTCTATATTTTTGTTGGTTTTGGTCAATGACATTGTGCAGTCATTTTTGAATTACCCTTGTTGTGTGATGTCATGCAGCTTTCATTATTCTCAGGCAGGAATGTACCGTTTTGATCAAACTTAATCAAATATTAACAGTATTGACGTGTGTTTTCTTTCTGCTGGGTCGTCTTAACAATAAAAAGCACAAATTAAAATCTGTCATCTAATAAAAAGAAAGAACATATGAACGCCATTGTTAGCCACCTAACAATAGAAGTCTGAGATACAGTGTACATATTTATTTTTAGTATTATTGTTTCTATGCAATAAACAGAATTTAAAATCTTATATTAACAACTCAAGCGTTTGATAGATTGCAAATTGTATGGGGTGTCATGGTTTTGGGTACAAAACTGGGAATTGATTTTGTTACGACTTTAGTTGAAAGAAAAATAAGGAGATTGAAAAACTATTGGAATCTATTGATTTAGATTATGCACATCAGTGCAGGTCATTCCAATGTGAATAAATTCTTGTTTTATGGCAATAGCTTTAATCTGTTTTTGAACTAGCATTTGTATCGTAGAGATTTTGCTTACAATCTCAATGAGAATTAAGATTGTCATTGGATAAATCTGCAATTATAAATTGACTGGTGTTAATTGAATGAAATATTTTTAAGCACGCAAACCTTTAACTTGCTAACATCAAGACTGATGGGTCGAGATCTTTGGTTTCTCATCTTTCTATTAAGAGTGAAAATCACGGTTTGGCGCGGAAAAGTGATTGGAATTGTAAATGCATTTCCTAGGACACAAAAGGATCCACACCACCATGTTTGATTTGCTCTTGGAGTTTTCTTTTTTAATTCTTTTTTTTCCTCAAAATTCAGAGGAAACGATGCTGAAAGGGGCTCTTTACGCGAGATTAAATTGCCTTCCCTTAATGGGGGTCTGTCTGTCATTGGTACCACTTGCGAATAGGACCAGCAAAAGCTGAAGACGTGCTGTAAAGTGGATTGGAATTGAAACATGATCTTTGCTCTTGAATCATCCAATTCCACAAATGACTGTTCGAAAGAAAGGAATAGTTTCTTTAATAAAAGCAGATAAAAATAACTGCTGGAAATTATTAAGGTTAAAAAAGATTAGAATCTTAAATTGAGATTGTCGTTATCTATAGGCTATTAGTATCCGATAACTTTTACATCATGTTTTATTAGTGAAATATTGGGAATTTAAAGGAATCCATAGGCATTTTTAAGGGAAAATCCGAGGGAACCTTAAACCCCCCAACCCCATCCGAAATCTCAAAATGTTTAGAGCACACCCAAGTTTTTTTTTTTTGGTTGGTTGGATGGTTGCGGTTTAGAGGACCTGTCTGTGCCCCTCCCCTCCCATTTTCCCGAATATTTTTGTTTACCTGTTGGAGGTCGGCTGTCTAACTTGATCCATCCTCAAATAAAATCTTATAGGCTTATACACCCACGATTTTCCGGCAGTTAAAGGCGGACGAGCATTGGACTAACCATTCAATCTCTATTAGTCCCGATAGGCCACTAAAATGTCGTAGCTAACACTTCTTAGGAGCCAAGGTAGCTCGAACCGGAGCTAACATTATCTTATCTTTGCCTCATTCTTACAAATCAAAGTATCAGTATTTTAACAAAAATAAAAATGTTTGTAATGAACATTAATAAACCCTGCTGAAGATAGAGTAGTACATTTTCTTAGTTACCCACAACAGGTAATGCACCAAACAAACAAAAAAAAAAACTCACATCAAAATCCGTATTTTTAAGAATGCGCCAAAGAGAATTTGTCGGTTTCTAAGGATTAACCCACATAGTTGATATTGATAGTTATTTAACCAAACCAAATGCCATGAATGATCCTTACAAGTACTTTGCTTATTCATTATTTTTATTGGTCTCTTGTGAATCTATTTCTGGCTGTGCGGAATAAATTGGGAAAAATCCATATAAAATGTTCAAATTTAGCAGAAATTGGATTTCGGATAAAGTTAGAAGTTAAAGTTAAAAGGTTTCAACCTTTTAATGTGTTGATATAGATTTTTAGGTGCTTAATTACGCATGAAAAATTCATCGAAGCTAGCGGAAGCCAGCACATGAATTTTCTTTATTTTATTTTTAATGCGTATTTTTTGTTTTTACTTTAATTTTTGAGATACCACGTTCCTTTCGACTATAATTTAGTTTTTAAATTGAAAAGATATCTATGGCTTACTTTTTTTAAATACTGAATGAGGTTGAAGGTAGATCCCTACCACACGTTGTTCAGACATTGATACCAAATTTGTTTATAGGCCTCTCCAAGGATGCTAAATGTTAAGTTTCTTATGGTTCATATATCTGAGTGTACACAGATACGTATATACACAGTACACAATATGTGTACATTTATAGTTATGAATGTATATGTGTATGTATGTATGTATGCATACTTACATGTATGTACGTACGTATGTATATACATAGGAATGACTTTTTCATCTTGTGATTAAAACGGTGGTATCAGTAACAATAGATGGTAATAATTTTTCCTCCCACCGTTGTTTTACACCTCTAAGTAAAAAAAAAAAAAGAACACTGAATCACCTTCCCAGACTCTTGTACAATTTGTACCTTTCTTTAAGGTGACTTTAGGATAACCTTATTAGCACTAGCATTATATTTATTAGCTAATATAAGAATTTGGAAAAAATAAATAAAAACAAACAAAATGAACTCAGTTCAAGAAATAAAACAAAAATATAATTGTTATTCCAACTAAAGAATACTCATATACAACATTGTTATACAAAAAACAAAAGATGTTCATTCACTGATATTGAAAAGGTTTTCGGCTGGTGTGTGTTTACCTAATTGTCCTATTTTAATCAAAACAATAGGAAAGTTAATGAATTGCAAGCACCAGATCGTCTGTGAAGTTTTAGTTATATAGGACAAATAGTCATTGAATCTTATCGTAATCACAGACGAACAATGAACAGTAAGATTTTTGTTCTTAGCTCCTTACCTACATACAGGAAATTACAGGAAATTAACTAAACTCAACATGAATCGCCGTTGGGAAACCAGACACCAACCTCTAAAATTTACAGAACCTTTAGTATCTACAGGATTTCGTTTACAGAAATTCTTATGTTTTAATGGGAATCTATTATTTGCCTTTAGCTCCTTATCTGTTGGTTCAATTTGTCCTAAAATCAACAGAGATCTACCTTGTAAAAACCTTTAATTCTAAAATTTCAGATTTCATAGTTGTATGCTTTTTTTTGCGTTTTCGTGATTATATACAGAAAGGCGTATGCAGTATAAGTTAAATTGCATTTAAACCGTTTGTATTCTAATCCTTTCTTCTATCCTACTCATATTACAGTTGTTAGAAACGTTAGACAAACCTGTAATACCATGTAGATAGCTAATATTTTAAAGTTAGTTTCTTTTATTCTAATATTTACCTCACATTAAGTTTCAATCTATTTTTTAAGAGTTTTATTGCAATAATATATTAACGTGTGCCATAATTTATTAAAAGTTTAAAATTGTTCATAAACACACTTAAAATTAAAAATACTTACAATAAAAACATTGATACTTACAAAACTCCCAGGAACCGGTTTTCAGACCCCTCTGCGTGGTCTTTCGTCAGCCTGAAGGTTCTATGCTCACGTCTTCCTTTAAATATATTGGAGCCTAGTCATCAACCAATCCTAATCATTATTCAAATGTTATTACGCACTAATTTAAAATGATGTGTTTTTTGGATGTCAGCTTTTGGGAACTCTAAAGTATTAATCTTATTTTTAATTACTAATTTCTTTTAATTTCCTAATTTTCCTTAAAAAATTTTCCAATATTTTCTTTCTGTACTTTTCAACTTTATGTCTGATGTTGGGTTTGTTAATATATACTCATGGACAAAAAAATTAGCGCACCAAGAAATAATTGCGGGATCGTAACGAAACTTGCAATGAAGGTACATGTCGGGGAGATATGCAAATGATTAGAAATGCAGCGTGATTGCGCATTACGTATAGCCGGTAGAGGCGTTGAACATCGTACTCTGTGGAGTATAAAACAGCTAACCAAAGCTTGTTTGAGTGTGCTGAATCATTTACAAAGGAAGAGCTGAGGTAGACATGCCATTACGCCGTGTTCGAAGACAGTATACGCAGTTGTCGCAGTTTGAGAGAGGGAGAATCGTCGGGATGATGGAAGCTGGGTGGTCAGCTAGGCGAGTAGCTCGTCAATTAGGCCGCTCTGATTGTGTTGTGAGGAGGTGTTGGGATCAGTGGACCCGAGAGATGTCATGTACACGAAGACCAGGCTCAGGACGCCCTCGACAGACCAGTCGTCGAGAAGACCGCCACATAGTCAGAAATGCACGCGTACAGCCAACTGCTTCATCGGCCGCCATCCAGGCACAGGTAGCACCTTCACTAGGGGCCGCTGTGTCTTCTCGAACCATACGAAGGCGCCTGGCTGAAGTACAGTTGGTATCGCGGCGCCCATTACGTATGCTGCCCTTGACGCCCAACCGTCGACACCTCCGTTTGGAGTTTTGCTGCGCACGAGGAAACTGGACTGCAGCGGAATGGAACCAGGTCGTCTTTAGCGACGAATCCAGATTCAATCTCGGCAGTGATGACAATCGTGTTCGTGTGTGGAGAGCCCGTGGTGAACGCTTCAATCCTGCCTTTACTGTACAGCGACACACCGCTCCCACAGCTGGTGTGATGGTATGGGGTGCCATTTCCTACAATACACGGTCACCCCTAGTATTGTTCCGTGGCACCATGACAGCCCAGCGATATGTTCATGACATCATGCAACCACATGTGTTGCCACTCATGCAACGGCTCCCAGGAGCCATTTTTCAACAAGACAATGCTCGGCCTCATACGGCAAGGGTGTCACAAGACTGTCTCCGCACTGTTACTACCCTTCCTAGGCCTGCCCGATCCCCAGATTTGTCTCCAATCGAGCATATCTGGGATCATTTGGGTCGACGAGTTGGGCATCCCACGAGTTTGAACGAACTAGAGGCAAGGTTACAGCAAATATGGAACGAAATGTCTCAAGACATCATACAGAACTTGTATGACTCAATGCCCGATCGTATCGCATCGTGCATTCGCGCTAGAGGGGGTCCAACGGAGTATTAACTCCTCCGTTCTTTTGCCTTTTTCTGTGAAATAAATTATCCTTTTTCTTTGATTTTCTTATCATTTACTTATATCAAAGTAGTCATTATGTATGTAAATTTTCGTTTCATTTTGACGACTCCTTCTTGGTGCGCTAATTTTTTTGTCCATGAGTGTATGTGGGGATGTTGACATTTGGAATTTTATTATTATAAGGATGTAGCACTTTAATAAAATATGTTTCAATAGCTTCACGAGTTGTTCTATTGGTTTGTTGTTGTAGGATAATCGTCTATTCAAAATTTGATTTATGATTATAATCTATATAATTACCAAATTAATGATGCATTTGTATTTTTTGTTTGTATAGCATATTTATGGTTATATAAGCGGTCTTTCATTTTTCTTCCGGTATTTTCAATGTAAAAACAGCTATTGTTGGTGCACGGAACTAAGTACTCGCATCCTTTTTGTGTTCTGTTGGTTGTTTTTTTCTATAATACGGTTTTGGAAATGTTATTTTATTGTTGAGTTTGAATGCCATATTTATATCTGTGTCTTTAAATATTTCTTTTAATTGTTTTTTTTTAAATTAGGATGGTAAGGAAATACAGCTGTATGAAATATTTTTATCGTTAACTTTTAGTTTTCGGGTTGTAAATTTTCTGGAGGCTGCTTTTTATATTCTTGTTTATGTAAGATCTTGAGTATCCAATTGTATGATTTGATTAGTGATTTCTAGTATTTCTTTATTAAAAATTATTTCAGAATCGCTCTATTTAAAGGTTCTATATAACATTGTGTATAACAAATTTTCTTTATAATGCTCGGGAACAGACGAATTATGAGAAATGACTAACGTGGAAGCTGTCGGTTTTTTATAAGGTTCCGTGATTATTCTACCTTCAATTTTAATCTTGACATCTAAGAAAGCTATATATTATCTTTTTGCTCTTCTGCAGTAAATATAATGTTTGAGTGTACAGAATTAAACTCTTGAAGTACCATATGTTGGTTACCTTGTTTTGTAACAGGAATCCTGTTACAAATCGGAATTTGTGTAGTTAGAAAAAATGAGTTTTTTTATTGCAATCTTGTATGAAATTTTTATCCACAAAATCGTTTGTTTTTTTAAGTTTTTTGGTTATGGCTCTTATGTTTTTTTCTTATTTTCCTAATTGTTCTTCGTTATTTTTAATTTCTAAATAAGTTTCTGGTTTCTTTACTTGTTTATCAACCATTGTTTCATAGTCTATTCTATCTAAAATGACAATTTTCTTTCCTTTATCTGATTCTGTTATTATTATTTCTTTATTATTCTTGAGTTTTTTATATGCTTCTGCCTCAATTGGTGATATATTATTAGTTACATTGGTGTTAATATTATAGTGTGCCAACACCCCTATTTTCTGTCTAATCTGATTTTTAAGATTTTGATTAATATTGCTATTATTAGTGCTCGTTCTGTAATTTTATGTTTACTGAATTGGTTTCATTAATTAAGGATGTTTGTATTGCATTTTGTTTTTTATCAAAATTTCTTGAATCGGATCAACAGTCGAATTAAATCCCTTTTTTAATCCAAAAACCCGTCATTCAGTCATGACGTAGAGGATTAGATTTGCTGAATGAAATAGTTTCATAGCAAAATCTAAAAAGAAATCTTGAAATTTATATTTGACCTTTGAATTTTAAAAGGTCTTTTTCAGAATGAATTAGTAAAATCAAATAAACATAATTTACAGATTTCAAGCTGTAGAGTTTTTTTAACTGGTAGGTAAATAAAAAGTATTGGCAGATTATTAGTTATTGGATTTCTTTTCTAGTTTAGCTCCATGAATTTTTACTGTTATTATTATCATTATTCCTTTTGTCTGAAGCATATACTGTTCTGTAATTACGCTTCCAGAACGAATGGAAACGTATTGAAAACATTACAAGAAATTATTCACATTTCCTATGAATTTTGACTTACTCTCCTTAAAAAAAGGCTCTTCAAATCAGTCAATAAATGGGTTTTATAATAAAAAAAGTTTTTAGCCCACTAGATGGATCGTCTTGAAAGTTGACGTACACATGAAGACAAGCAACGATCTAGTTTCTACATGGAATTTTTATTTTGTTTGTGAGTCCTTGTCGAGAAAAGTGTCCATTGAAAGGAAACAACATTATCCAACACTGGATATAAATCCGTGTATTATTCCATTAATTTGACACATTTAAAATTAATCGAATTTTTAACAACTTAGTAAGTTTTCCAAATAATTTTTTTTTCGTGAAATGGAAAAATTTACTGTTAGTAGATACTTCTTTATAATAATATGTCAGAAGTAATTGTGAAAGATGAGGACGAGAGCAATTCTGCAGTAGGCTGTTTGGTTTTTTGGTTGGAAGGTAAGTTTTGAAAAATATTGGGCGATGACCTAAATTTTATTAGTCGATCCTGGCGCAGATAAAAAAGCTTACTACGCTACTATGAGTTGTTACTTTCTTTTTATTACTTTGTCTTAAATCAGTGCTTCCTAATTTCTAGCCTGTGCCTACATATTAAATAATATATAGTGAAATGTCAAAATAAGACAAATGTAATTAATTTTCTATAAAAGTAAACTTTTCAATTGTATATTATTGTCCTTATATATCCCTGTAATAAATACTCATATTGAAATATTACAAATTTAATCAGTCTCAAGTTGTTGTTTTTTTTAAGTTTTGCTGGTCCATTAAATTTAAAAGACCTGCCACATCATCTCTTAATACTTTATTTTTGATTATTTGTACAAGTCAACTAAAAATGGGAGAATTTCAGTTTAAAAGTCCATTAGTAACGTGAACCTCAGGACAGTTTGTTAGTGGTTCAGCGTTTCTTCTATCAGTCTCTTTATGTCCTGATGGCGGGAAATCCGATCTCTGCATTCGTAACATCCGATTCTTGTATTCAGTGGTCATTACATCGTCAACAAACATCTGATGGACTTCTCTTACAGGTCTCTGCGACAAAGCGTTATTGTATCGTTGTCTGATAGAAGTTCTTCATTCCAAGCTTAAGTCAATAAGATAAATCGCCATTCACTGAATTACACTCGTTATTTCGTTGAGAAACTTAAGTCTTAGGTTGGATCGTTGGCTTTTTGGGTCACTCGGAGGGAGTCGTCCAGTAATTTCAAACTATTCCCCTTCATTTACTGTGAAGTAAACAGCGCAAAAAACACTCCCTGGTTCTTATCTGCGGGGTTGGGGTTGGGAGGAATAAAATAGCGCTTGATTTCGAAACGAATCCTTGTCTCAATTTCTCAACCCTCGTAGTCGTGACCGAGAAATAGAAGCAGTTGCGTTTCTTTGTGGAAGTAATAAATTAAACTAAAGTAGAACATTAGCAAGAAATTCCGGAAAGAACGCAAGGCTTAGTTTCCATTACACTTTTTTTCTTCTTTTTTTTTACAAGAACGAAAAGCCTCCATTTTTTACAAAAATTATTACTGAATAGGCAAAGTCTCGCTGTTCCACTTCAATATTTTTATCCTCTATTTGTCCATTTTCTGTTTGCCTGATTATATTAAACAGTTTTTGTTAAATCAACTGGACGATTTCCATCAAATTTGATATATAATTTATTTGTGGTCCAAATTAAGATCCATTTGTTTTAGTCTCAGCTCCTCAAAACTAACCCTCGAAGCTTTCACTTAAACGACTAAAAGAACTTCTTTAAAATGTGAGACAAGGTTTATTTATGGTCCAACTTAAAATATGAGTATAATTATTTTCCTCTCCACCTCCTTCCCCAGGACTGCTTACTCAAATTTCAATTTTTTGAAAAATTAATTAAATCCGTATTACTTATTTTAATTGTCAAAATCGACTTAATTTCAATCTTATCAAACCATACTAATTAATCATAAGCTAAAAATATTAAATTCATTGTTTAAGACATTAATACACATAGAATAAAAATTCATTCTGTTAGATTCCAATGCCTTTCTATGGGCATTTTTTTCATCTTCTTGCTCTAATTTCTGTAAGGACTCACAGAAGTAGTCTTTTGGCCTTAAGAATGCATGCTAAGTTTCATGACGATCCATTGAGCAATTCAAAAGTTTTAAAAAGGGAAAAGATCTGTACATACAAACTGAGGCGATATTATTTCGGCTTCTTCATTCTTTTCCAAGAAAGGCCTTTGTAAGGTTTGGTCAAAATATGTAATGTTTTTTTTTTTTAATTTTAATATAGGCCTACGTTTATATTAATTTAAATGTGTTGAGTTTTATGTTTGATAATTAATAGTTTGTACACGTTAATTTGCTGATTATTTTGCTTTCATTTTGAAGGGTAGTTAATAAAATAGATTCATTTGTGGAAAACAAATTGGAAATTTCATTAATTAACTAAAAATTATGGATTTCTTCCCCGGGGGGTTAAAGGCGGGGTGCCTGGGGTTGACTACCCGATCTTATTCCTTATGGTCCCGGAATGGCGGGAACCTTTACTTTCGCGACCCCAAAGGTCACATAACCCTGTAGTAGAGATTTAACTTATATATATCTACATATTAATTGAATGGTAGGGACTGAGCGTACAGCGCTGTAGATCTACGTAGAGGCCTGGGGTATGGAGACCAAATAAATCGTGTTAAATTGGATCATTAATAAGCATCGTATTAAATTTTAGCGAAATCCTTCCAGGCGTTTTAAAGATAAACAGACAAAGTAAATATCAAATGGAAAAGGAAGATTCTCCTGCTTCTCATGTTCAGTTAATTAAAATATCTGCAAAACAGAGATTATAACCCTTTCAGTCTCCTCGATTCCTGACGAGAAGGTTCGAACACTGGAACCCAGAAACCTTGCCATTTAAATTTTAAATGTACATTGTCTTATCTTGTGTAATATGGTCTTAATATTTTACTTGGTTTTTATCTTCACGTCAAAACTATTCATTTAAAAGGCATTATAATTTTAAAAAATTGTTTTCTTCAAATTTTTCTACTTATTAAAAATAAATTTAGATTCGCAAATACTTATCTGTGCTAGGCTAGATGAGTATGCTTCAATTCCATGAGGAGTTTTCCTTGATAATTTCTGCACCGCCCATTCACTCTATCAATTGAGTAAGTGGAAGTTAAGCAAATAAGATAAAATTCAGGTAAAAAGTAAAAAGAAAAAGTGAAGTAAAGTGAGTGAGTGAGCTAAGTTCTTATGTGAGGGTTAAAAGCAGGCGAGCGTAGGACTAGCCTTTCGATTCAAATTAAGGATTAAATGCGTTTACCTTTATGATGAAAAAACTTTCTTTGGTAACCTACATCTAATCTCTAATGTAATCGCAACTGACAGTGAATCACTAAAAGTACTAACGTTAGAAAAGTAGTCTATACAACGTTAGAAATTAGTTGCTTTGGCTCCATCTTCATGTACAAATTTTTCGATAGGTATCCTAACTGAAAAGTTTTCAGGTATACAACTTCAGGTCGTCTCAACAACTTACAGTATATGCCAAATGTGAAGAAGGTCCAACAGAAAAATACACAGGATTAACAAAGTTATTACACTTTCAGGTATATGAATTTTATTAACCTCACTTTTTCTTAGGAAAATATTTCAAAGAGAAGGAAAGTAATTAACACACAGAATAGAAATAGGATAGGGGATATAATAGGGAGGGAGACAAAAAAATAATCGGCTAATATTTTAATTTGGACATAAACAAGCATTGTATCCAATTAAAAAAAAAATCAGTCAAGTCATTTTAGCCTGGAAGTTCGGAATCAATTTGAGAAATAACGTGGGTGGAGACCATACTAAATGAGCCAGTTTTAATTTGGACAATAAATAATCTAAGTATAAACTTTTATGGAAATCCATCCAATCGTTTTAAAGTGATTCACCGACAAACAGATACTGTATACAGATGATCAATAATGAAAGAAGAAAAGTGGAAGAGTAAGACTACAAATGCTCAATCAAAATTAAAACAAAAAAACAACAACACATGTTTGGTAAAAACGAAATTAGATTTACGTGTATGGTTCATTTTAAATCACACAAAAATCAAGCCGGGTAAACCTGAATAACTTATACAGATGTATCGGCTTGATTTTTTTTTTTTTTTTGCGATTTAACACATATTTGGGTTTTTTTTATGGAATCTGTGCTTAATTTTTAAATAGTGCTCTTAAAAGAATTAGAAAAACATGGCATTCGGGGTAGCGCACAAAAATTGATAAGTAACTATTTAAAAAATAGAAAATTCAAGGTATCCATTAAGAACAACCTAAGTAAGTTCTACAAATTAAAAACAGGAATCCCTCAAGGATCTAATCTTGGTCCGTTATTATTCTTAATTTATACGAATACAATATTCACGACACTCAAACACTCCAAAGCGTTTGCCTACGCAGACGACTTCATAATAATAAATGCTTCCGATGAAATGGAGACTATTCATCAAAGAACGCAGTACGACTTGGATCAAATTGTCAAGTGGACCCATGACTACAAAATGGAAATAAACCAAGCAAAAACAAAATTCATGGTAATCAAAACTAAAAACAAAAACATAAGCACCATACCAAGCTTAAAAATACACACATTTGAGTGTCTACACAAAGACAATGAACAAACCGTTAATTGTAGCTGTGAAGTATTGGAAAACATAAACAATTACAAATATCTTGGTATTCACATTGACAATAAATTTACATGGCATATTCACATAATCTCAATACTCAAAAAACTCAACACTTACACTTACATTTTCAACAAAATCAAAAATTCTTTTCCTTTAAAAGCAAAAATCTTAATTTATAAAGCTTTTGTTGACTCAACAATAAACTACGGCATAATTAACTGGATACATGCTAACAAGAACGAAATAGACTTAATAGACAAATCAATAGATAATATATTAAATCTAATCTTCCCTAATTTCAAGCAAATGTCACGCTCTGAAAAACTTGATATCCTAAAAAAGTACAAAATATTATATCCACGACAAAAAATAATATACACAATTACACTAAAGAACTATTTTACTCTTCTAAATAACACCGAATGCACAACGCACTATCCAACCAGAAACAACTTCTATAATAAACCAAAATTTGAACAACCCCGAAATAACTACGGATTAAGATTAAAAAGTAAAACAATAGTAAACATATTTAATCAATTTGACAAAAATCTAACCAACCTAACAAATTTTAAAGACTTAAAAAGAAAACTCTTTAATTACATCACAGAAAACAAGATAAAATGGCTCAAATAAGTACATATCTTTAAAATCCAAACTCCAGAAAATATCTCGCTTTTGTACAGAACTTCTCTAGAACTTCCTTAAAAGCACCTACCTAACCAACTATAGCATTGGTTATAAAAAAACAAAAACAAACAAACAAAAAACAAACAGGAAGTTGTAGCGAGTAGCAATACTTAAATACTTATCCTCGTATTCTTGAACTTTTATGATATTAATGTATATCCGTACCATACGTAACTATTTTAAATTTACATTTAAATACATATCCTCTTATTCTTAACTTTTATAATATTAATGGATATCTGTAATATATGTAAATATTTCAATTACATTTAAATATATATCCTCTTATTCTTAAACTTTCATAATTTTAATGTATATCTGTAATATATATAAGTCTGAACACGCACATATGTGTATTTACGCTCCTGTGTGTGTATATTATACATATACACAGAGACATATACACATGTCTGCATCTTCATATTAGAGTGAATGTTCCTAGATATTTTGCATTTTATTGATTGTACTTTGTAGATATGCAGATTATATGTACATTGCATCATATTATCAACCATAAATTAATCAGATTGTAACTATTAAACTCCAGAACCTACTGACAGGGAAATTTCCCTAGTAGGACTGTAAAAACTCAAATTATATAAATAAATAAAAAAAAAAAAAAAAAAAAAAAGTGATTTTTTGTAAAGTAAACCTTTGCTAAAAATAGAAACTTGGCATTTAAACTGAGAGAAAAGCTCATCATTACTGTGGCTGTGGTTAGGCAAAGTATAGGAGGCGGAGTAAAGTAGAAAGACACTGATGTGGAGGTGGAGCTATTTATGTCTTTTTCGTTAGATTATTCTACTTTTGAAAAATAATTAGATTTAAAATAACGCTTCTGTTAATTCAATATTTACTGTGCGTTTTGTCTCTTCAGGGATACTGTACTGTTTTTAAAGCCACCTTTTTTAGTCTCTCATTAATCTTCTAGAAAAGTCAGACTCATCAAATCATTTAGTCTGTATGTGTGTGTGTTTCCCTCATTATAACTTTTGAATTGATGGATGAATTTTCTTATAATTTTGGAAAGCGTAGTTAAGAGCAAGAGACGATACAACTTTGGTATTTTAAATTTTCCGCGTGAGGATTCTTGTCGAGAAGTTAGCGGGAGAAAATTCCAAAAATTCTAACAGAAAGGCATTGGAACAGAAAAGAATAGATTTCAGACGCTTTTTTTAAAAAAATTTAATAGTTTTTATGTTAATATTTTAAGATATCATTTATTTCTATTTTTGTAGAAATTATTTATCTGTATTTATCTGTATTTTATTCATTTTAATCTTTACCCTTATTTATTTTAAATCATTCGTTTTCTATTTCCTAATTATTGTTGTTCTGTTTAGTTTTGAATTTTTTCCGTTACAACCGTTTAATTAGTTAATTAATTTAAGTTGCTTATGTTTTTAGCCAATCATGATGTATATTTTTAATTACTTATCCAATGAAATCCAACTTTGTAAAATCTATAAAAACCTATGTTTTATGTTTAATAAATCAATTCAGTTCAGTTTCAAACTTGAATCGTTGTTTCTTCGCTCCTAAAAATCTCTTCCATAAACATCATTAACTTTTGGTGCTGAAACTCTGGTCTTTGCTGCTTCATGCCCAGGAAACCTCATCATTACCCGCTACAGTTGAAGACTTCGTGGACTCCCGCCACTGACAGATACCGAAGCTCAACCAACCCCTAGCCATGCTTCCGTCGCAACCTGATTCCCGTGGATTCAAACTACGCGCCAATATTATGTATAAGAGAAGCTACGAGCCCACTTCAAGATACCTTCTACTCGTGATCCCATCGCACCTGCGGAGATATGTAATAGATAGCTTCCATGCTGACCCGACAGCCGCTCACCTAGGAATAGCGAAGACGTACACCAGTGTTCGACAGAGATACTTTTGACCCAACTGAAGACTGTTCGGAGATTTGTAACCCGTTGTTTGCTCTGCCAGCGCCGAAAAACACCAACGCAGCCACGCGCCGCGACGGAAACCTACAACCACGCCGATCATTAATGAACCATTTCACCGTGTTGGAATTGACTTGCTAGGCCGATTTCCCATGTCAACAGCCGGAAACAGGTGGATTGTAGTCGCATTACAAAGTACGCCATTACCTCAGCTCAACCGAAACGCAACCGAAGCAGCAAAACTCTTCACGGAAGAAATTTTGCTGAAGCACGGCGCTCCTCGCATTCTCATTCTATCCGACCGTGCGCCGCAATTCATTTCCGCCACGTACAAGAGACGCTTCGACTGTTTCACACGATCCGTCACAACCCGAAATGAAAGGACTGACGGAAAGACTGAACAAATCCCTTGCCGCCGTGATATCTATGTACATTGACCTAGAGCATAGAAATTGGGACGCCATTCTGCCATTCGTAACCTTCGCATACAACACATCTGTTCAGGAAAGTACTGAATATAACATCTACTCCAAGGATGCCTTCCCTCAACGTGTTTGGATACACTACTTCCAAACGCCATTGAACCCACAACAGTTTACCCGGCCCTGCTAAAATCAACCGTCGAGGAGGCCAGCCAGTTAGCCAAAACAAACATTGAGTCAGCGCAAGAAGCCAACCGAAAATCCTATAACGTCCGCCACCGATTAGTGAGGTACACGGACGGCCAACAAGTTTGGGTTCACACTCCCATCCGGAAAGTTGACCTGTCCGAAAAGCTCTTAGATGAACCTGTCCGTTCATCGTCTTACGCCAAACTTTACCCGTAATATACGAAGTTGTTCCAGGTCCTGGATGTTCCATCAACCGAACTCATCCACAAACAGTTTACATCGTCCGTATGAAGCCCTGCCTGACAGATCTACACCTGTCCCACCTAAACAGTCACCCGACGTAAACAGTGAACCGACAATTGCCCTGAAACCTCAACTATCCGCCCAAAGTGACGAGGAAAATTTGAGCGGGAACCTCACTTTACGCTCCGGCAGCAGAATTCCCAGACTTTAAAATGTCCTCTGCAAGTGTTTTTAGTGAAAAATGTGTTATTAGTGAATTCAGTACTTGCCAGGATGAAAAACTCACCAATGAAACATTAGTGAGAAAATTCATGTGCCAGCAGTGCGCAGGCCTCAATGAATTATTTTAAAGCATAAAAATTCAAACTACGCATTTGAATTATTAATAATAACAATGGGTGAGACGAATAGGCACCACTGCGCTTCCGATGTATTGTTCATACTAGCCTCAGTACGGAGACCTTGTTATTTACTGTCACTTTTCCTGGCTGATGATCGCCAACGAACGTGAAACAGCTGTTCCAGGATGTCACTTGTAAACAATGTCTCACGCATTGTTAATATTTAATTCTTTGTTAAATATCAACTCAATTTCTTTGTTATTAGTGTTTTGTTTTTTTTTTGTTTTTTGTTTTTTGTTTTTATATGAGAATTATTAATACATTTTTTTGAGGGCAAAAAATCTTGACGGGGGAAAAATTATAACAGTTTTTATGTAAACATTTTTAGATATCATTTATTTGTATTTGTGTAGAAATTATTTAATTAAATAAGTATTTTATTCATTTTAATCTTTACCCTTATTTATTTTAAATCATTCGTTTTCTATTTTCTAATTATTACTGTTCTGTTTATTTTTAAATTCTTTTCCGTTACAGCCGTTTAATTAGTTAATTAATTGAAGTTTTTAGCCAATCATGATGTATATTTTTAATTAATCTTGCAATGAAATCCAACTTTGTAAAATCTTTTAAAACCCATGTTTTATGTTTAATAAATCAATTCAGTTCAGTTCCTAACTTGACTCGTTGTTTCTTCGCTCTAAAAATCTCTCCCCTCTACACCATTACAACAATATTAATCCGCTACTTACTATTTCACCATTTTTGTTATCTGTTTATGCAAGCATCACGTTAACACTGTTGGACGGATTTTCATCGAATTTGTTGCTTAACTTATTCATAGCCCGACTTAAAATGTGAGCACGATATTTTGGTCTGTATCCGATTTCACAAAATGGATACTCTACGGCTGCATGTTCAGTCCCAATTATTGGATTGATTGTTGAGCGAATACCTGGTTTTAGTAATAAAAATCGAACTGTCTTAGAAAAAAAAAGAAATATATTGTTTAAATTTTCGGTTACAAACGAATTCTTTAAGGATATATTCAACTAAATTTTAAATTTATTATTAATTACTAAATGAGAACATTTTTCTTTTAACTTTAATTTTTGTCCTTCTGTTTTTTACATACGTATATGACGCTAAAACCCTGGATGGATTTCATTAAATTTGATAGATTACACAATCCAACTTAAAATATGAATACGACAATTTTGATCTTCTTCATCTCCTCCCCAAAAGATGATCGTGTATTCAATGATCGTGTATTAAAGTTTTGTACGATGTTTATCTGTTGCTCAACTTAGACTATGAACATGATTACTTTGGAATCAAAGCCCTCCACAGTTTTCAAAATTGACCCCATAATACTACAAGAGCATTCCCCATTAGGCGATGGGTAGTTGAGCGCATACCTAGTAATAATTACGTATATGCAGCCTTTATATTTCAGGAGAATGCAGTATTAAATGCTAAAACAATTTTGTCTAATTAGAAACTTATTAGAAGTAAATCAAATTTTAAGTATTTTAATGATTCCCAAGAAATTAATTCGTTAAAGATTATAAGTAATTATTTTTTGTAAGTTTTGTAAACAGTTGTAATTTAAAAGCAAATGACGGTTAGAGTAAATTATCTTGTAATATACGAGTAATTTCAGCTTTTAATTCGAGCTATTAGGCATGTATAAATAGTATATATGAAGTCTGTATAAAAATTCAACATTGGGTACTTCTAGCTTCATCTACAGAATAAAGACATTAAGAAATTCTTGGAAAAAAAAATCATCTTCAAACTGAGAACCTAAAATAAATATGTACTAGATATAGGGTTAAAGGTAACAATTCATCCTTACTGCATCCTAAATATAGTTTACAGTTTTGAGATTGTAGGCCAAAATCTTTCGATATACGGAGTTCTTATAAGATTTTGAATGGTCTGTCTTGCTTGGTGTTTATTTACCATCATGTAAATAAAATATTGAACACCTCTAAGAGTCAACAGCTTGTCATCTAAATCTTAACATCCATTATCTTCAAGAGCTAATGATTACTATACTCTTGGAACTCTACATCTTCGCAATTTAGTCTAAAAAAAATGCAATACTCTTTCTATTTTAAGAAGTTCCTTAACATAGAAGTATTAATTCCTAACATTCTCTCAACGATTTGCTTCTAACAGCATCTGCGAGGAATTATATTTGTGAGCTTTAAAGTTATTTGAGCCATTCAAGCAATGATTTCTAAATCATTCTGGGCACGAAATTAAGGATACAAATATTCAGCTAAAACAGATATAGATTCAATTACAATAAAATCATAAAGATGTGGTCCAAATGTCTGATCCTGAAATTGGCCTTTAGAGAAGGCAGCAATTGTCATTCTTACATGCCTTCTGGACGTAAGTGATATTTCAGTTTCTGATTACTATTAATAGAAAATTTCTGTAAAGGAATGAACACCATTTCCTTGCATCCGATTATATTTTACTGGTGTCTGTGCCAACAATCAGCCTCTTAAACAGTCAAAATTTAATCTTTGCAGAAAATGTCATCAAGCAGTTTTAAAAATGGAGCAAGTTTTGAGAAAAATAAAAATTGAAAAAAAAAAATAGGAAACTTAACAAAATTTGAATTTGAATTAATAAAGAAACTTTTCATTGACTTTGAAATAAAGATTTTTACAAGCTGAAATTTTTATATTAGGCTACTGTCTTTTCTAAAAATGTGAAGTTCATCAAATCAGACATCGTGTGTTTCTGCTTTTGCCTAATAATTTCTGAACGAATGGATGAACCTTCTTGAAACTTCATATGCATATCTTACAATCTTACTTTTATATTTGAAATCTGGGTCTTGTCGACAAATTAGCGCATTTTATTTCCGTAAAATAAGCACTAGAACGTAATTAGTGAATTTCTATCGATTTCGTAAACAATGGGTATTATTATTTCAGCTAATGCATTTATATGTAGTTTGATGAGATTAAAATTAATCCAACTTAAATAAGTAATGCGAATTTAATTCATTTTTTCTTCATATTCTAATTTGATGAAGAATTTAGGCTTTTTGTTTTGTCATAGTTGACGACTTTTGGTTTTTAATAAAAAAAAAAGAAAAATGATGAAGAAATTTTAGAGAATAATACTTTTAGGTAACGCTTTTCTATTGCTTTTATCAATTCATGCATTGTTTATTGATTTTTCCTAGTGAATATAATAAGGTCTGAATGCAAAGCTGTTATTTTCTTTCTCACTGTAATCCATCTCAGATTCCTGCTCTCTTTTATCAGTCCACTGACAGTTATGGATGCTCAATTAACAGTATTCATTTCGTTCTTAATCTAAAGAAAACATTGTCAGCAACCTACAACAAAAACCATAGAAATCTAAGCCGCACCAGTCAATCGCAATTCAATGAATGCTTACCGTTAGAACGCTCTGAAGGATTTATTTTTATATGTTTGGAATACATCAATTGTCTTGAGATAGAAATATTAAAGGACATTTAAACGACAATTAAAAGATGTAATTTGTATTAAAAGGCCTTTTATCTTCTAACAGCTCGCCAGTGTTTGAGTCTTGTAGATTAGTGGTGTTCAATCTCTTTTGTTTGCATTAAAGATAATATATCTTTAACTATATATCAGTATATGTGGTAATTAGTGCAGACTTAAAGTATTCAGTTTACCTTTACATAAGTAAAATTCTAAGCGTATTACAACTATCTAAAATAAATTACATAATTACATACAAGACAGTATATTTAAACTTAATACATTTAAGGTTTCCTAATTTTTTAATAATTAAACAATAACTTTTAATTTTCTAAATACATATTATTTATTTTCTATCGTATAAAAATGATCAAATGAATATACCTGAATTGTAAAGTTGTTTTATCAAATCAAAATTAATCTTAAATAAGTTTTTTCACGTACCTCCTTGTATGTCTTCTCGTATACGCAGGTTGCGTATCACTGTTCTGAATTACTTTTTTCAGATGTAATATATCAATGATTTTTCTATAATGAAGCTGTACCATTTCAATTGAAAATAATTTACTTGCAATGTAGAAATATCTATTTATCTAATTCGGATAAAATTTACATTTACATTCACAATAAAAATTCAGAAATATGCTTTTTTTCTTTTCACTTTATCTTATCCTTAATATTAATTGACAATTTACAGCTATATATTTGTGTAAACTAGCAGAAACGCCACTAAGATTGACTTCACTAAAGCTTGTAAAAGCAGCTTCACAATTTATTGATTAATCCCACCAGGCATCTGAGCGACATATTTTGTTGAAAAACTGAAATGTAGTAAACTGTTAATGAATGATTACAGAAATAATTTCGTTATTATTGTAATTCCTTATTACCGTAAATTCAAATAATAATTTAAGTTTTTATTTATTAACTTCACTTATTAATTGATTTGTTTTATTCATATTGTGAATTATTGCTATCACGAGAATTTCTAGGCATGACTATTATCTGGGTAGATTTCCTTGTATTTCCTGGCAGAATTTCTTTCGTGGCGGCAATTATATTATGGAATTAATGTGAAGAGATTATCAGTGGTAAGCATTTGTTAGTAACTCAAGAAACTGATTTCTACGCCTTAAATAAAAGTGGTTGAAAAGAAATCTATCAAATTTCAATTCAGTTCGCACTGTAGTTACGCAATCAGATTTGAAGTGTGCTAGCCCACCTTCTTTGATCACGTTACACTGTAATTTCGTCAAAAAAACTTTTACAAGAGCATTGCCGTCAATGTTATTATGGCGAAGCTCTTGTTAAAAGAAACATTTTGACCAAAGTGCCTCTCGTTCTATTTTCCTTATCTTCCTTAAGCCTTCCAAGTCCTAAACAAAAGAAACATTTTGTTCTTTAATCAAAAAACACGCCAACACCCTATCTTCTCACCGATATTTCGATTTTCTAAACGAAAATCTTTATCAAGGGATAATACATTTAGAAGAGAACATCTTTCTCCTTCTAAGACATGAC
>JAFIDM010009631.1:229168349-229199661 GCA_023159025.1 Thereuonema tuberculata
AAGGAGGGAGGCCGAGGACTCATCAACCTCATCACCCTACACGAAAAACAAGTACATACACTTAGGGAACATTTCCACCAAAGAGCAGAAGACTCCTCACTTCACTCAGCCATTGTCAAGGCTGACACACACCTCACACCCCTGAACCTCGAAAACTCTTCTCCAACACTCACCACCCCTGACACCCACACTCAGCAGCTGCGTGAATCATGGGCTCGTAAGGAACTCCATGGCAGACATCATCACGAACTCAGCCAGCCTCATGTCGACATGGAAGCGTCGAACAGATGGCTGACGAGTGGTGAGCTGTTTGGGGAGACCGAAGGGTTCATGATCGCAATACAGGACCAAGTCATCTCCACACGCAACTACAAGAAACATATTCTACACGATGCAAACACACATGATGACAAATGCAGGAAATGCCACACTACGCATGAGACGATCGACCACGTAATATCAGGCTGTCCCCTTCTCTCTCAAACAGACTACCTCCACCGACACAATCAGGTAGCGTCGATCGTTCATCAACAACTAGCACACAAACATTCACTTATTAAGAGCACGGTCCCGTACTACAAGTACATACCACAAAGCATATTAGAATCACCCTCATATAAACTATACTGGGACCCCCCCATTCACACAGACAAAACCATACATCATAACAGACCAGACATCACACTTGTTGATAAGGTCAACAAACAGACCTATCTAATTGATATTGCAGTGCCTATCAGCAAGAACATGCAGAAAACTCACGCAGACAAGATCAGTAAATACACTGATCTAGCACACGAGCTCCAGAAGCAGTGGAGGCAGGATCGAGTACGTGTTGTACCCATCGTTCTGTCTGCCACTGGTCTGGTGCCTCACACATTGCACCACAGTCTCAGCACACTAGGACTTCACAAAAACACTTATGCACAACTGCAGAAGGCTGTGGTACTCAACACTACACGCATAGTTAGGAAATTTATGGACACAAGCACACATCCCTAATCATTCTTGCACACATCTTTACACTTGGCAGTATGTGCTTTGGTCCTTGACCCGCCATATTGTTTTTGCTGGGGAAACCCAAGGTTTGAAACATACAAATATAATAATAATAATAATAATAATAATTTTTCTTTTACTTTTGAATACAAAATTTTTAAATTTGAAATAGATAGCAAATTTATATAATAAAAGCATATAATTTATTTATTGACGATATGTAAGAAATGCCGTGCCGGTGTGGTCGTGCGGTCTCAGGCGTCGGTCTGCCGTGAGGCCAGTGTGCCGGTACCCGGGTTCAAATCCCGTTCGAGAGCATGGATGTTTCAATTTCTTTTCCTATGTTGTCAGCCTCTTCTTCACTTTCTCTTCGGTCTGACGTCATTCCGTAATGGCGTCCTGGAGAAGGCAACGGGAAGCCACTCCAGTATCTGTTCCTTGTATAGCTACGGCTTCTCCTAGGGGTCGCCCTTCGGGGGTCACTAGGGTTCCGTAGACTTGAACCAATCTACGGATTGAACTACCGTGGTAACATGGTATGTAAGAAATAAAGGTAATATTGGACCGAGAAGTTGGTATTTTTAACATAGGTTTCTATAGGCCGAATTTGCCGACGACTCCGGAGACAGGTGGCTCCCTCTAAACATCGGAATTGCCGTTTGGATCCCATCCTCCTATTAACTATTTATTATAATTGAAACCTACTAATGATTAAAGCAACTATAACGGATAGTAGATATAAACATTCGCTATGTTTAATTGAGCTACTCTTATTTTGGAAATAAACAATGTTTGTACAAAGTCTTTATTCACTTAAATCCTTTGTGCGTTTTGGCCGTGGAAAACAAATGGGTAAGCTTATGTTGGATATCATTGTTTTTTTGTTTTTTTTTTAATAATAGTTACTTTCCTTTATCTTCACTGATTAAGATTGTATCACAATCAAATGTCTGCAGTCTTAGTACTTTTTTGATTGGTTTACTTCAAAAAAGTTCACTGTTTAGAAAGAATACCAAAAAACAATCAGTTCTCAATAGAGATTAGAGCCCAGTTTTAAATTGTACTCAAGCCAGACTGTTCCATCAATTTCGTTAGCAAGAAATTATTTTCAATGCTAGCAATAAATTAAAATTTCCAAAGTTCTACATTTGTTTACGTTTCTGGCGTTGAAGCTTTCAATTCGTCGTCTAGGCGGAATTTATTATTTATTTCCAATCGTAAATTCATCTGTATTAGAGTTTTATAAAACTTATTTTTCAAATCTGCATATTTTATACCTATTTTCATTTTCGATACTTGAACAAAACAAATCTCGAAATGAAGTACAGGTATCCATTGACTATTGTACGGATTATGTTACAGCATTGACGAAGCAAGTCAATATACGGGCACATCTCGCTAATTATAGGAGAGAGGTCAACTATACTGTACAGCATAAGATACGATAATATCACGCTTATCTCCAGATATTCTGCACTGCCTCTAGATATTCTGCACTGCCTAATATGCCGAATTATGCAATTAAGTAATAATAATAAGACAATACTATACACGTTATAACAGTTTTAAGACTATGCCCTACTTAACAAAACTGGCAATTTGAAGGTTGCTGCACAATACAGTAGGGACTGTGCTCTTATAGTACTAGCATCAGTAAAATCAATTAAAATTGAAATAAAAAATTCACTAAACACTTTAAACTTTTTAAACTTTTTATAATTTTTTTATTAACTGCACCATAAGTTAGGTATATATTACACCCTTACATGCTTGGCAGATCAATCGGTTTTGTTTAGAATACGCATGGTGCGGAAAGACAGATGCATCGGATAAGGCCTTCCGAGATATGTTCGATCGGACATTAGGGCAGATATAACACAGGCACCCGCCACCGATCTCGTACCTAATTACAATCAGACGTTACTCGATGGGACGTAGATCGATGGATACGTGTTTTTTTCTTTTATCGATTCTAATGTATGTTTATGTTAAGAGGTAATTTGTTTCGGATCAAACTTTATCGGCTAAATAATAGTAATATTTTATGTCTTGAAACTATCTGAAATTCCGTAATTATTGAGAAAGTTTTGCAAAGGTTCATAATTACTGACGAAGATGCTCCATTTGAAAGTACAGTAAATAATATTCAAACTTTTCAATTACGGTTTTAAAAATGTAACAAACATTTAGGCAAATTGAGCTCTGTTTACAATATTTTCAAATATTATGCAATTTCCCCAAAATTTATTTTAGACTGTATTTTCTTTTGCCAATTTATTATCACCCTTTTTTGTGTAATCGTGGGCCCCGTAGTGCAGAGGTATATGCACTGGAGTGCGCGAATTAGGTTCAATCTCCTCCAGAAGTCGAGGATTCTTCCTCCATTTCTCCTCCGGACAAGCCCTGAGTTTCGTCCATTCCTCTGGGAAATAGCATTGGACTAACCAATTAATCTCATTTAGTTCTGATGGTCTTTGAAACCTCGGATTCCCATGGAACACGAAGGCTTATATGGAAAATGCTATCTTCCTTAATCTACTCACTCAGTCTCAGATCATCAAGCCACTCAGTGCAGTATGTGTGGTCTCTCCTAATAATTTTAAACCGCCGGATAGATCTTCTTGAAACAAAGCATGCATATTTAAAGCAAGAGACAATATAACTTTTATATATGACGTTTTTTCGTGTGTCCAGCTGATTGACAATATCAGCCAATGAAGATGTCAAACATTCCTATAGAAAAAGCATTAAAAACAAAACAATGATATCTAACAAAGCATATAATTCTTTTACCTAAAGTGCTAATTTGAAAGTGCTCTGATATGATTAAAAGTAATCGGATTTAAGAAATTTAAGTAAAACGCGGATTTAATTAATTTTGTTACAAAAATGTTTTGACTTGTAATTTTGGAAAATTTCTACTGTTTATTTTTTGGTAAAACTGTAATTTAAAAGTAAATAAACTTTTTGCTGGTGTCCTTTTCAAGAATTTAAAAAAAAGAAAAATTTGGAAATGAAATGTTAAGGACAACATTTTAAAGCAGACTTTTTAAGTTCTTCAAAGAACTTTCTGTTCTATTTTTAGATATTTCAGTAAGTTCCCAGCAGCTGTAAAGTGAAAATGACACATCAAAGTTATAGGTCAACATCTCAACTCCGCTAACAACGCTTCTGCTTTATTTTGAATTGAAGCTAAGGAATGTGCAACAAACAGGCTTAAAGGTATACTTGGACTTGTGACACTTGCTTTGTAGTTCCAACACCTCAGCGAATTCGTATCGGCCACCCAGCGTCGCTGTTGTCAGTTTCCAATGCTAACCTTATAACGGATTATATCTGCTTCACCAAAATTTACAGAAAAGATAGTCTAGCATGAAACTTAGCATTGGAACCTAAGCACGATAGTGGTCTAGAACTTAACATGCCATAAATGCGGAGTATGATTATAATGAAATTTCGCTGCTAAAAAGTTTCAACCTACTTTCTGAATGTATACATATTAATATTTGAAACCTTTTTCAAATGTATCCTTGTCGAAAAATCAGCACCAAAAGGCGACAAAAATTCCGACAGAAAGCATTGGAATTTATACAATGAATATCTATCCCGTTTCTATTACAATAACAATTTTAGTTTTAAAACAATGTATTTTAATCCATTTTTCGACAAGCCATAAGATATCTTATCGCGCGCTTGGAAAAAATTAAAGTTACTTCTATTTGGAAAACTTAAATGAGAATTTTTTTTTCTTATTGTTTGTATATAGGATATTACGTTCCTGGAAAACCCTGCGGTAACTGAGCCGAGGTTGCTGAAGCATTGATCTTATGGGAAAAGTTGGCTTACGTTCCCTCAGAACCTCTTTAGTATACATTTTCGCTACCCGAAAATTCGGATGCTACCGAATTTTCAGAAGCAAGTCAAGTATACGAATCTTACACTTTAAGCTCATCAAACGCTTAGGAGGACTTGCTGGGCACTTTTATTAGCACTACGCTTCGGTGATCTTTGTTGAAATTTATTAAGTTAATCATAAAAAAAACAGCGTAAAACACTGAGAACACGGGAAATATCAGAAAGACATGGAGACTTGTTAACACAATAGAAGACCGCAGTTTTCTTTGGTAGAACTCGTGTCGTGTTAGTCCTCTCACAACTTTTTCTCAGAAAAAATCTTCACATAAAAATATACATCAGACGTAAAAACTTAATATATCTTATAGATAAAGAATCTTAATTGTTTAGGTAAAATTAATGAGTGCTTTCTGTAGAAATCTTATAGTTATATTCACCATGAAAAAATAGAATGCATTTGTAGGCTATTTAGACGAAAATCTCAATACTTTTCTAATGTTGTCTGATTTACTTCAATTGTACACAGTAAACATTATTGGTAGCGATCAAAGTTATCAAATCTTTAAAATAAATAAAAAAAGATTTGTATATGATCTGATAACTATAAAAATATAGATTAAAAACCAAAGTTTCATCTATCATCCATTTGCCAATTTCAAGATTTAGACAAGGGCAAACTATATTAGCCCATGTAAAGTAAAGTGATTTATCGATATTTCAGTTTTATATTACTAATTTTTTTTGTGCTGCTACAAAGCACGGGGTCCCTGGAATGATGGTTTTCGACAAACAAATGTTACTGTAATGCAGGGGTAGCTAACCTATGGCGCATTGGATAATTATTAGTGTCGCATTGCATCTCTGGTTATAATAATAATAATAATAATAATAATAATAATAATAATAATAATAATAAAAAAAGTAAGCCGACTCATGAATAAAGTAGCCTAATAACCAAAAACTGATTTGTATTAACTCTCAGAAAAAAAATATAAATCTATAAAAATCTATCTGTCATGAAAAAATGTTAAATATATCTATATATCTTTATATAAGAATTGAATAGTGGTACAAGAGTTAGAAGATGACATATCTTGAGTCTTGAGTGAAAACATTGGCATATGGTAGTAAAAGGTTGGCCACCCTTATTGTATGGTATTTTTCTAGCGGTCACCAAAAGTAATAACGAACATAAAATTCTCTTCTATATGCAACTTTAGATTCCTTGATAAATTCTTCTTGTCTACAAACGAATTTCTGTATGTATCAACAATACGGAAAATCAACATTCATTATTGAATGCTGTAGCTGTGTTTGCCACTCGGATTGTTCGTTCTGTTGTGGGAAGCAGTGAGAGTTGGATACCCTATGTCAACACCAAGGACTACCTACGTCACTAATTAAAAGCAAACAGATATATTTGAACGAGGTGTTCTGGTCGACAAGTGAGACACCCACAAGATAAAGGAAAGAACAACCAGTATCAATTTATTTAAGAAAGACATGAAATAAATGCACAAAACGAAGATGAATAATAAGGATAATTATCGTTAATTATCGTACATTCATTAAAAATATCAGGCGAATGCATCCCGATTGCTAATGATGAAATTCAAATATCTATCTTTGATTAATAGTTAAATTGTATTTCACTGTTTTGAAACTCTTGGTTAAATGCTTGATTTCATGTTAACTTCGTACAATGGAAAACTTGTATATTTCGTTTTATATATTAGTAAAATCAATATGCTTTCTTAAGTAGCTTAATTGATTCTCTGTAATTTTTATTTTAGCCAGAGCTGGCAAACAGAATGATTCATTATGTTTTTCGTTACTTTTAACTTTATAACGAAATCACTAGGCAAGAAATAAGACAGGGTATTATTTACTTAATATACAATATACCGGTGGTTTAGATATATTTATTTTATAATATATATGTAACATAATTTAATTATTATTTATAATAATAATAATAATAATAATAATAATAAATTTTATTTCTAGTAGTAATTTATTTATTTACAAATTTTATAAATTTTCTCATTCATGTTAGGGATTAGGTGTCTATTGGGTCGGCCAAAAAGTTCATTCGGTTTTTCTACATACGTTGGCTCAAGTAGCGCTTAGGTGTCTTTAATATCATTCGACACCATTTTGTTAGATTGTCATATCAGCGTGCATTTAAAACAAAAACTGATCAAAATTGGTGAATTTTTTGTCGCCAATTTAATATATTGAAGATGGAAGACAATAAGCACGCAAGACCGCAGTTTTCCTTGATGACCAGGCAAAACCTGATACATCTTGGCTAGGAAGTATTCAGACATTGCACCTTCGGATTTCTATTTATTTCGGTCTTTTACAAAATTCTCTTAATGGAAAAAATTCAATTCCCTGGAAGACACCAAAGGCACCTGGATCATTTTTTTGCTCAAAAAGATAAAAAGGTTTAGGAAGCTGGAATTACGAAGTTGTCTGAAAGATGGCAGAAGGTAGTGGAACAAACCGTTGAAGACGTTTTTCAATAAAATTATTGGTATCTTTTATTTTTACTTTAAAACCGAACGAACTTTTTAACCAACTTTAAATACTCAATTCTTTAAATACTCTTGTTTGGAGGTAAGTCGGAACATTCTCGTGATTGGGGAGAGGGCGAATTATTCTTTCGAAACATTATATAAATAATTGTACCAATTAATTAATATTAACTTTATTATCATTATTTATTTTTAATTCAATTTATGTTGCCGTATCATAAATAATTTACTTAAAATTGTCTGATAATCTTTTATTCCATTTTATCCTTCGAGCTGCCCCCGTTCACCGCTCCCCCCTCCTACTGCAATTTTTAAAAATGAGAATAACAGACAGTGTAATTTTCGCGAAAACTAATAAAACGCACAGGAGAGGAAGAGATTAAGCTACTTTTCTTTGATACACCGCCACTAAAATAGAATTTTTTTTTCTGTTTTCGGGACTTTGTTTGTTCTGTTTTCGGGACTACTAATTGAAAAATTTCGTTAATTTTACCATTATGTTAATCAAGTGTATCTTAGATATAAATAATTAATTCGCTTCAGCTTTTTTTTTTCTGGCGCGGAGTAAGAGATAACATTGGATATGAGTAATATTATTATTTTTTTTAGGAACATTATTTAGAAGTTTAGTATCTGCTTTAGCTGTTTAATATTTTGCTTTCCAAAGACATATTTCTTCTTCTGATAAAAAGTTTCTAATAAAAAAAAACTGAGATGTTTTCCTGGATTTTGGTGTGCTATTCTTCATTACAGTGCTTCAGTTAATTCTTAGCTTCTACTAAATACACATTCTTCGATAGCAGGACAATACCCCCCACTTTGCTTTTAAAAACCCTCATTTCCAAATGAAGAAACATCCTTCTGTTTCTCTGAAGAATAAAGTGTTTGCTTAGTAATACTGAATCTAAATGTTGAAGAACTCTTAGTAAAGCTGATGGAGAAAAGACATGATAGACCATTGAAAGTACTTCAGAGTGTTTTGAGAAATAATTTGAGGGGAAGAAGAGAAATGTTTGCAAGGCTTTGCGCAATGTGTAAAGAAACTACAGCTGTTTTAGCATTAAGGGCAGCTGATTTTGATGTAAAAACATTGGAACCTAAACAATCCATTGCTTATATTCCAAAGCTTTTCTATGAGAATTTTTGTCGCTTTCTCGGGCTAATTTCTCAAAAAGGACTCATTTGGAAAAGATTTCATATATAAAAGTTAGTCGTCCATGGTCCTCGAATAACCTTACCAAGGTTCAAGAAGATTCAAACAATGGTTCAAAAGGTATTGGAAACACGCGCGCACACATGGACTGACTGATTTAATGAACCTCACTTTCTTTTTGGAAAGTTAATTTTTTTTTTTTTTTTTTTTTTTGTTATTTAAGATACCATTTAAAAAACCGTGTAATTGTTAACTGAATGAATGTTTAATTTAAGGAAAATGTTGCACCTTTTCCACTTAAATTTCTATACGTTTATCATTTTGAAGCAAAACAAAGGCCAAGCGAAGAAACACTAACATGGATAGTCTTAAAATGTAGTTGATATCATTTTCTCCATCTTGATTTAGATATCAAGAATGAAGTACGGTAATATTCCACAGGTAATTAGTTCAATTTCCCAATCTTTACAAAGATTCAGTTAATTTTCACCTGAACATTCCTAGATTTTCTGAAGATAACGTGTCGAATCATATGTTAGGAATAAAAAATAAACTAAAACATATGACATTCTTTATTACTACTTAACAACATCCTCCTACTGGTTATATTTCGTCTTATTTCTAAGACTTCATCGGGCCATTTTACAAAATAAGACGAAATATAGCCAGTAGGAGGGTGTTGTTAAGTAGTAATAAAGAATATGTGAAGATTTGTAGATTTATGGCATTTAAAAAGTTTTAAAACAGATGACGTTGATTCTGTAGACGAAACAGGTAAGAGAGCCACGATCTCTTCAGGTATTAAAGAACATAAAACTCTCACAAAACAATGATGTTTTGTTTTGTTTTTTAGTCTTTAGAAAAAAAAATCACTGTCTGAGACTTATGAGATCGCTTTGTCTGTGTCCCTAACAATTTCTGAACTCAGTTGAGATCTTCTTGAAAATATACATATTTAAGGATTACAGACAACCTAACTTTTATATTTGGAATCTTTTCCAAGCCAAAGTTAATTGTTAAATTAACACGAGAAAGAGACGTACATTCCCGATGAAATGCATTAGAATCTAAACAATATATTTCTATACTAAGCTGTTAATTCTTATTTAACGTGTGACGAAGAAAATAGAAAATTTCTAACTAAATAAATCAGGACACACACATTTCATTAAAATTATTTAATGAAAAGATAAAATATCTTGACTGTTTCGAATCGTTAACAATACATAACCATCAGCAGCAGAATAGAATGATTATTTTTATTAAATTTTAATGAAATTATCTTTGTCTTGATTTTTGTAGTCGTATACTGAAGCTATTAATGTTTTATTGTTTTAAGCAATGAATGATAATCCTGTAGCTAATTCAATAATTAGCGCGTGGTTTAGTATGATTAAAATAATGATTAAATCTTATTTAGATAGCTTAAGTAAGTAACATGGATAATTTAATTAATTTTCAAAAATAAAAGCTTTACATTGTTGGTATTGTAATTTGAATATAAATATAGACTTTTCGTTTTCGTCTTTTATTAAAACTTTAAAAGAAAAAAAGAAGTTTTGAAAAAATAATATTTCAAGGGAAGTGGGCTTCAAGTTCTTTCAAATTATTTTTAAGCTTTCGTGACATACAGGGAAAAACAAGTCTGCAGTGTTAAGAACTACTATTTAAAACTTTAAAATGATATCTCTCAAATGCCTTACGTCTCTCAAACTGTTACTTAATATGCAATCACTATACTTCCTATTTTATATAGAATTTATTATCTTTTTTCACATGTTTTGAGCAATATTTTTTTCATCTTATCATTAACTTTTAGACACTCATGTCCATGAATTAAGGATCAAAGGGAATTGGGGGAAAAAAGTTCCACCACTGTCATGTGTCCTGCTTGAAAGCGAATCTATATATATCATACCTAGTAATCTACCACACTAATTAATTAAGAGAACATCATTGAACGAGATTATTTAGGAGGTGCTAGTATCCTGGTGTGGGCTGGCATTATGATGGGCTCTCGTATAACTCTCCATGTCTTTGATAGAGGTACCGTAACTGGCCAGATATACCAGGATGTGGTTATTCAACAATACGTCCGTCTCTTCAGTCTTTAGTCTTCAGTCTTCCTGTTTATGGACGATAATGCACGTCCCCATAGAGCGGACCTTGTCAATGAATCCCTGGAAACTGAAGATATCAGGCGCAGAGACTGGGCAGCGAGGTCCCTCTATCTAAACCCTATTGAATATGCTTGTGATATGCAGGAGACGCATTGCAGGACGGAATCCTCCTCCTCGTTCCCTTAAAGAGCTGCGTACAGGAGTGGAACTCTATTGTTGCAGGAATGGAACTCTATTCCTCAGGAATAATCTCGTCCGCTGAATGCCACATCGTTGTACGGCACGCATTTCTGTCAGAGGACATCGTATTCCATATTAACATTTCTGTAGAGCACTAAAATTGCTTTTGTGCCAAGACGTGCCAATAATTGTGTGACTCTAAATTTGCTTTTTCCATTTTAACAATTTTAATTATTTATTTCAGCCACAATTGTTGGTTTCTTGTGTTTTATTATCGTTTTCAGTTGTATCACACATATGTACACCAAATTCGTTCACATTAAAAATCTGTATGTGTCTGAATTGCCATGATCCTTAATTTATGGACATTTGTGTAATATACTATGATTCAATTCATCATGCAAAATAGAATGCTACATAATAAATAAAATCTTATAATATTTTTCCATGATGTAAAATCCCCCTTTATTATTACAATATTTCAACAGTACATCGCTACAATACAGTATTCATCAAAAAATTTGATGTACCGTTTAAGAGAAGAAATGTGATAAACAATTTTCTATAGTAGTCATTTGTAGAGGATCACGAATTCGTCTCGCTCCAATAATTTGTAGATTAATAATAAAATAAAAATAACTTAAATTAGAACATTAAACTTACTGCATTTTCAGTTGACAATAAGTCCTTATTAGTGAAAGGTCATGGATCCCACATCCGCTCCTGGAAGTTGGACCTAACAAAAACAAACAACATAAAAAAAAATACATATAAGAAATACGGGATTTACAGATAATAAATGCAGGTTTGGATAAGTGAAGTCTTTATTTTCCATGCCTTGATTACATTGCTGCACGTTAAAACTTGATTATTTATGTTTTTCTGTTTTTGTTTTTTTGTTTTTTTTATTCACTATTTTGACTTTGATAATCTTGATTCTTCTAGATGAATTTAAAAGACACTAAAAAAGCATTGGAATATTCTTATTTCGTCAGTTATATTTTTAAGATTGAAACGACAAGCTGTGTCAAATAACTCATTTCCATTAAGAAAAGACACATTCCTTTATTTATAATTTAATATTTTCTAAACATGATCAAATAATTAAATTCAAATAAGGAATTAACGTGCCACAAATTAATAGAAAAGAATAGGAAAATGACACAGAAACAAAAGATTTCTGAGCTTTCATCGGTGAGAGTTTGGGACGGACCGTTTCGTCCTTTTTAGGGACTCATCAGCAAAACCCACTCACCAGATGAAATGCTCAGATAGTTCAAAAGTGATAAGGCAAATCACACTTGCTTCCGGCTGTGGCCTGCCTCCGAAAGAAAATAAATTTAAAAAAAGAAACAAAACAGGTATAATTTCAAATTCTGGCCTGCGAAACCATTCGGCTCAAAGGAATTTGAATATAAAAAGAACCAAGGTTGAACCCAACTTGGTTTATTTAAACAAGGAATTAACGTGCCAAAAACTAATAGAAAAGAATAGGGAAATGACACAGAAATAAAAAATATCTAAGCATTTCATCTGGTGAGCGGGTTTGACTGATGAGTCCCTAAAAAGGACGAAACGGTCCTTCCCAGACTCTCATCGATGAAAGCTCAGATATTTCTTATTTATACGTTATTTCCCTATTCTTTCTATTAAATTCACTTTACTTTAGGTACCTAAATCGTATTAATTTTAATCACATTAAAGCTCTCGGAAAATAAGGAATTAGATGAAAGAATTAGTATTCATTGTTTAAGAAATCGATAGAAATCCATTGTTGAGATTCTACTGTTTTTCTATGGGAATTTTCGTTGCTACAAGAATCCACTTGAAGAAGCGTTCAAATATAAAATCATGTGTACACCTTAAATACAGTAAGGTTAAAGGAAATTCAATCCAACGCTTCAAGAATTATTAGGGAAATCATATACACACAAGCAAAAATTTGTTAAGCAGTTTCCAAGGAAGGTAGGTTAAAAATTGAATTAACTAAATGGAATTGCATTCAGTCAGAATTTACTAACAGGGAATGAAAAGCAATGGAAAATGGAAAATTTTTTGGCTAGTTTCGTTTCTGCATCAGCTAGAAAAGAGTTGCTGCAAGCGATTCAATGTCTCGTCGGCAGATAAGCAAAATAAAGTAAAAATGAAAGAAGAAAAGAAAGCTATGGAATGAGATAATGAAGAAAAAAAAAATCACTTTCAGGGCCGAATTAAAGATACACTACCAGCTTCTTCATTTTGTCAAAATCATCAAGAAACTTATCTTATTTGAGAAGTAAAGACTCTGTTTCAATTAAAGAATTTAATTTTTCTTTAGGGTATTGTTAGTATAATATCCAGTTTTCATGAATAACAATCTTAGATATAAATCTGCATTAAAAACTTAAAAGAATTAAAAATAGGACTTAAATGTAATAACATTTGTAATGTAATTAAATGTAATAGGACTTAAAAATATAACATAACTATAGCCTAAAGTTAAAAATATGATCTAATTATAACCTTACGTTAAAGTGTATCACTAGAGGCCTACGTGGTCCACGGGGTCGTGGGACGAACGGCTCCTGGTGTTCCATGACAAGCGGGACTAAGTTGAGATGGGATGATGAGCCCGACCGCCGCTCGCCCTTAACCTCCGCGAATAAAACCCGGTCCCATTGAATGAAAACTGGGACCTAAATAACTTCAGGAAAATTCCCGACCTTCAGCTAGAATAGAACCATCTCCTCCAGTCAGCAATCCAGTACATTACCGCTGGATTACCAGAGCCACCCTACATATAACGTAAAGGTTAAAAATATGATTCCAAATTTAACAAATTCTGACCTATGCAACCCAAAAAAAAAACTTATAAATGTAACAAAAAATATTTATACTTATGCTCTTAAATATATCCTAAAAGTGTGTCATATATTCTTATCAAAATGTGTTCTAAAACTCAAGAAGAGCCAAAATACCTTTCAAAACTCAATAAAAGATTAAAATATGGATTTTTATTCAAAGTAAAAACAATATTATTTAAATCAGAATAATCTTACAATTATTTGTATCTACTTGAAAATGGTATTGAAGCTTAGGAATAAACGTCATGAACGTAAGAATGAACTTAGGAATGTACGTCATGAAAATCCGGACCCTAATAATTACTAATGAAAAGGTAAATACAAAGTAAACTTTATTAATATAGGTTAAAGACTGTTGACAGTAAGACTTTATTTGGAAACTATTGTTTGTTGTTTGTTTTTTTCTTACTGATCGTTGAATAAGCGACAACTTTTCTCGTACACTGAATATTAAGACATTACTTTTCTATGATCTTTCTTTAACGACTGAAGAGATTTCGGTTTTTCTTTTTCTGAATGCACAGGCTAGCAATTACCTCATGTTTACCAAGCATCATCAAAATCATAAGTGGCGTTTAGGAGAAGAAATGAAATTGCCATGTTTTCACAGGAGACCGTGATTCTAATAACCAGTTTGAAATTACACTGATGACTTGAAAATTTAGGTATGTTTAGTTTTGATAGTATACTTTACCTAAGTATGTTTATCTTCAATGCGCAACTAATGCGTAGTTTTGAGTTTATTAAATATATATCTATAATTTTCGACAGTGAAATTGATTGTTTCACTTCCCCATTTAAAGATTATTTGGTGCTTTACCACAAGTTATCACGTACTTTAAATGGTTAATTCCATTCAGGAACGATGTAAATACTAAATCTCTGTTTTTGGATATTTTTTTTAAGAAAGTGAGGTGCATCAATCAGTTAGTCTGTATGAGTGTTAACAACTTCTGAACCGTTGTATGAATCTTCTTGAAACTTAGTAAACGTATTTAAGGATTACGGACTATCTACCTTTTATATTTGAAATCCGTTCCCAGCTGGTGGTTGTCAAGGAATTATCATGAGAACGGGATAAAAAAATTCAATAAAAAATCTAAACAATGGATTCTGAAGATATCCTAAATATGAATATTAAAATTTTAGGTAATCAGGCGATTTCCGTGCGGGCTTGATAAATTCAATTTAAACAATATAAGTAAATAATGTGCTTAATTAGCTTTTTTTGCAACAAAGATAAATTTTTGAATGTATGTATTCAGCATATATTACAATTTGAAAAATAAATGTTGACTTTAAAGAAATAATACTAAAGCATTGCTAAAGAATAAACTTAATTTTAGAAAAGTAGACTTTTACGTTCGTTTAAATGGATCGTCTTTGAAAAGAAAAGGTATTTACATATCTAAGTTTATTTTTATTTTTTTAATTGAACTTATTTTGCATTTGAAAATGATAAATAACAAAAACATGAAATTATGCTAATTTCCAGTTGACTTAAGTTTGATCACAATGTTTCTCTTTTAGCAGCGTCACCTTTTTAAATTGTATAATTTATTTGACATCTCAGTATCTAGATTGGATTTCTAGACAATTATTTTAAAAGTTACAAAAGACAAAAAAAAAAAAATCCAATGCAAAGCATTAGAAGCAAAACAATGGATTTCTATTCGTATCTTAAACAATTAAGGGTCTTATACAAACAATTGATTATTTATTAAGGTAAGTTAATCGGCTTCTGACAATTAAGGTCAATCATTTGGATTATTTTTTTTTTTCAGAAAATGAAAAATTTGTTTTTCATTTTATAATTCTATACATACACTAATTTAAAAAGAAATGTAGGCTTTTCATTTGTGTCATTTCCACGATTTTAAAGAAGAAGAAAAAATAATAAAGAAATCTTAAGTACTAATATTTTAAGGAATGTAGGCTTTAAGTTCTTTTAGGAACTACTTGTTATACTGAGCAAATAGCAGGGTTAACAAAAAGGACAAGGAAAGTCAAGAAAAACATTCCCTTCCAGAAGATTCTCTTACATGTTTAATGGAAAAGAAGAAGAATGTTCTGGAGATCACAGCAAGACTTAAGCATTTACTTAAATTATAAGATCTTCAGCAATCGTAGAGAAGCTACTTAGCTCCAACTGTTCGTAGCTGATTTCGATCTTTGAGATCTATGACAAATCCACATGGATATTTCACTATAAATATAATAACCATTTACGTAAAAAGTATAGTAAAATAGACTTTAATGTAAATTTAGTAAAAAAAAAATTGCCTTTTTCAATTAGCAATTCAGTTTGTCATTTGTTTCTTTACAAACCCTTATATATAATGCATATCATACGTTTATCATTTTCGGTTTTAGGTGACCATTGATCTCGTCGTGGAAATAATGGCATTTGGACAAAATTGGAGTTTAACTATACTGATTCGACTACGCTGAAAACGAATAAGATAATGTCGACCAAATGTGGCTATTTCCGGTTGAGAGTGGCTCCTAACCACTTACTCATAGTCCTCCAAACATACTAATCACTTGAAATTGTTCTTGGTACTTAGAAAATTAGAAAAGAATAAAAGAGCTTTGCGTGCCAATAAATTGCAGGGTGTTCACCTTTAACAACGTTAAGCCCGCGAACACCATCCAACTTTACCAACTTAGTAGGTCGATTTTGACGTCACGAGTTGGTAGAGACAGTTTTGAGCCAGTTTTTCAGCAACTAGGCACCAACTTTAGTCCGCCGACTCGAGTTGGTTGTGCACGGCCAACTCGGGAAGTTGGTTGGAAGTCGGTCGGAACTACCCAATTACAGGGTCGGAATTACCCAATTACATAGAACATGTCAGTCGTGACGTCACGCCCATGGAAAGAAATGGCGTCTAAAACGATGTTCACCGAATCGAGTCGAAGACAAGCGGGTACACAATGAATATCAGAGTATTGCAAGTTTCTTTCATGCATAAATAAAGTTTATACTGAATGCGGCAGAATTTATCAGAGAGGTTTCAAAACCTCGATTTTTTCGGATTGCTGGGGGAAACGCATTGCATTATGTGATTCCTGCTATCACGGCCGACTCATTTGCGAGTTGGATGGTGTGCGGGGCTGACAAAAAGTTGGCGGACTCGAAGTCGGCCGAGGAAAGTTGGTGCAAAGTTGGATGGTTTTCGTGGGGCTTAAGCGTTTGAAATATTGTAAATTTGCACTATGTAGCTTGGTTTTGTGTTTACTATACAACTGTGAAGGGATTTGTTTCGATCTTAAAATGCAAATCTTACTTAGTACTTACATAGTTGATTCTTTTTTTGTGTTTGCTATTTATTTTAAAAGTGATCCTTTTTTTCAGTCAATTCCAATTAATGTATTTTCATTAAATGATTTCTGGGAAACTTCTAATAGATTTTTTCCAAGGATATATCTGACATAAATGATAATCCATGACTTTTCTAGGAGTAAATAAGCTAGTTCTTATTAATGTAAGTTCTAGAATTAACTAGAACTAAAATAGTTTCTCTCGTAAAGCAGTTTTTCTCTGTATAAAATGTTGCGTGAAGCATTGAAACCTAATTGAAGCAAATGGAACTCAGTAAAATCGTCCAACAACAACGTTAAGTTTTGAATGTCTATTGGTCTTCGTAGGTTTCCTGAAAAAATCCTGAAAATAAAATATTATAGGAAATGCAGATAATTTGTAATTTATTTTATAAAAGTTTTAAAATTTTCAAAATACAGTAAAACCCCGTTATTACGCTCGTAAAGGGACCATGAACTACAAGCGTAATAAGCGGGATAGCGCTATAGACGGGAAATAATTTATGAGATGGGGAAAGATTTGGACACCATTTTACAGGAAACATACATGATTCTGCAATAGATAAAGTGTAAATATGAGCTTATTTCCTATTTAAAAGATCTTTGAGTGGTTTGCCGTGTGTGTGTGCTACTGTTATGGATTACGACATTTTCAATGCGGTTCAGATAACTATTAACGTCAATTGATGCACCACTAGGAGCAATACTAATATATTTTCGGAGCAGATTTAGTGCACACTTTACTTTTTTTACGTTTGCAACCACCCTTCGCTGCATCGGTAATTGCATCGCTGTTTTTCATTATTGTTCGCAGACTGGACGAGGGAATTCCCAGAGATTCTGCGAAATCCTTCTGACTTCTGTAGAATTCTCGTCTTACTGCGGAGAATTTGCAATTTTTCACTTATAGAAAGGGATTTCCGCTTCGACATTTTGCACTAACTTACTGTATCACAGGCACGCACTTCAAAGAGTTCAAAGATTCCCTCCTACCAGGGAAGAAAAAAGAATCTTTACAGTGTTACATTTCTTTATGATACAAAATTTCCGATATAAAAAAGCGCTACAAGCGGGATTTGAAGCGTTGTAAGAGGGTGAAAGTATACAGAGATATATAGAAAATTCCAGGGACCGTATAAAAGGAGCGTAAAGAACGGGATAGTGCTATAAGCGGGAGCGTAATAACGGGGTTTTACTGTAAATGAAAAGTAAAATTTTTTTTAACCTGAAACAAAAACAAATTAGAAAATTAGCAGATTTTTTTTTTCCAATTAAGTTAATGAAATTAAAAGTCGGAATTAAAGATATTTTCTATATACTTCGAATCGAAATAGAAAGAAATAAGAAAACAAGATATTGTTGGCATATCAACTTTCGAAAGTCGCAAAGTCCGAGTGAGTAAAATCCTGCTTTAAAAAAATTACTTTTGCTGTTCTGAGGCAAATTTTCAATGAGCTGTTTATACTGATCGTGTACTTTAGTCTAGACTAACTGATGTTATATGTCTAGACTGAGTTTCATTTCCTAGGTCTGGCTTGAACATTTGTTTTCCTTTGGTAGATATAAGTGGACAGTCTGCAGTAACTACTATTTAAATAAAAAGTCAATAATATGGACACAAACCAAAACAAGAAGGTTCTCACAGAACTTAACAGCTACTATCCTGACTTTAAATGTTATTGCTTGTAAACCAAAGTTATTATTTTTCTTTATTTTTATTTTATTTCGGATGACGTTTGCGAACATACGTTCCACTATGAATACGGTTTGAATTTGTGTAAAAACAATAGTAATGAAATATTAATCGTAATGTAAAACTATCACATTATTATTAAGAAAACAGTATGAAAAGGATTTGAAATTTTTAGTTTCTGGGTTTTTCGGTTGAGCTTGATAAAAAGGAACAGCAATAAAATGAACGTCCTCGAAAATTCTCAGTAAAATGGAAAGTAAGTATTCCTATTTTATTTAGATAAATGTGAATATAAATTTCCTAGATTATTGAAGCTCAAAGCTTCTTTTTCTAAGATGTCAGGTCAATTTATAGCCTCAGAATAAAATATAACTCTTACATTACGCAAGATAAAAATTTACATTTATAAATTCATTGGTTTCCGGAACTCATCTACTGTTACAATTCACCTGAAGACTTCTGGTGTACATAATAAATGACAACTCAGAGAAATATTCCGTATTTAATTGTTTACATATTATCGCGTTAATATTAGACTATTTAAAATAATGTTTTGTAAAAATTTTCATTAAAACTACACACACACACACACTAAACCTAGTTACTATATATGTAATTATGTTTTTCTACTATTCCAAATATATGCTGTTTCCAGAGTCGACTTCAACGGCTTATTTTGAACAGTAAAAAAAAAAACATACTTACAAATACGAACAGTGAATGAATCGTTTCAGTATAAAATTAAATATAGAGCTTTTATAAAACCATTTTTTTTATAGTTTAAGGCTATTCCCTATGAATTGTAAATGATGGAAAAAGATATATAAAGTTAACAACTGCATACTTCGAGAATTATAATCGATATTTCAAAACTTTCCAACGAAGCTGTAGTGTTTCCCTTAAGATAAATTGAAATGTTTTTCATTACTTAAGAAATGGATTTCTACTTTCTTTATTCTTCTTCTTTGTTTTTCTGAGTTAATTCCATTGTCACATCGATCGAAATAGAACGTAATCGTTCGTGGAGTTTAATCTCATTAGATGTAATAGGGTTTCCAATAGAGCTGTGTCTAATGTAATGTTATGTGGATAGCCCTTAGCAGGTACGTAAAGCTGTCAAGAGATCCCGTGTGGACCATAGATGAAACATTATGAGCCCTTACTTCTTACTAATGCTGACAGTGGTGACAGCTATCTCTTCAGAGACGTCCACTGCCCATCTACATCACAGTCCTACTCTTATAAGTCTTGCAGATCTAGAGAAAAATGCACTGAAGTACATTGGATATTTTAGTAAAAAATTTACAGAATACAACCTAAATCTCTCTTGTCTCATTATCATACCTGAGATTATAACTAATCACACTTTTTTTTTAGCCCGCTTTCCTAAGAAACTGACGCTTATCAAATCAGTCAGTCAGTCCATATGTATATTGAGATTAAAATCAGCTAAATTAATATATTAGCAGAGATATTAAGTTGGATGTATTGATGTGCAGATCATACGGTGTATTATATAATTGTCAAAAAGAATGGTTTAGCAACAGTCTCGAAAGAATACAAACACGAGCATAACATGTGAAAATATTTTTTAATGTATTTCTTCTTAAGTTCATTATCAATTCTTAAAATTAAAACACTTGCGTCAAACATATTATTTGTCGATTAAAAGTTCACACAGTTCAATATCCTCTTAGGTTATATTTCCAAAAACAAAAACTTCTAAAGTTCACACAAATTATTAAAAGTTCAATTAAAATCGTTGGAAATAAACTCCTCGAAGAGTATGGTCAATCTTCAACAAATGCTTGATATCTTAATAATCTGAACTTATTACTGCTGTAGTAACCAAAATAACTTGACATAGTCCTTTACGGGTAACTTCTACCAAATACATCTTCGCTGTGAATAAATTAACTAAAGTCACTTACGGTTCTCTGTAGATACTTTGCATCACCATTAATCCTTGGATTCCTCTTTTCCAACTTATCCGGTAAAACTGTCTCTTGAATCCAATATGGCGCTGGTCATTCGATGTTCAGAATTCATCACCATGGTAGAAGTCTATCCAGAATTCCTATGAATTAAAACTAGAAACAAACTATTAATGTAAATTAAATAAAACAAGAAATGAGTTCAGCACAAATTTAACCAAATTGCCTTTCTGGCTCGATTATCCGGAAGGAATCGGGAACGGCCGTTTCGTCCTACATGAGACTCATCAGCCCCATCTCCGCCTTCCCCGATAAAAGACCAAGAAAGGCAAGATACTTCAGTGGAGGTCACCGTCACATCTGGCAGTGACCCCCCGCAGAACAAAAACATCAACAATAAATGTTGTGCCAATTTGCACAACTAAAAACCTCTTCCTAATAACTGATAGGACTGTAGGTTATTTTAATACAAAGAAACATAAGTTAAAAGAGTTTAACATGCTGCAAAATAATTTAAATTAAATAAAACAAGAAATGAATTCAGCATAAATCTAACCAAATTGACTTTCTGGCTCCATTATCGGGAAGGAATCGGGAACGACCGTTTCGTCCTACATGGGACTCATCAGCCCGATCTCCGCCTTCCCCGATAAAAGACCCAGAAAGGCAATGCTTATTCAGCATTAATATTCATAATGTTCAATCTGGTAACTGGATACTTCAACCCAATAAAGTCCTTTCTATCGAAGTATATCTTCTAATCGTCCTACAGAAGTTTTATCTTCCGCCATCGGTGCCAATTCTCATCTATAACACATCACTATATTGACGCTTCGGAAAACACAATCAAATCACTTGCTTTTGCACTATCATTTGTTTAGAATAATGATATCATCATTTCACCAGTTCTTATAGTTTAAAAAACAATAGCATTAGAAGTAACACGGATAACAAGTAGTTCATGAGTTCTTTTATTATTATGCTTTGGCACTATTAACATTAACTTGTTGCATATTGCCGTTATTAAATTTTCACTATTAGTAGAAACTAATATATACAGACAGTATTAGGGGGAAACATGTATTTATATATATATCTCCCTAACAGCTTCGAACTGCTGGATGAATCTTAAAATTTGGAATCCAAATTTTAAAGGCAAGATAATTTATACATTTGGATTTTTCAACGTGGGTCTTTGTGGCGAAATAATCTCAAGAAGGTGACAAAAACTCCCATAGAAATAAAACATTGGATTTCATGATGTCTTAAACAAGGGTTGTTAATCCACCTTTTAATCCTCTTAACATCTGCGCGAGTTTCAAAATAATTAAAATCAATTGGATTTAAATAATTTAAATAAATATTGCAGATTCAATTATTTTCTTTAGGACATGAACAATTTCTAGTTCGTATTCATCAGATACTAGAATTCAAAACTAAAAGGAGACTTTTGCTTTTATTATTTTCATGATTTTAATAAAAAGCAAGGAAAAAAATGTGGGGGGAGGGGAGGCGGCAAGATTTAAGGAAAGTAGGATTCAAGTTCTTTCAGAAGCTTTATGTGAATCATTTGCAATCTGTTATATTTACCTCCATCCTTTTCCAATTGTGGTTGAAACTTTCGTATTTATGTCAAATCCAATTATGTTTTAATTTGAATTCCCCCTTCCAGTACTTCGACGTTTTCTTAGCCTTATCTCATTCCGAGGAATTAATATAAACTTTCTGGGGGATATTTCTTTCACAGAATTCCTTTCACTACATCAATGGCAATTGACAAAAATCATTAAAAATACAGACCTCGGAAAGGAAAGGAAAATTACATTGATAACAGCCCTATGGCTCGACGTACAATATAATATAATACTAATATAATATTGTTCAGCATTTGCTAAAAAAACCTCCTGTTGTAGAAACATGTCACACGGTTACGTCGATCCGTAGCACTTTTGTGAAGATTTTCATTTCAGTGCTGTGGCCTGTATTTTTATTTGGCTTTGGCGATTGCGGTATTAAATCATTGTCATAATAGTTTATATATTTTTGCAGAGTTGTCTTTCTATCCGCGAATAACTTGGTAAGTATAAACTGAAAAAGTAACATTTAATCCAGTCCAAATAAATCAAATAATATTCAACTGTTGTTGAAAAAATAGGTAAAATATCAGGTAAGCAAAAAAGTTCGTGCTGTTTTTTATAATAAAAAGTAACAAAAAATAATTTTCAGAAATTTTTATAAAGTGTTTCGTAAACGTTCTTCACACGTAAATCTAGATTTTTTTTAACAACGGCACATAATTCTTTATTATCAATAAAGGAGGGTCTTCCTGAACGTGGTGCATCTTCAAATGATTCACTACAACAGATATATACCATTTCTGCGCCATACGTTCTGTTACCGCCTCTTTTCCAATGTTACACATATCTTAAGGGACTCTCCTGCAGCCTTCCAACTCAGTATAAATTCGTAAAGCAAACAAGCACGAATTACACCAAATTCAACTGATATTTTTAAAGGGATCAAAGTCGCAGAAAAAAAAAAGAGTACACATAAACTCATCGATTGCCTGACGAATATCTGTGCCTTAACAAAATTGCGCTCTACAAACCACTACTTGCTAAAACAAGTTATTGCGCGAACTCTACCGAAAACTGTACGAATTTTTTTGGTTATTTGATATTAAAAAACTTCTTGTAATTGTTGAAAAAGCAGCGATAATTAGTATATATTAACGGCAAGAAAGTAGAAAACATAAACTCAGGTTACTGATATATGAATGCACTTAGGTTCGAACAAAATATTGTGTCATTTGAAAATTAATAATATAATTAATTATATCCCATTAAGTTAGTCAAGTTTGGTTCCAATACCTTACTTGTCGTACCTATGATCAAAATTTGATTAATTAACACTAATGACGCTAATAGAACAAGACTAATAAAATTCTAAATTATTTAGGTTCTGTTTCAACAACCAGCGGTACTATCATTAAAAGTAGTGCATTTCATTTGTTATTTCATTGTATCTTATACATCTGGCAATGTTGGGTCCTTCTGCTAGTTGTTATTATTATTAGAATTTATTAAGTTACTTTTAAAAAACGACTTAAAACTTTTAAAAAATATAATCTTAAATCGTCTTTATTAAAAGTATAATGATTTATAATAATGTACTTTTCAGCTATCTGAAGTGAAAGTGAGACTCATCAAATCCGTTACTCTGTACCTGGATGTGTCATTGTGTACATCTTCCTCTTTGCGCCCTAATAACTTTTGAACTGCTGAATGGGTCTTGAAACTTGATATGCATATTTAAGGACTACAGACGATCTAACTACAGTAAAACCTCGTTAAGTCGTCACTCAAGGGACCAAACATTTTTGACGACTTAAGCGGAGTGACGACTTAGGCGGAGTGGGAATTTTTGAAAAAACAAAAAAAACAAACTGAAATACAGTATTTTCATGAATTGCTGTAGGATTCGGTGAGAAAAACAAGATTTTCAGAAATCAATACATGCAAATGAATGAGTGGAAAATAAAAAAAAACACTTTTTATAGTTACCACATTTTTAATCGTTTTTAAAAAAAGGCAATGTCTGTCTTTGAAACGTTCCAGCCAACCATTGCTGCCTCCGAAATCTTCAATGTTCAACTACTTAGTAATTTCCATGGTTTTTTCTTTGAGAATCACGGCAGAAATCGGCACATTTTGCGATCTGGCATGTTTTAGCCATCAAACTAAAACCTCCTCGATCTCGTCAAACTTTGATTTCCTCATTCTCTTTCGTTTATCTTTGCAGTCAGCTTCTTCAATTATTTGTTTCGATGAAAGAATATCGTTTAATGTAGTCCTGGGAATATGGTGTTCTTTGGCAAAAGCTGTTTTTGAAACATTTGATTTTTCAAAAAGTGCAATTAAGTCTTTTTTTTCATTAAAAGATAACGAGGTAAGTTTTCGTTTCCCTGGCATGTTAAAAACGTAATCGAACCACGAAATTGCAAGAAAAAAAATAGCCCGTATAGCGGGGCTTACTCGCTATGAAATGAAGTCACACCCAGGAGCGGTCAAGAAAAACGTCTACACTCGACAGAGTCGCAACGAGAAGTGTGCTTTGAATGATTAGCAGCGAGATTCCAACAACCCAAATCCTCCGAAGGGGTAAGAAAGGAATGAAGTGACAGGCGCGGTCGAAAATTTATATACAAATCACAATTTTCAAATCACAATTCACTGTCCGGCTCTTTTATACTTTATATACAATATACAGTACATATATACTCTATATAAAGTATAAATATATAATGTATGTATATATATATGTGTATACAGTATATTTTACTTAAATCTTTTTAATTATAAAACCTTAATATTATACATTCACTGACTCACTCCCACTCGTAGAGGGTTGAGGTTCACTCGGATGCTCTTCTGCTGGAGTCGCTGACGGTGTAGCTGGGGTTTTTATCTTGGAGAAAAACCCGCGATGCACTGAAGCCGCGAGACTTGAAGCGCGAAATAGCGAGGGATCACTGTAATGCTTTTAGTTAATTCATTATTTAACGCGTGACTGGATTAAAGTTAATCGGTTTAAGACAACTTAAGTAAATAATGAGTATAGAACTTACTAAATTTCTTCAGAAAATGGAAATTTTTACTATTTTTATTCAACTGTTCTTACAATTTAAAAATAAACGTTGTACGCTTGTTTTGTCTCAGCCCCAAACCGAAATAACAAACGAGAATCATAGCCTTCACTTGGAACCGGTGCTTACCTGTCATACAGCTGCGGCTTGCGGACAGTTTGTTCTGAAAACTTTCATCTCAAGGTAAACAATTGCAAGATTGATATGAACTGTGTGCGCCTTAACGGCAAACATTTAGAACATACTATATACACCTCAGATGGATAAAGTAGGGTATTCCTGTACTATGTAACTGATATTTAATAATAATTACTCCTGGATTCAGTCTTTCACTTCTGTTTGTTTTGGCCATTACTGTATTTAATAAGGAAAAAAAAAAACCTACAAACTATCTAACTTTTATATTTGAATCTAAAAGGGTCTTTGTCCAAAAAATTAGGACTAAAAGGCAACAAAAATTCCCATGGAATCTAAACTAAATCTAAATTATTTAACATATCCTAATTTTATTAATATTGTAATGTCTTCAAAAAAAATATTATTCCTTTGGAGCGTGGTTTGATATGATTAAAATACTCCGATTTAAACAATCTATATTACTAAAATCTTTTATTTCTCTGTCTGTCTGGCGCAATTTCCTGAGCGAATGGAAAATAGAAATAATTTTTACAATGAAACGTCCGCGACAGGAATCGAACCTACAACCTTCTGATCCGAAGTCAGACGTCTTATCCATTAGGCCAAGGTGACTACTACTCACTTCATATTGTTTTTTACTTATGTGTCCTTCCTCTTCTCTCAATCAACCTTTTTTTTTTTTTTTTGAATCTCAAGATTTTTTATTTATTTCCGATCGGTCTGTTTATTTTTAATTCGAAAAAGACAATTAGAACTATAATTGCCGAAATGTTGGAATATTTTAAATATAATATTCTTACTTAATCAACTATGTGATATTGAAAAACAAACATGTGTACACGGGAGATGTTTGAATAAAAAAAAGAGTCAAGAAAGAAAGAAGCCCTATTTCTGTTAGATAGAATACTGAAAAGTCACTATTTGTAACTCAAAAACCATCACTGTTTGTAACTCAAAAACCCCTGAAAGGTATCAATTGTAATTAAAAAAAGAGTTTCAAGACAGAAGCACTATTTCTATTAGGTAGAATACTGAAAAAATCACTATTTGTAAATCAAAAACCAATACTATTTGTAACTCAAAAACCACTGAAAAGTATATCTATATTACTAAAATCTTTTATTTCTCTGTCTGTCTGGTGCAATTGTTGTAATTTGTGAAAGTAGAAATAATTTCTACAAGTTCGCTACGGGAATCGAACATGCAACCTTCTGCTCCGAAGTTAGACGTCTTAGCCATTAGACCACGAGGACTACATTCTGATCTCTATAAAAAATAAAAATATATCATGGATTGAGTCGTGGATTGAGAGAATATAGACATCAAAAATTAAATTAAAAAAAACAAAACTTTAAAAAAAATTTAGTTTTTGTTTACTTGATGTAATTTCTGTGTGTGTTTTTTTAATAAATAAAAAGTTGTTTTCCGTTACATAAGCGAGGCTTCCCGGAGCGAAGCGACTGGTAGCCGACTAGTTTAAGTAAATAATGATGTTTAATTATTTTTTCAGAGAATAGAAATCTAAATACTTTTGTATTCATCAGATATTATAATTTGAAAATAAATATAGGCTTTTCGCTTGATTTCGTGACATTAAAAAAAATAAAAAAAATTAGAAAAACATTTTAAAGAAAGTAAACTTTAAGTTCGGTGTATTAAATGATTCTCTCGTATTGCAGTCATGTTTTGCTGAGGTAGATGAGGAAATACAAGCAAACGCAGAATTCAAAAGAAGGCCATGCTTTTGTTAATAGATGGTCTCTGGAAATGAAGTTCTTCTAACATGCTCGGATATATGGAATAAGTGACAAGTGGCCTGATATGGATATTCGACACTGTAGGAGAAGATTTGCTGAAGAGGCGTAATCACTTGCAACAGCCAATCACAAACTACGAGCTTTATATGATGGCATTAACAGGTAATCTCCGGAATATAAAAGTATAAAGACGGTTCCGATTAAGATTAGTAGTAGAAGTTACTGATTAGGCCGGGTACAGCAGAGTACAATGTGAATTTGAATTCAAATATTTAATTATATTGAACATTGTGCGTACACTGTAAATCCAAGGAAATATTTGCCTTATACTGATAGCCTCAGAAATGAACTTGGGAGTCTAACTAAATACTAATCAAAACACATCGACTACAACAATATTTCGTTAAACATGGATGAATTCTATATTTTATCTGTATCTTTAAGAGGAAGTGCTTTAAACTACTGCGTCTGAGAAATTACAGCTATGTCTAAGAACTTCATTATCAAAGGATGCAAATTTGATTGCTATGTAGAATGTTCCATTATTCTACGCTCATTGTTATTCGTTACAACATATCGCAATGTCCCATTGGGGAAATAACGTGCTGTTGTGTCTTAAGGTGTATTGGCATTAATTATAGGCATAATTCACAGGAGATCTCCTAGTAATAATCTTGGTTATGATTCACAAAAGCCTGGCAAAGTCCTATCAGGTCCTTTCAGATATTGCGAAATATGTCGTGACGAACAACAATGGAACTTTTCTAAACAACAATACAAGAAACAAACATTAAGATTCAGGGAAGATGCTAATGAATTTTGAATATCAAAAGATATCGATATCTATTACAATTAAAGTACTAAAATAAAATAAAACACTTCAACCAACTTTATAGCAACTTTATAGCGAATTTTCGGGGTATTGCCTATACCACTTTTTCAAGCCATTTTTACTTCCATTAAATAAATACAAAATAATACAAGAATTATATTAATCATGAATATAAATGATAAAATGCAATTATTGAAATGGAAAATTGATTTTTGCATAACTCTTATTATTAAGAATAGATGTTTGACGTATTGTAAAGCCATCCACTGTTCTTCCTTTATTTCTGTTACACAATACAAAATAATACAAGAATTACATAAAATATGAATATAAATGATAATATATCATTTTTTAATATATCATAATATATCATTGATAATATATTCACTGTTCTTCCTTTATTTCTGTTACAGCATTCTATATTGTTAATGAACAAAGCCTCTTTTATTTTTGTTTTTTTATTGTCCTTTACAATATCTAGTATTGTTATAGTATTCATTGGTAAATGCCAAATAAACTAGAGTGCTCTGCAAATTCTGATTTCTCAGTATTTAATAATTTAATCATGTCCTTATACTCCTGCAGTCGAGTTCTAATTGGATGTGCTGATTCTCCTACATATGTTACACTGCACTCCCCACCTTGAATTTATATGGACATTTCCCAATGAATTTTCTAAATTTGGATGATGCAGTGTTGATGAAGAACATTGGAAGATTGAAATCTTCGATAAGTGCTGTGATTCATACTTTTAATTAATTTCCCGTTTGCCTTAATTGTGAAATAAAGAAATGTAGATGGAATTGCGATGATAAATATAATTAATGACAAGGATTTTAGGCAGTTCTATCGACAGTGTGAAGAAGTGTTTATGATACGTCATTTCCTGCATTCGACATACTGAAATGTGTCATTGAATGCAAGTGCATACAAAAAAGAACACTCATTAATAATAAATGGATTAACTAAAAGGACAACAATGAAATATTTAATAGACATAAGATAGAAATCTGTCGTTTAGATTGTAATGCTTTTCTATGAGAAGTTTTGTCGCCTTCTCGACTAGTTTTTTTTTTTTTAGAATATTTTTTCTTCATTTAGAAAAAAAATATAAACATTAGATCGTCTCTAGTCTATGAACATGCATACTAAAATGTCAAGAAGGTCCATCCAGTGGTTCAGAAGTGATTAGGGAAGAGATACACACACACACTCACTTCTTGAACCTCATTTTCCAATTGGAAGATTGCTAAAAATGAACAACTTTCTTTTTTTTTTAGTCGAAAAACTGAAAAAATACAAAAGTAATGTTAAAAGATTATTTTTATATTTTGAAGATATAAAAGGTTATTAATAAATATTAAATTTATTAAACATTCATGAAAACAATATATACAGGGTGATTAAATTAAAGTTCAACTTTCAACATGCTGTAAAAAAAGAACCACTGCTCAGAATGACCTGAAATCTGAACTGAATATACTCGAAGAAAGGGGAGATGGTATGGCATAAGAAAAAAAAACAGTTCCAAATGTTAGCAAGAGATGGCGCTTTAAGCGTCATGATGTAAAGGGTTCGGCTACAAATGACATTTGAATCGCAATACGACGGCTATGACGTGAGTTGCACATTAAACCAACTCTACTGTTCAGTGTGCAAGACTGTATCAGGTTTTTAATGAAGAAATGGCTTCCAAGTCATTCAACAGTTGTAGCACTGTTAGTTTAAATCCCATCCACCTCGGCAAGGTCGTACCACATCGGATGGGAAAAATCAGTTTTTAATTGTCTTGAGGCCAAAAGCCGCAATAAAAAGCAACAATGAAATCGGTTTTTAATTGTACCTCACGTTTTTATATCAAATGCAACGTGTCATGCGCATGACACGTCTTGTATTTTGCATATTATGTAAAGTCACTGTATGGTCTTTGTGTCCATAGACAAGTATGGAAAGCGATTGATCATGGCATTTGCCGACAATGCGAATACGCGATTGGCTGAAGACCACCACGTGACCCCATGTCCGCTATTTTCGATCCCTCGCTTAACTTGTGCTCGTTGAGATTACATTGGACGCTGATTTTGCGAGGCGACTACATCACTTGCTCATACTTTTTATCATTTTTTTTTGTGTGTGAAATGGAATGCCTGGTTGTGCTGCCTTCGGGTGTAGGAACAGAACAGGGCTTTTTTTTTTACTTTCCGACGGGAGAACGAAATAAACGTCGTTTGAAATGCTGGCTTCACAACGTTGGAAGGAAAGATTTTGTGTGTAAAAATACAAGACTCTGTGAAGTAAGTATTTATTTTCTTCTGTAATACATTTATTATTTATAAAAAAATAACCTCTATTTTTAAAACAGTAATTGTTGTTTTCCTGTAATTACAGAAACATTTCACAGAAGATCAATTTGAAAAACATCGTGCTGAGGGGAAACGAAAATTAAAACGAAATATTGTTTGTCGGTAAACTAACGACGAAATACTGGTAAATAGATCTGCAAAGTTTGTAAAACTAGTCTGATTGCTATTTTTTTTTTGTATTGAAAACGATAGACACATTTCAAAAGCAATACAAAAGTTCACTTTGACTAAAATGTTTAAATCATCTTCTGAAAATGAATTCTTAATTTTCCTTCATTTAATATTTTTACAATTTGTCGAGCAATAGAAACTATATTTAGAGAAAGTAAAAAACTGAAAATGCTTGGCAAATTCGGAAGTGAAAATTTGGAAATGTATGTGAGAATAATTTTCCATCATTCTCAAAAAAATAACAGATCAGTATTTGAAAGCTTGACTTTTTTTTTCTGATCAGGAATATTAATGTTCCACAAAAATTGAGAAAGAACTGTTATGGGAGCAGAAGTATAGACATGAAAAGTAGAAATAAAATGGTCATTTAAGTAATATTTATTATTGTACATGCTTCTTTTATATATATATATATATATATATATACTCTTAACATAAATTTCTTATTGTCTTGTTTAATAAAGAATTATTTCTTTCATTGGCTTGTTTGTTGTTTTATATATTCTTCAATAAAAAATTTCATTAAAAGAATACTAAAAATACATAAACATATGTAAGTTAGAAATTGTTAAACTGTATTTTATTCATTGATTCATTTAAGTTCAAATTAAATAAATTCAGTTAGTTAATTAAAGAAAAAAAAAATGGTTTTTTTGTTATAATGTTTATGATCGATAATCAACTAACATTAAAATGTAGTTAAAAACTAATAAACAATAGTTAGCTAATTTTTTTTTTAATGTTTATCAATCCTATTAGGTATACTTA
>JAFIDM010009631.1:229200061-229213925 GCA_023159025.1 Thereuonema tuberculata
TGTTCATTCCAGCAGAATCTGTTATCTATATTAATTCCTAAATATTTATAAGTTGAGACAATTTCTATTCTTTTGCAGTTACAATCTTTCGTTAAGATATTGTTATTCTTTTCTATATTTGGACATTCTATTTTATGTAGATTAATAATTACGTTATTTTCTTATTTTTGTTTTTGATTATAATTATTTTTGTTTTTAATTTAATAACTAAACTTAAATAATTTTATAAATGTATGTATGTACAATCAGTTGAACTAATGGTAAAAATCCCCTAAAAAGAATTAATTCAAAAATGACAATTTTATTATTTAAAAACTAATAAAATGAATACAATAATATATATTAAAACGCATATATTTCTTGCTTGAAAATTTTAATCATGTTCATTCTTATATTTATGATTAATAACAGTTAAATTTTCTTTAGTCATATTAATTAATATAATCCACATTTGTTGAAAATTTCTACGAAGGATTTGTCTGAACAATCAAAGAAAGGAATCGAAAAAAAAATAGTGTAAGAGGAAACAATGTAATGTATTATATATTTTATATACATGTGTGCATTTAATGATTTTTTTTTTCACAATCTTTTTTTTTTCCCCCTTTCTTTACTCATTTTAATTCCTAAAGACGGTTATCATATAAAAGTAAGAGAATTCGTTTATAATGAGTTAATTGCAGTAAATCAACGATTTTAAAAATTGATAATCATTGTAGATAAGGTTTTCAATGATATTACTATAAAATTCCTTCAAATACAATGAAAAAACAAATTAAACGGAGAACGTCGTTAACGCTTTGCGCGACTCACGGCAGCGCGTTAGCTCGAAAATGGCGCCGTACGGAGAGATGTCCATACTTGTCTTTGGACACAAAGACCATACAGTGACTTTAATATTATGACGCTTAAAGTGCCATCTATTGGTAGCATTTGCAACTATTTTTTTTTTTCTTATGCCATACCATTTCCCCTTTCTTCGAGTATATTCAGTTCAAATTTCAGGTCATTCTGAGCAGTGATTCTTTTTTTACAGCATGTTGAAAGTTGAACTTTAATTATAATCACCCTGTAAATTAGGCAGTATTAATACATAAGATTTTAAAAGGTTATCTTAAAAGAACTTAAAAGATTGATTCTACATTTTCAATCTTTTGAAAGACAAAATATTTAAAATATTTATTTAGTTAAATTGTGTAAGACGCGATTTAGAACTTAATGTAAGACTTTTCAAAAATAAAATTGAAAAGTTAATTTATATTCAAGAGAATCACGTTCACTTCATTGTTAAAAAATAATTATAAGTTCTGATACGTAATTTATTAGCAGGATAATCTATTGAATTAATAGTTAGCAATTTTAAAACTATCTCTTAATCAACTTGTTTTAATGATGTCATTCGTAATGCGTCAATGAAAATAGGGTGCAAATGATAAGTGTCTGTGAGTAATTTTAGGGGCAAAGGCTTCTGTTCTTACAGGAATAAATTCGGTTAAAGTTTTGCCATACATTATTACTACAAAACATTAGGTTGTAGATCTTTATAAATTGTAAGAGATCAACGAATAATAAATGACTGTTTGGCGAAAGACCATTATTAGGCAAATTAGTGTCCCTTAATTAGAATGAAGGGTGATGAATGAGAGTTGCTTTTACTTTTGAATCCCTGATTAGGACAAAGGAACGATTCGTATAGAAAGCTATTATGTACAGAAAAAATAACGTCTTGAAAGTGTAGTGTACATTCAACCGAAAGTTAAAATGAAATGTAGTGTACATTAAAGCACTTACTAGATTACAACTGCACGTATTGTAAAAAAAAGGGTGGTAATCTTAGTATATCATGGCTCCAAAAAAAAGTTATAATCGAAAAACTAGCCTACAGCCATACCAGTGCATAAAATAACATGTTGACTGGGCGACACTTGTGTTTCCCAGTGCCGAGATTTTGTCGCCCAGTGACTGAGGGTAGTGCCGGCAGAGGTTTTTTTTTATGAAATGGTCTAAAACGCATTGAAAATAAAAAAAAAAATTTCTATAAAAATATTTATATAAGCTCACAGAGCAGCTTTCAATCTCAATGAAATGGAGGAAAAGTGGACGGCACAATATGATCATCATCCTTGGGTAAAAAGTCTCAAGTCTTACACTGCCGAAAAAGTAAAACTACTAATTGAACTGGCATTGGATGTGTATAATGATAGTCGAACAATGACTCCTTCTGCTCATTCTTGGCCTTCGAGATCCTTGACATTGACACATTGACACCCAAATTTCGTCATACGAAAATAATGGGCTGGAATCCGAGTTTTCTCCTCTCGACCCTTCTCCATCTGTATTGCAATACAGGAATCCTGTTATGTACCGTGAGATGCTTGATGATGTAGGAGAAGTAGTAATGGAAAAGGTTAACATTCAGTTAAAAAACTCAGAATGTTTTTCCATCCAGGTGGATGGCTCCGTAGACAAATATGGAGTAGACAATAAGTTCATTACGGCACGATTCATTTCCGAAGACAACGAGATGAAGTCTATCTGTCTAGGCGAAAGCAAATCGAGTATGCGTGGAGCAGAAGGTCAACGGAATTGGAACGGCTTTTTTTAATCCAAGGCCAGCAGTAGCAAAGTTTCTAGAGAAAAAAGAAAGAAGAAGGAAACTGACAGATCCCAAACTCTATCAAGACCAGGAGTTTGTGCAGAAATTTTTCTCTAAAGACAGCAACCTTTAATAATGTGACACCAGTTGTTCATTGTTTAATTTTTTATTTTTAAATTTGGGAGTATGGTAATGTTTTCATCTGGAGAAAGACTTTCAGTGCTTTTGAATCTTAATGATTTAGTATACCTATTCTTTAAAATTTAGTTCTAATTTAAGAGCATTGTTAGTAGTGAGTCGAGTTTCTATTTTATATGAAACTGGTTTCTTGTAAGCAATAAAATGTAATTTAGTAATAATGCCTTAGAAATTGTAGGTGAATCACAGACTATCCTTATGGCTTACAGTCATAATAGTGCAGATATAAAAGTTGCTTTCAATATTCTTTGTTGTACAAGTAGGTAACTTTTATACATGCACTTTTCTCCTTAAAAATCTCATCCAGTACCCAGTTAGTTTTATATTACAATCATAAATAAGGAGATTTTGGCAGCAGCCAGCAACAATGCTGTTTGAAAGTAATTTTTATCTAGGTACCTTTGTATTACAGTAAAATCTCTCAAATCCGGCCCTCGGTAATCCGGCCTGGTCCTGAGTAATTTTTTTTTTTTTTAATAACTAAATTCGTATTTAGTTTCCCTATTTTGTTTCCCTATCCGCGCGTATTGATTATGAGTGAAAAAAGAAAGAAAAACTTTGTCACTATGGAACAGAAGCTTAATGCATTAAGAAGATTGATTGCAGGGGAATCTGCAAAACAAATATAACTAGAGCTTGGTGTCGGAAAAAGCACATTTGTATTGTTTTTAATAAACATTTGAGTGCAAAATTATGAAATGGGGTTAAATTAATTAAACCTGGCATTAAGTCTTCACAAAAATTGAGCTATTGAGTTATTTTAAGAACACTCTCGGTAGTCCGGCTTTTCTGTAATCCGGCCTACTGGGCGCCACATTAGGTCGCATTTGAGAAGGTTTACTGTAATTTAAAATAATACATTATTAAAAATCGTTCTGGGGAAAGGAGGAGGGTTAAATAATTCCCCAATAATACTAAAATAAGGCTTAAAAACCACGTTTTTGGGCTTCAAATTTTCAAAGAATGTTCGGGGGGGGGGGGAAACCCCCGGTACGAACCCCTGAATGTCGCCCAGTGGAAATCCCTTAAAATAGGCTCTGAGCCATACCAAATACAGATAATTTCAGATTGGTCTGGTATTAGCAATGTTGTGCAAAATAAGTGTTATTAAAATCAAAATTGATTTCGGTTTATTTTCATGAGTTCGAAAAGCATTTACACATAGCTACTAGTCTAAAGCATAGAGAAATGACAAAGAAATAAAACCGGATGAGCTTTCATCGATGAGAGTTTGGGACGAACCGTTTCGTCCTTTTTAAGGACTCATCAGCCAAACCCACTCATCAGATGAAATGCTCAGATAGTGAAAAAGTGATAAGGGAAACCATATCCGCTCTCGACTGTGATCCCCTCCAAAAGAAAAAAAAACATTTAAAAAAGAAACCAAAACAAGCAAAACTTCAAATCTTGGCCTGCTAACGTCAGGCGCAAAGGAATTTAAAGATGAATGTAAAGATGAACCCAACTTGGTTTAATATAAACAGGAGATTTAACGTGCCAGAAATTAATATAAAAGCATAAAGAAATGACACAGAAGTTAAAAATATCTGAGCTTTCATCGGTGAGAATTTGAAACGGCCAGGATTTGAAGTTTTGCCTGTTTTGATTTATTTTTTAAATGTTTTTTCTTTTGGAGGGGACCACAGCCGGGTGTGGGAGTGGTTTCCCTTATCACATTTGCACTATCTGAGCATTTCATCTGGTGAGTGGGTTTGGCTGATGAGTCCGTAAAAAGGACGAAACGGTCCGTCCCAAAATCTCACCGATGAAAGCTCAGATATTTTTTATTTCTGTGTCATTTTCCTATTCTTTTCTATTTCTATTCTTTATAGCTATTAGTCTAACCAAAGATTTGGTATTACAGGAATCCTGAAATTCTAACATTCAAACAATAGGTTTTTATTTCAGTTAAAAATCGTCAGTTTTATCACTTCTTCGATTAGAGATAAAGCTACAGCTCTGTAAAGATAGAATACGAACTTTTATACTTCTGCAAATAAAAGTCAGTTAAAAATTTTGCGTTGGTTTTAATACTGCTTTCCGCATGAGATTCCTATGTACACTGTCTGGCCACTTGATTAGGTACATTTATCTAGTAGCCTGTTGGGCCTCCTTTAGCCCTCAAAACAGCCTGAATTTATCGAGGCATGGATCCACAAGATGCTGAAAATGTTGTTGAGGTATTGTGTTCCATTCAGACATGATTGTGTCTCGCAGTTCCTAAAGATTTGATGTAGGTGTAGGACTGGAGCGAACAGTCCATTCCAGCTCATCCCACAAATTTTCAATCGGGCTGAGATCCGGGCACTAAGAGGGCCACTGCAGCAAGGAAAATTCTTCGTCATGTTCCTCAAACCCTCCCATAGTGAAGCGGGCTTTGTGCACCGGCGCATTATCCTGATGGAACTGGCCATCTGCAAGAGTGTAGACTGTTAACATGTATGGTTGCACTTGGTCAGCTACGATGTTGAGGTACGCTCTAGCATCGTGGCGTGCCTCCAGAGGTATCAATGGACCAACGTGTGCCAGGAAAACATTCCCCACACCATAACACTGCCCCAGTGGGCTTGAAGAGTTGTTGTGAAACACAGCATTTATGCGCAAGCAGGGATGTACCTAATAAAGTGGCCGGACAGTGTATTTTATAACAACCGAAGCTTTTGTTATTCAATAAAATGATGTTAAATGCATATTCAGTAACAATCCACGAATGGTTCGATTCGTTTGAATTCACTGTTTTTTTCATTCTTTATGTCTTTGACAAAAGCATCTACTGAGAACGAAATGATAGTTATTTTGTATTATATGGTTTACATTGAAAATTTATTTTAATATTAGATTATTTAATTTTTTTAAATTTAAAAAAAAATCAACAAAATCACAAAAATCTATTTTTATATCAGGGAAATATCACAAGATATAAACAACAATGGGTAAGACCAAACTGTTTAGCAAGTGACATCCGGGAACAGCTGTTTCACACCCTTTTGCAATCATCAGCCAGGAGCAGTCACCAGTAAAATAAACAGGTCTCCGTACTGAGGCAATGTGAATGATCATCGGAAGCACAGCGGTGCCTGAAAAGAAAAAAAGGTTAATTTTTTTTAAATATAAAACAGTATATGATATTTCAAAAATAGACAAATTAGTTTTTGCATAAATTTTATACACTTATATAGAAAAAATTGAATAAGTTAATATTATCGGAAACGTAGTGGTGCCTCAAAAGAAAAAATGAGCAATACAAAAGAAAAAATCAACAATTTACTGGTGACTGCTCCTGGCTGATGATCGCCAAAGAGCGTGAAACAACTGCTCCAGGATGTCAATTTGGTCTCACCTATTGTTGTTTATTAATAATTCAAATCCGCAGATTAAATTTTTATGTTTTAAAAAAATTCATTGAGGCCGGCGAACGGCTGACACACGGGATTTTCATACTAATTTTCTCATTAATTGTCGTTGAAAAGTAGGGGAAGATAAAAACGTCTAAGTATATTCCCTTGTGGTGTTTCAAAATTTTACTTTTCTTAATCCCAATATATAATCTTACAAGGGAACGTCATAGGCGCCATCTATTATCAAATTGCTGTGACTGCCCTGTCTTGCCTGTCTTGTGCTGCCACCTATCAATCGGTTTTTGAGTTAGGGTTGGATGAGCCTATTTTCCATTGAAAGTGCCATAAATTTAGGTTTTTGGGTCCACCATTTTGAAATTAGTTGACGGATTCATTACATATTGACACACATGGTAGTCATGTATGCAAGTACCATAAATGCGTTGGAATTTTTATTCTATCTCCATTTGTTAAAAAGTTATAACAAATTAAAGTTTATACGCCCCCATACGGATATCTCTAAAACTATTAATCGGAGATGAAAATGAATATCAAATTCGGACTCAGCGTTAAAAAGTCTATAAAGTGACCCATAAACCAATATCAAATTCAGAGTAACACTTCGCGACGTTCCCTTGTTAGTAAGGTTTTAGCAAGGAATGAGTATGTGAAACAATTACCTATGCAATAAATTCATACTATACTTCGAATCAAGCCATGAAACCGTAGTTAACACAAATCATTTAATGACGTGTTACTATCCTAAAATTCCATATGCCTCTTTTGGCTTAGCATATAATTCTGACTATTATACAACTTTTATCTTTGGCTACAAGCTCGGAATGTATTTGTAAACAATCTAACACAAGTTGTACTTCTCGCAAAAGTTCCGTGGTAAAACTGTCGATCATGCTGGTACCGGGGTTTTTTTTTTTCCGAGTTGCGCAGTACATTGCTTCCCAACTATTTTCAGGAATCGGAACCGGAAGTTCATGTCTGATCTTCCAAATTAATAAGACAACGAATGTAAGCTAATACAGAGAAGACATGTTTTGGTGCAAGGAGCCATAAACAAGTCTCGAAAACAATCCTGAATATTACCGGAAAGCCACTTTTTGTTGTTATGAGCTATAACCATTAAATTAATAAAAATTCATGCATATTTACGAAAAGGTCAGTTGTTGCTGAAAGGTGCCGTAATCATTAAGCCTGAATATGTACGAGAAGCGCGTGCTTGCTAAAATTGCGCAACCTCAACATTACACATAAATATCCCCAAATATTTAAGAACCATCCGATTCATTACAAGTGAATGTTTTAGAAAATGAAAACAAAAACCAATTAGGCCTAACCTTTATCTGTTGTGAATGAGATAAGTTTCCCTTTATTAGAACGATAAATGCTGGTATCCTGAATCGTGAAATGTCTTCTAGGATAATTGTCAGTTTAAAAACCAAAATAAAGTCATCAAAATCAGCAGATATTTCGTATTGAGGCGACAATTTCACATTGACAGAATCTTGAACCGCTATTCCACACCATGCAAAAAAACACAGCCTTTATTCGGTAATCACGTGATGAACAAAAAAACGTTCATTTTTTAATGTATTCTTGCGCGAAAATCGTAGTCCGAAACCGAAACAAAGCAGATCAGCAGTGAATCGCAACAAAGCCTCCGATTGGCAGTACCACCAAACACATTTAAACCAGTTCCGTTAGTTCTAATAGTTCGTAAACTCAATTCTTATTAAAATATCGGAATTCTCAAATGTTCTTTACAAGTTTCTTACTTTCACTAACTTTTACTTGACTCGTTAACATTGCCGAATCATGCTATTCAGAATTAATATCATGTGTTTGAATAAGTTCTATGTGATCAACTCACTTCGTGGTTTAGTCTGATGTGTCGTTTTCACAAGAAATAGAAAAGTCATACTCACAAGTCTTGCTTCTCACACTTGTTGAGCTTAGCGGTATATCCTATTCACATAGGTTGATTAAATACACTGGATTCCATATCGCATACATCTGATTCGAACACTGATCAAAATGGCGGCTTGCCAACAACATTAATACAATAACACTGATACTGTATTATCACCATGGAAACTTCGTAGTATCACAGATAAATATTTCCATGATTGCACTGCTTTACATCGGTCTTCGGCATAATTTTCCTGAATTATGCCTTTTGCACTTGGTGAATTATTGCTCAACGAAACATCCATTGGAAGCGACGTCCGCTCTCCATTGAGATCGCAACGAGAATCACACTTAATAATCACTATTGTTCAATATGCATGACACACGGAGTGTACAATTTCTTTGTTGTGTATCGCTATCACTTTTCGTTGTAGTCATGGTTTCACTATTTTGGTTTCACAGAATGCAATAGTTTGGATACAAAGGTAAGTATTACATTTAATTTCGTGCTAGTTCCACAACACGGAATAGTTCCAAACTACAGTAATGAGTTTTTATTGTTGATTTTTTCTTTTGAGGCACCACTGTGCTTCCGATAATCATCACAAGATATAATGGGTTTACTTTTTTATCAAGGATGCGAATCATTGTAATGTTGACAGGGGCGGTCTGGCCAGGTCGGCGGGTCGGCGATAGCCGACGGCCCCCAGCCCAGGGGGGACCCCGATTGCCTGTTTTTTTTTTTTTGATTGTTAAGATAGGATTGCCTTTTTTTTTTGGTTGTCAAGTAAGTCAAGGGCCCCGCAAAATTCATCTTAGGGCCCCGCACCCTCCTAGCGTCGTCTCTGCCTCCTTTCGATAAATCATGTACTGGTTACGTTCGCCAGAGAAATGGTAAAGCCTTAAAGGGCCCCAAATTCGTTTCCAGCCGAGGGCTCCCAATTATGCCAGACCGCCCCTGGATGTTGATATGTATTATAATAAGATACAGGGACTTCCGCCTTACATCTTGGTGGGGAAGGACGTGGCTGACGGAGCTCCGAGTTGAGGTTTGGAAAGAGACTAAGTGTAAGCTTAATTAGTTTTCAGCTGATACATATTTAGTAATTCAAAGTGTGAAATTGGTCAGCTATTTTGAAGTGAAAGGATATAAAACTGTTTTAATAATTTAGAAGAAAGAAGGCACGAGTGGACTCGTCTGACAAACGGAATAGTGGAGGAATTTTCAATGTCAGTAAAGTGGGAAGGAAGAAGTTCCTAGTGCAATTAAAGGTGGAAAAGAGTAGAAAATATGCAAGAAATATCAGAAAGTCTTGATAACTTTAGAGGAAGATCAAACAGTACAGGATCTGTAAATATCCAAAGGCTAAGACAGCGTAAAGAGGAAAATGAACTAGTAGAAAAGAAAAAGCAAGAATTGGAAGCTTTTAAGGCGAAAAAGTCTCTACCAAGATCACCAAAAAGTAAAAAACACAAGTTATCTACAGAAGAAACGGAAGGAATATAAATGTGAATTTAGAAGCAACAAGTGCCAGTAATAGTGCTATGGAAAAAGAAGAGGTAAGAGATATGAATAACATTGTAGAATTGTTACATGAACTGAAAAAAGACATAGTAATTATGAAAGAAGAAACAAAGCTAATTAGTGTGATAAAATTAGAAAATGAATTATATAGAAATAAGATAGAAAATCTAGAAAGTGAATTAAAGGCAGTAAAACAAAGAGAAAAAGAAAAAGAAGAAGAATTAATTGATATGAACTTACAAATAATTAATATGAAAGAAAAGTTAACTAGCATGGAGGATAGAGCACGAAGGAACAATTTGATTTTTCATGGCATTGAAGATGAGAGGGGAGAAGCATGGAATAAGTCATAGCAATTAATTAAAAATATTTGCTCAGAAAGATTAGGGATGCAGATAGATAAAGTAGAGAAGGCTCATAGGTTAGGTAAATTTAACCAAGGCAAAAATAGACCTATTATTATCAAATTTTATGACTGGAAAATTAAAGAAGAGATATTAAGTTTAAGAAATAAGCTAAGAGGTTCAAAGGTATACATTGATGAAGACTTCTCTTTTGAAACTAGACAAATCAGAAGAAAGTTAGTAGAAATAATGAATAAGGAAAAAAAAACTAGGCAACAAAGCAAGTTTACATTATAATAAGCTCAAAGTAAATGGTAAATTAAAATCTTATGAACAATTAATGAAAGAAGGTAGATATAAAGCAGAAGAAGACATAAATGTAGAAAAAAATAATAAATATACAGAGTATCAAAAAAAAAATAAAGGAAAAAAAAGGGAAAAATAATAATCAAGTGAAGACAGAAAGGGCATGGATAGACACGGAAGAAAGAATGCAAAAATTTGTTCCAAATGAAGTAAAGAAAAAGAACCAAAGGGAATTTGTAAAAAAAGGAACAGAAATAGTAAAAATAAAGAAACAAAGTAAGGAAAAGAAAAAAGAAGAAATAGGAAGTAAGAGAAAAAAAAAATAAAAGCAATAGTATGTTAGAAATAATATCATGGAATGTAAATGGGTTAAATGATAGAAAAAATATAGAAATTTGGGATATTATAAAAGAATACGAAGTTATTATATTAATAGAAACTTGGTGTATTAACGATAAATTTGTGCAAAAGTTAGATAAGAAAGAAAGTTTCAATTGGTATCGTAGGGAGACCTGTAGGGGGAATAAGTATAGGGTGGAAAAAGAAAAAAAGAAATAGAGGATATAAATTTTACCAGTATAGAAGATGGAATTATAATGGGTTTAAGACATAAAAAAGAAAAGTATCAAATAGTGGCAATATATAACAGAAATATAGAAAGGTTATTAAGCAGAATAGAAAATAATATTTTCCAATCACAGGTAGATAACGATAATGTTATTTTAATTGGGGATTTTAATAGTAGAATAGGGAAACTAAATAGTGTATGTAATAACGATAATGAAACAGAAAAGTACGAAAGAAATTCAAAAGATAAGATGGTGAACAAATATGGAGAAATATTGATAAATTGGGCTAGAGAATATAATTTAGAAATTTTAAATGGAAATAAGGAAAATGATGTAGAGGGAAATTGGACATTTATAGGAGGCCAAGGGTGCTCAGTAATAGATCTAATATTTGTTAATGAAAAAAGTTAGAAAAATATTTCATTTTTGAAATATTAGGAACAGAAATTTCAGACCATATGCCGATAATAATAAAAAATACAAAATCACAAACTGAAAAAAGAAAAGAAATTAATAAAATAGATAAATTAGATATATATTTTAATAAAGAAAATGGGGAGTTATACAAATCTGTAATAATGAATTATATGGAAAGTTTAGGGCAAAATGAAGATGTAAACGAGATGTACAAGAATTTTAAAGACACATAGAAAAAGGAATAACTAAAACTAAAGAAAAAGAAAACAAAACAAGAGAAGGGAACAGAAACATAAGTTGGTTTGACAATGAATGTAAGAAGAAAAAAAAAGAAAGTAAAAAGTAGTCTTAGAAATTTTAGAAAATATAATGAAGATAGATTTAAGATTAGAATATCTAGAAGATAAAAGAATATATAGAAATACCTATAAAGAAAAAAAATTAAGATACAATGAAGAACTAACAAATAAATTTATAGGAATAAAAACGGGAACAGAATTTTGGGAGTTAATTAAAAAGTTTAGAAATAGGTTGATATTTACAAATTATCTCGATTATATGGATAAAGAGGAAATGGAAGAACATTTTCTTAAACTACTAGAGGGTTCCTGGACAAAAAAATATATAAAGTGGGTAGTAGAAGAGGAAGAAAAGTATGAAAGGTTAGAAACGATTAGCAGAGAAATAGAGAATAATCCCCTTGATGATGAAATAGAGAAAATTGAATTAAATTTAGTAGTAAAAAAATTAAAAAAAGACAAATCACCAGGCCCAGATGGAATTAGAAATGAATGGATAAACAATGCACCTAATAACTTAATAGAATGGATGTTAAATTGGTATAAAAAGATATGGAAAATAGAAAAAATTCCAGAGGGCTGGAGAAATGGAAAAATAATACCTTTATATAAAAAAGGAATAAAAAGTGAACCAAAAAACTATAGAGGCATCACGCTTCTAAATACATCCTTTAAAATTTTTACAGAAATTTTAAAAAATAGATTGGAGAAATGGTTTGAAAATAATAACATAATTGTAGAAAATCAGGCAGGTTTTAGAAAAAATTACTCAACTCAAGATAACATTTATTTTAAATGCTCTTATAGACTTAAAATTAATGGTTAAAAGGAAAAAACTTTTTGCAATGTATATTGACTTTAAAACTGCCTTCGACAGTGTAGATAGGAATATATTAATGAAAGCATTAGTCAAAGTAGGGATAAAGGAAAAATGTTAAGAATGATAAAAAATATATATGAGGATACTAGAATAAATGTTGGAAATAATATAGGAGGGAGGGAAATATTTATTACAAAAGGAGTAAGACAAGGATGTAGTATGAGTCCCATTCTATTTTCAGTGCTGATAAATAACTTAGAATTAATGTTAAGAGAAGAAGGATGGGGGGGGGGTATTAAATTTAAAAATGAGCGAGTATTTAGTCTTATGTATGCAGATGATTTGGTAATATTGGCAGAAACTCAAGTAGAACTTAATCGAATGATTAAAGTTTTACAAGAATTTGTAAACAAATACTGTCTAAACATTAATCTAGAGAAAACGAAAATTATTATTTTTAGAAATGGGGGAAAGAAAGCAAAATTAGAAAAATGGATGTGGAAATGAGATCGAAGTAACAAATAAATATCAATATTTAGGAAAATGGTTCACCTCACAAAATAGCAATAATGTAAATATAAAATATAGAAAAGAAAAAGGAATAGCAGAAACTTGGGAATTAATGAAATTAATCAAAAGAGCAAAAATAAGTGATTGGAAAAAAATAAAATACATGTTTAACAGTATGGTTAAATGTGTCATTTGTTATGGTATGGAAATTGATGAATGGAAAATTAAAAAGGAATTAGAAAACATACAATATTTATTTATTAAGTTATATTTTAATATGGAAAAAGATACTCCAAATTATATTGTGGAAAATGAATTAGGATTATATCCATTAAGAATAGATTGTATTAAAAGGAGTATAGACTATGTAACCAAAATTGTGAAACTCAACGAAGATAGATTACCGAAGATAATTTTAGAGAACATGGTAGAAAATGCAAAGAAGGGGAATAAATGTAATTATATAAAAGAGATTGAAAAAATATTTAAAGAAGTAGGATTAGGGATAGAATTGAAAAGGATAATGGATGATCAATATTGGATGGAATGTAAAACAATATTGGATGGAATGTAAAACAATAATTATTAAAAAACTGATAGAAATAAATATGCAATGTAATTACAATAAAATACAAAAATCGTAATATAATAATTACTATGGTAATTTAGATGTTCAAATTGAAGGGGCCAGTTACTTATGTAAAAACATGATCCACTTCTATTGGAGAGAAATATACATTAAAATTAGATGTGATAGTATTTGGAAGTCGGGTAAATACTGGTTAACTAAAGAAGAAAGGAATTGTAGATTAGGATGCAATAGACTAGAAGATTGGAACCATACAATTTTTGAATGTGAAAAAATGAAAGAAGAAAGAGAGATGCTAGAAAATGAAAAAATCTCCAATAGAGGTGGATGGTGGATTACACAACTGAATCAAAACAGAATTAATAAGGAATTATGTAAATATATTAAAGTATTTTTAGAGAAAATAGAAAATAAAGAATAAATAAGAGGT
>JAFIDM010009631.1:229218925-229263540 GCA_023159025.1 Thereuonema tuberculata
CCCCCCCCCGAAATAATGAAGGTATGTCCTCCCAACGTTTTTTTTTTTTTGGTTGAACAGGTTGGTTTCCATGGGTTGTCTACTTAAAATTACTTAACTTAACCTTACATTAATCTTGGGCCCCCCCGAAAATATATTCTATATACGCCACTGATACACTTATAGAATTTTGGTTCTCCTCATAAACCGTTCGGCTGATCACGGTGATTTTTTGGCAGTTTTATAATGGTAGGTAAGGCAGCTATAAAAATTTGTGTTTTATCAATACCTTGCTTAATCACATTTTATAGCCAAGTAGTTTTTTTAAAATCGGTCAAATAGTTTTGGAGTTACACCCAGAGTCAAATCAGTTCTTCATTTTGTCATGTAAGCTATAAAATGATTTTGTAGAGTTGTCTAAATTTATGATTGACCTAATTTTAATTCTGTTTTTGTTTATGTGCGTCTATCTGTTTTTTCATCTTCATCTGAGTCTACACATATCCATCATTACTTGAACCAATGAATATTCATATACGATCTATTTCTGTATTTCAAAAATTCTCAAAATTTCACATGCAAAATTTGCAATTTGCATATGAAGAAAATTTCAATTGAAAGCATTAAACGAAACATTTGACACTCACTAGATTTCTTTCGATCCGAAGATAGCGCATAATCCTTTTAAATTTATGAGTGTTTTGATTTGATTGAAAGTCATTGTTTAAAATTTAGGGATTTAATCAGTTTATTTTGATGATAGGTTACATTCGCTGGATATTATAATTTACAAATTAGTTTCTTTCATGTCTATCTTTCACAGTTTAAAAAAAATGATTAAGTAACATCTTAAGAAAGTAGGTTTCAACTTCTCTTAGAAACTTTTTGTTCTAAACTAACTGCAGTACGGTGCAGAAAAACAAAACAAACAAACAATCTCTCCAATAGCCCTTTTAGGTTTCAAATTTTGAACTGATTGATTCGCAGTAATAACAGTTCGACAAAATTCTTTTCCTGACCGAAGTATGAAATTCTACTTCCATTTACTTTAACGTTTTCGTTAACCGTTAGAGACTTTACTAGCGTTATAAGTAGATGTCTTAGCAAGAAGTAATAGAATAAAAAAAAAAAATTGAGATTTTCTTAGATTTTGAATGTATTTTCTAAAAATCTACATTAGGATCCCACTCTTAAGGCGGTTTGGTTTGCGGGCTTCACCGAAAAACGAAAATTGCCAAAAACTGGAACATAGACTTTCATTCATTTGCAAATCATACGAAAGCTAGAAAACAATTTTTACATTAATCGTGTTTTAGTTCGTAAAATAAAATAGTTTCGTCCTTAGCTTATAGTTTCGTCCGAACATTGTAATAAAAAAGGGTCGCACCCAACTCAGTGCTCATGCCGAAAACCTCCCGAAAGAGCGGGGTATGAGTCCAACATGGATATAATTGAAAAGTGCTAAACTAGCAAACTTCTGTGCGAAACACCGAAAATAGGGCTCTTCTATATTTCATTTTTAAATCTTTTTTATTTTGTATTATAAATTTTAAAATGAAATATTGCGAAGAAAACTTAGATAACCTGTTTTTTATTATTTCGAAGGAATTTCTCTAACACAAATTTCATTTAATAGGTTGAACTCCTTTTATCTTATTTACAAGATACAATTATGAAATCATATAAAGAGAATCGTGATGAAATATTTCTTTTTCAGAGTTAAAAGCTAATCAAAAGCCGAATAGTTAAGAAAATAGGGAATGATTCGTCGTTTTACTTACCATTTTAACTCTATCTTAAAATTTAATAATATGAAAATAAAGTAGGTTATTGAGTATTTTTTTTAATATAATACCATGCAATTGTAAACTTCTTCAATTTCTAGAATATAATATAATATAGAATGTTTTTTATAGAATGTAATTTTATAGAAAATTAAATTGAGATTTTGATTAAGATTTCAAGTTTCATTATTGCAGAACATAAACATCTATTTTTAGATGAATCATCTGTCGTTTCTCAAAAGGAAATGAAATCTTCATTACAAATTCAATTATTTTAAAGAAAAACAAAAGAAATCGAATTCACTCATAACTTGAAGCTAAAGTAACTTTAAATTTCGATATTCATTCGATGTTTTATCGAAAAATATTATTAAATTTTAAGATAGAGTTAAAATGGTAAGTAAAACGACGAATCATTCCCTATTTTCTTAACTATTCGGCTTTTGATTAGCTTTTAACTTTGAAAAAGAAATATTTCATCACGATTCTCTTTATATGATTTCATAATTGTATCTTGTAAATAAGATAAAAGGAATTCAATCTATTAAATGAAAGTTTTGTTAGAAACATTCTTTCGAAATAATTAAAAACAGGTTATCTAAGTTTTCTTCGCAATATTTCATTATAAAATATTGTCGTATTATGATATCATCTGAGCACGATCTGTGAGAGCACTTGCAAGCAACAAAGCCAAAATGAAGCAGTGCGATAAATATTCTGATACAGGTAGAGTTGTTTTATATGGAAAAAATACTTAAAAAATTTTGAAAAGTTACCTCAGAGCAAAAAAAGAAAATACACTTCGGGACAGTAATAATGCTCACATACAACTGAATCAACTGAAATGCACGCTTGCATCTACCCACCTCAGTCGCCTGAGTCATTGTTCAGTCAGTGTTTGATACCATTGAAAAAAATGTTAGGCCACGAAAAAAATGTCGGTTTCAGAGTTTACAGTGTTTAGAACTACGGATATGGGATTGTGGACATGCATATCTCGTAATGGAAGTAAATTGACATACAATTAATGAAGAAGTTAGGCTACCTTATCATAAAGTAATCAATGTATGAAAGATGTTGTCAACAACACTTTTAGTAAGAAGTTCGAAGAACTTAAAGCCTACAGTCCTTAAAATCTGGTTTCTTAAAGTTTCTTTATTTTCTTTTGTTCTGCAAAATGACAAAAACAAAAAGCCCATGTTCATTTTCAAATTACAATATCTGCTGAACGTAAGCAGTACAAATTTTGCATTTTTCTGAAAAAGAAAATATTTGTTTAAGTTTTCGAAATGATATCAAATCGCTTACTAATTAATGGATTAGCTAAAAGAAGATTAAAAAATCACTGTTTAAAACATTGAAGTATTAATAAAATTAGAATAGAAATCCATTGCTTAATACTAACTTTCGAAGCAAGATCCATACATGGGTCAAAAGTTATTACAGCAGAAGTTCCACATAGGGGAGACTGGGGCAGAGCGGTCCACTTTTTTTTAATGAATTTTTTTTTTTTTTTGTTAAGAGATTTTCCATTGCATTTATTTTTGTCAGAATCAGGAACTATTCAACAATGTAAATACTTGATTTCATTTCATTATATTCATAAATAAAATTGGTATTAATTCGCAAAGCAAAAATGGTAGAGTGGTCCAACCTGCCCCGACCACGGGGCAGACTGGACCACCCCATGGGGTAGGTTGGTCCCGGTAAGAATAACAATATTTAAAGTAAGATTTTTATTGAATATAAAATAATATGCCATTTAGGATATCATGAAATAAAGTTTAACTTAACATAGACTACCTAAGGTATTACATATTCAAGTGAAAATTTAAAATAATCATTATGCAGTTGAAAGTCGAAAATGAATAATATCAAATAGGTTTACATTGAATTAATTAATCACTTTCACTAGAGAAATCTTCTTTACAGTTGAGGCATTCGTAAAATAAACCCCGAATATCACTGGCTACGCAGGAACTATGGGCCCATCTCTTGCACTACATTGAATCCACTCCTGCCATGGTTTGCTTTTTTTAAAGTTCTTCAAACAGGAGAGGCGCACAGCATCTTCATCATCTTCATCATCACTAATCATCTGTAATTGTTTCCTCTTTATCCCTTTTCCTTTGCTTCTATTTGTTTTGTTTTTTTGTTTATGTTGCTTTTAGAGACTGTTGGCCGAGTCATGTTTTTCGTTGCTACTCTTTCTTTTCTTTCTTTAGATTTTCGTTGCTCTTCTTGCAGAGCTTTTTTTACTGGCGTATCCGTCAGTATTGCCGTTGACCTTTTTTTGTTCTCTATTAAGATTATTAAGATTATATTGTTATTTATGCCATTTTTTAATGCTTTCTAATGTAACAAAGTGTGTATAGAATTTATATTTAATTTAGAGTTTTACTTACTGAAAATTGTGTTAGTTCACTTAGGGATGTAATTGTGTGTGTTTTAGAATACGCTCCCACTCCTGAAATGTTTAGACTGATTGGGTGTACTTTTTTGCCCGTGTGTTTCAGATTCATCAACTGATCTGATTTATCCCGCCAGAGTGTACTTAACTTTTCTCTTTTTGTTCCCATTGGAAAACGAAACAGATAAAACCACGTGATCACTCAATCAACGCACAACTGTTTTTTCGAAGTTTTTCTTTTTCTTTCGCACAAATTGTTTTCTAAGTAAGCTCAAACCATTAAAATAAGATTTAACCATGAAATATCACAATAATAATACACAAGACTTTACCAAATACAAAAATTGAAATACATAATTACAACAATACAATTATTAAAAATCAAAATATATTCCATCAGAGACCAAGATTTTAATCGTGTCATGTTGCCAATTCCACAACGTGACAGTTTGCAAAGTTTTTAATTAGAATTTAATAATAGTTAAATGTGTAAATTGGCTATTTTCGAAGATTAAGATGCCTTCGCACGAAGTCTTCCCCTATTACGGTACTTGCTGAGAGGAATTACTAAAGGGGTAATATCCTTTAATAATATAGGCTACACACAATATATAATAGCCTACATAACAAAATATATAAAAAAATATAATATGTAATAATATAATACAATATAATATAATAGGCATAATAAATATATAATATAGAAAAAAAATATAATGGTAGTGCCAAAATATTTTATTGTAAAAACAGCGAGGCAGAGTGGACCACTGGTCCAATGTGCCCCGTGTCGTTCGGTCCACTCTGCCCCATCGCCATTTTGGCGTTTCCTTCAGTTATAACTATCGACTACTTTAAGCATTCAATTCATACTATAGCTTAAAATGATCTTTAGATTGCCGCCTTTAATATGCATATTACGGTTGTGTTATTCAATGCATCGCTGAACGGCAATATTAAAGTAAAAATAACACTAAACATTTACTTACCTGAACAAAAACAAAACAATCGATCACCTCACTGTCACCAATAAGCCGAATTCACTGACGCTTTTGTGGTAGCAGCGCCACAATGGCACCAACCTTCTATCCGATTTTTGGCACATTCTAGGGTCTACACGAATTACTAAAGTCAACGGTCCACTCTACCCCTAGGTCCACTTGGCCCCGGTCTCCCCTACAAACAGATCTGATAAGCCTCGCTTTTCTAGGAAAGTAAGCTAAAAATTTCTTAATTCTATTTTTTGTTGGGTTTTTTTTTTGGTTTTTTTGTTTAAGACTTTTCTGCAAATAGTCAATAACGGAAGTTCTTCTTAAGTTTTAAGGCCATTTTAGACTTGCCATTGTACATAGCAAAATACATGGCAACATGAGAATAGATTGTCAATGAATAGAAAACTTTAAAACTTAGTATACATGCTTTTATAATAATTTCCTTCAGCACGGAAAACTTAAACCTGTGAACTGACGAAAAAGACTTATCATTATTAACTAATGCTTCCCCTAACTGTGTTTTGCTTAAGAAAATAAACATCGTTTTATGTAAAAGTCCTTTATTATTCACGGCTGGAGAATATGCTATAGAATGTTTTTAATTAATTAAAGCAGGCAAGACGTTTTTCACTTTTCATCTTTCCGAATTTATTCAGTTTCGAGAATTCAAATCGACCTGTTGTTCTGTTAACGTTTGGATTAATAATATATTATAGCTTTGTCTGGAAGAATCTAAGAGAAACTATAAAAAAGATGACCTTTGTTGGTGAATAACAATTTTGTAAGTAGTAATTTCAATTAAGCATACACGAATAGAATTGGATTATGAATTGTAAGTTTCGACAGTAGATGCGATGGTATCAGTTGGCAACAAATAGAGCCTGTTCTAATGTGCAACAATCTTCTTTCCATCCACTGATTGACACCGAATGCTTAACATATAGCAAGTCTAAAACTACCGATAGACTACTAAATATTTGATTAAAATAAAAGTTATAATTAAGCATAAAAAGTTTGTTAAGGTAAATATAGCTATAATTTCCAATTTACTTAGGAACTGAAGACCCGGAAAAGATTGGAGTTAATGAATGTTTTTAAGTTGCAGAAGGACATTTATATCTAATGTTTCCTCCTCTTACATCATTGCTAATCGCCTAAGAATGTTGCTTGTCGCAGTAGATTTATTTTTGAAACATTGTCCATTAGTTCTGACAAAGCTGCTTTTATTATGATCCAAAACAGACCAGGAAGTTCAGATGAAAAATGGATGACAAATAATCTAATGGATTATTTAATCCATTAGATGTTTTTTTCATGTTATTAGTAGTTACTTAAAGAAGGAAAACTTTTTACAATGAAATGGTAGAATAGCCACAAAAAGGCCTCTTGACCAAACCTGGTGCAATTTATAAGACAGCAGAAGAAATGATCATGATTGTAATAATCATGAAACTGACAATTTGAAAAAAAATTAATACATGGCCTAATAGAAAAATAATATCAATACACAGTTAAGGAAAATCGAAATGGATTTTCAGTATGTAAGAACTTACTCTTATATGAAGTTCTTTTGTGCTCATTAGATCTGATCATTTTGTATAAAATTGTGATAATAAATTTTCGGGAACCATTTAAAAATCTAATTGAAATGGAGTAGATTAAATGTAACCGTAATAATGATTAAAGAAAGTTTTTATTAATGAAATGACAAACGTTTTTGTTGTAGAGGCATAAAACTTCTTTATGAGAAGAACAGATGAAATTGTTGTGATAAAAATTGTAGAATTCTTCTAGATCTCAGAATTAAGAAGGTATGGGATCGAAAAATTAATGCTGCATCTATACGAACAATAAAACACATACAAGAGTAAGGGAAATTAAAATTAAATTCATTATTCAAAGATTAATCAAAGTGATACGTGAACAGTATCAAAAAAGAAATTTGCCAAAACCCTTAATTGTTTATTGAAATTAATCTTCGAACAAGTAACTAAGAAAATATATTTCAAGTTTTTATCAGTAGTTCATTTATAGCAAGTTAAAGAATAGTACTGAGCCAATGATAAATTCTATGGACATAATATTTATGAACGTAGAATATATGTTTAAAGATATTCGACTTTCTTTTTGCTGCTTCCATTTGGATATCCACAAGGAGTTCAACTGGTAATCGAAAAAAAGATATTCTTATTTCTCATGCTGCATTATCATTAATTATTTCACAATAATCGATGTTATCTCATTATTTTAAGTGTTGAATGCCAATTATTATGTTGAACAAGTATCATCAAATAAAGAAATACTTCATACAAAATTGCAACGAGAACAAGAAATTCCTAAAAGAACTTAAAGCCTACTTTCTTTAAAGTTTTTATTTTTATAATTTTTTTTATTTTACTTTTATTTTTATTTGGGGAAATGATATAAACGAAAAGCCAACATTTGATTTTAAAACCATAATTTCTGCTGAATAGATACAGTATAATTTTTATTTCTGAAAAAAATTAATTAATTCCGCATTAGTTATCTAAAGACCATTTAATAATATTACACTCCTAGAAATTCGTAATAAAAACAACTTCTTTAATTTCATCTTTCTTTGCGAAGGACGTTATCAGGTAGTAGCAGAAGACAAGAAACTATTCTTCTTCCTCTACTATTTCTTTAGGATTACAAAACATTTTATATGTTTTAAATAAAACATTTTCGTATTCAAGTTAACAAATGAACGTTATCGTATTCAATAGCATTGTTATTAATAATGATAATAATTGTCACATTACTAATAATGATGATTCGTAAATAACAATAATAACAACACCAACATTTCTCACATTTCATGCTAATTAACATCATTAATATTAAAAACTTATTTTTTCGTACATTCTTTAACATATCCAAATGATGTTAAATTTTAAGAAACTACTCATTTTAAGAAACTTATACTTATTAATACAATTTTTGCAATTCATCAAACATGATTTCATCATGAGTCTCTCTTTTTCTTCGGAAATTTCGCATTCAATTAGTTTCAAATTTACAGTAGAAAAAGAGAAAGATAACAAGCTGGCTTTTCTAGACGTATTATTGATAAATGAAGATTATAGGATATTTTATAAACATTATGAAAAATCATAAAAAATTAATCACAGTCTGAATTGTAAATCTGGACATAATATTAGTACAAAAAAAAAAGCTATTATCAAGAATTATATCAAACGAATAACAGATTATGCAAAGAATGAAAGGTTATGATCAAGTAAAATTAAGAATATGATTCCTTTGTAAATAATGCAAATAATGAATACCCAAATTCATTCATAACTAATGTAATTAAGGAACTTTTTAAAGAAAAAAACAAAAGTAAAACAACGGAAAGAAGAAAACGGTAATTAAAGTGATTAAGCTACCATTGGGATTTAAAGTAAACAAAAATGTTGGAAGTGTTTGTAAAGAAAACAGTATTCGATTAGTTTTTTTTATAAAGGTAACAAATTGTTTAAACAAAAGAGGAATCTTAATGAGAACATGTTAAATAAAATGGGGATTGTATATAGTGTAAGTTGCAGATTGTGGGGACGTCTATTTTGAAAGAACTGGAAGAACTTTAAAGCAGAGATTGGCTGAACATATTAGAGCTTTTAGGAATAAAAAAGTAGATTTTCTGACTTGGCAGATCACTGTGAAGCAGAAGGACCCAGTCCAGATCCAATTGTGAAAATTGAATGCGAAATTTCTGAAGAAAAACAGAGACTCATGATCAAATCAAGTTCGATCAATTGAAAAAATTGTATTAATAAGGATAAGTTTCTTAAAATGAGTAGGCCTAGTGCATCATTTGGATATGTAAAAGAATTTATGAAAAAAATAAGTGTTTAAATATTAATGATGTTAATTTGCATGAAATGTTAGAAATGTTGGTGTTGTTATTAGTGTTATTTACGAAGCATCATTATTAATAATGTGACAATTGTTGTCATTATTAATAACAATGTTATTGAATACGATGATGTTCATTTGTTAACTTGAATACGAAAATGTTTTATTTAGTTCTTATTTGTAATCCTAAAGAAATGTAAAGTAACAAGAATAGTTTCTTGTCCTCTGTTAACACCTGATGAAATATCGTGGAAATTAAAGGAGTTGTTTATATTAAGGATTTCTAGAAATGTAATATTATTTTCAGGATATATTAAACTAGCTTATATAAAGTCCCTTAACTTTATTCATATTTATGCTAGCGCAAATCCATTTATGATATCAAAGGAATAATCTCATTGTTAAGCATCATTGTGAACTTTTTAATGTTTTTCAATGCAGAGTTTTGTCTCCTTCCCACCCTAATTTCTCAACAAGGACACATTTGCAAAAGATTTCAATTAACTTATAAAAAATTAAATTGTCTCTTGTTTTGAATGTAGATGTCAAGTTACAAAAAGCTCTGTCTAGAGCTTCAGAAATTATTAGGGTACACACACTGACAAACTGGTATGAATTTTCTATGAATATAGGGTAAATACTAGAAAACGGGAAAAACTAGGAAAATGCTATTTTTTTTTTTCCTTTCAATCATACATAATTAGAAGTTGTCATGTGTGAATTCAAAGTCCATACTTCGGCTGATGCGCATTAAAAATGAATACACGCTAAAATCCTAAATTTAAAGTTATTTTTAAAATATTTTGTAATAATAAAAATACTTATAATATATTTAAAATCATAAATGGAGAGAAATCGCCAACCGGACAATAAATATGCCTTCGCCCATAGAGCCAACATCAACGAGAATTCTGTACAATGCTTCATCCTTATTGGGGAATCATCAGCAGAATCTACTCGTTGATGTTTGGCTCGCCGCGCGAAAGCTCTACCCAAAAGCAAATGCGATCCCGCGAATGGCCCGCCGGGATAAACAACAATAAAATAAAAAATGATCCTGAAAGATCCACAATATTAACCCCTTGTCCTCTCACTGAAAGGCACTAAGGAAATTAATCACAAAGAGGCAAATTGAAAAATTCAATTGAAAGCAAGTTTAACGTCCGTAATCATTCATAAATGGAGAGAAATCGCCAACCGGACAATAAATATGCCTTCGCCCATAGAGCCAACATCAACGAGAATTCTGTACAACGGCGAGCCAAACATCAACGAGTAGATTCTGCTGATGATTCCCCAATAAGGATGAAACCATGTACAGAATTCTCGTTGATGTTGGCTCTAGGGGGGAAGGCATATTTATTGTCCGGTTGGCGATTTCTCTCCATTTATGAATGATTACGGACGTTAAATTTGCTTTCTATATTTAAAATCACTTTAAAAATATTCGTAATGTGCTTTACTTATTAATTTGTATAATCGAAATTTAGATTTTAAAATCAAGATAATATCTTCTTAACATTACCTAGTAGGAGTAATGAAATTATCACGTGAAATATTGGATCATTGCATTTCAAATAATTCAAACATTATTATAGAAACTGCAGGCGAACATAATTAAAATTTGAAATAAATTAAGCTAAAAGCTAAAATAATTACATTACGAAATTAAAAATAAAAACTTTATGTTCTTAATCAAATTCCTGTTTCTTATTAAATTTTACATTTATGTGTTTGAGTGAATTGTTACGTACGTATATTTATTTTTAAAGTTTCAAGTTAATGAATTTTTTTGTGTTATCTAGGCTTAATTAGATTTTATTTTATAGGTTTAAAACATAACTTTGTGTAGAGTTTAAATTTTTATGTAAAGTAATCCAAAATAAATAAAATGTCTGTGTTGTGGTGATTACATTTACTTTTTTAATGCAACCGTTTTCTTGATGGTTTTGTTACTTTCATTCTCATGGTTTCGCGCTCGATAGAAAACGACTTGACGGGTTTGCTTCGGAGCTGTAATTTATGAATAATTTAGGATATGAGCTCGTAACAAACATTATCGCTCTCAGATATTATCGTTAAAGTCTACTACTGGATGATATTTATTTCAAGTATTATCAATATATTTATTAAGAAGAATATATTCTAAAGTGAATAGAATTTTAGTTGAAGTAAAACTTATATTGTTGATATTAACTTTTTAATGATTATATTCATTATATATATTTCAGACAAATTTTTTTCGTGATTTACTTTGAATAAATGATAATTAAAAATGCTAATTGTCTCCAATTCTGTAAAAGAACAGAGGCTTGCTTTTGAAGTTATTAAAAATTGATCTAAATTCACCAATTTTAAGTACTTTTATTTAAAAGAAAATATAAACGTAAAGCTTACATTCCTTAAAATTTGTTATCTTACAATTTCTTTATTCTTCCCCGTTTTATTTTAAGTCGTGAAAGCAAGAAATTCTGAAGTTGTCGAAATCGAGTTAACTGAAAATCATATCAAACCGCAATTTAATTGAGGAATTTGCCAAAATTAAATGCAATTTTTAAAACTTTGAAGTATCAATAAAAACAGCATAGAAATCCAATGTTTCCATTCTAGTGCTTTTCAATTGACATTTTCCTTAACCTTCTAATTTCTCGATAAGGGCCCACTTGGGAAAGATTTCAAATACAACAGTGAGATCGACTGAAGTCTGTAAATACGCATTCTAAGTTCAAAGCTTATTGGAGTAGGGAAGAGACGCACAGATACACACATTACATATATTTATATTACATAATATTAAGTATTCAATTTTGTGTGTTACTAATTTGAGATAATTACATGAAATATAAGACAAAAACGCACAAGACTGAAAGTTCACTGATCTGTTTTAGAAATGGTGATACCGGAAATCCAAGATAGCCTATTTCAGGTTTCCTGACCATCGTCAGTTGGATCCGCCCAGTATCTTACAGCTCAATGAACTCAGAAAACATATCAAGTAAACAAAAGTAGACATGAAATAAGTGATCTGATAAGCCTTACTATTCTATGAAAGTAGCGTAAAATAAATATCTAAGATTGCCGTGAATGTTTCCTTTAGAAGTAACAATTTGAGATGACTAGTTACAGTTTTTCGATAATATAAAATTTAAAAAAATGCTTATTTTCGATCTAACAATTGTAAATTTTAGAATTATTTTAAATTTTTTATAATAAATATAATTTAATTTTTACAATTTATATTATACGTTCATAAAGTGCTTATTAGCCTACTTAATGGATTAAAAGATCCACTAACGATTCAAAAGCGAGAAATGACTTGAAAGTTTAAAAGTGCAATAAGAAAAAAATAAAAGAGCAAAACAGAATCAGCTAAAATTCTCACAATCTAATGAATTGTTGTGGAATTTTCTCTTTTGGGAGTTTCAAATTTGATTGATTCTTGTGGCTTTATTTTTGAAAGACGGATTCACAAGATCCGTTCAGAACTTCTACGCATCATTATTATTGTCTTCTTGTCTTCTTAGGAAACATCTAGTAAGTTGTGTGTCTTGCGTTGAAATCTGAACAATTGCAGGATTTATCAACAGCCTACCATTCACTGTTTATTCTTTCTCTAATTGGATTTCCTTCTCAAGAAAAGATCTGAAGGCAAAGGCTTTCACTTGATACTCTCGTATTTCTTTAATGGCAGGTTTCTAAATGTAAAATCTTTAAATAGAAATCTTCAAACGGGAAATAAAATGTAAATAAAATTTGAATTTGAGATATTTCCAAATATTGAAGAAAAAATATTGAAAAACAAAATAAAGAAACTACAAAATGTAATTATTATTTAATTTGTCCAAGATTAAAAACTATTATTAATTAATTTAATTTATAATTATTAATTGATTTTGTACAGTTTACATGCTCAGTCTCAGATATTTAGTCCATTGTTAAATATAGCTAACAGTAAAGGTGATTTAAATCACCTTAACAATGCATTTAAATTATGCAGCGCAGCTGCTAAGATGGTGAGAGTGGTGCCACCGCACCAGGTGCCTTAAATGTATTTGTTTTCAAATGTTGGGTATCAATTTTTTGTTTGTTCTTGGTTTCGGTTAAGTTTAGGGCAAAGATGGTTACCGTTGTCCTTAACATCAATAAAAAGGAAAAGAGACTCATGTCAAAATTCCTGCTCACCCGTCGCCAAACACAGTTGCTGCTGTGCTGAAGTTATCACTAATCATTGTTGCAAGAGGAAATAGAATAAAAGTATAATGGCCGAGTGCACCAAACTTCAATTAACTTTGACGGCTGCATTGTGGCCGTAGCTAAAATTAGTGGGGGGTGCTGCTCCAGAAAAATTTTAGCCTTTGCTTTAAAATTGTGTGAAAGGAAAGAAACATGTATAAAAAGAAATTTATGAAGTATCTGAATTGTTTCCTTTCACACAATTTTAAAGCAAAAGCTAAAATTTTTCTGGAGCAGCACTCCCCACTAATTTTAGCTACATCCACAATGCAGCCATCAAAATTAATTGAGCTTCGGTGCACTCGGCCATAAGTCAATGACATTGATATCCATCTAGCAAAGATCGACCTAAATCTGAGACGTTTAAGTTAATTCTATTCATGAAAGTGAATAAGGAGATATGTGTAACTTATATATCTGTGTTCAAAATAATTAAAAGTAGTTTGCAATGTAAACCAAAGATTATATAGAAAACACGTGACAGGCCACTCTCACAAAATACAGGAAACTCGGACGACAGAAGCAGTAAAGCCACATAGTGTCGTGGTATGCTGAAAAGTTTATATAAATGGGATCTACAAGAGAGGATGAATGTATTTTCCTTAATATTGTAGATATAATTGTGAACAACGAATAATTTGTATAAAAAAATAAACAGTATTAATATGACTATGAAAGAATATTTAGACTTTTGTGATTTAACTAAAAATTATGATAAAAAACAGCACACAAAATTTTTTTAAAAGGTTTATAAAAACATTTAAAAATACTTATCAGCATTTCGAGTTCTTCCGCAGAACTCCTCTTCAACACCATAATTTTTTTATTATAATTTTTAGTTGTCATTTTCGCACACGTAAAAAGTAATTTAAACTTTTGTGATTTGGAAAAAATTCCAAATTGGATTAAGACAGCAAAAAATATCGTAACTTTTATTCAAGCAAAAAAAGTTTAATATTAAAAAATCTAAAGCTCGAAAAAAAAAAGTTCTATAGTAGACGAATTATTTGTTTATTTTAAAAAATAAAAAATAAGTGAAAAATTTGAAGATAATAATAGTTTAAAAAAAGTAAATAAAAGTTAACTACAATTTTGGAGGTTATCTCAAATTAGTTTTTGATTAAATATTTTACATTACATAATATTAAGTATTCAATTTTGTGTGTTACTAATTTGAGATAATTACATGGAATATAAGAGAAAAACGTACAAGACTGAAAGTTCACTGATCTGTTTTTACAAATTGTGATACCGGGAATCCAAGATGGCCCATTTCTGGTTTCCTGACCATCGTCAGTTGGATCCGCCCAGTATCTTACAGCTAAGTTCACTGCCATTAACCCTCACTACATTAATTTCAAAAACTATCAAATTAGAAGGATGTTTCCGTTTACATCATGTTTCTGGACGTGGAATAATAATTTCATCACTTGGTTTTCAGATGATTTGAATAATCTGGTAGCTAAGGATGACATGATGGAAGCTAATTCAAAAAAGAAATTTTGTAATAGCAGATCTTAAAAAGTTATTAACTTCTACTTAATGTTAGAAATTGCTGAAAATTAAGTTTCCATAGCTGGTGGATATATTTATTTAAATTATTAGTTCCTCGTTTTCTTTATAATCACAATGCTGTTGGGTTTTTGTGTGTGTGTGTGTGTGTGTGTGTGTGTTTTAATGATAAGTTCCTTGTTTGAATTTCAGAAATCCTATTTCTGGGCTGTCAATCTAAATTCCGAACTTTTTGCTTTTCTGTATTTTTGAAATTAGATATTGAAAAAGCACAACAGTCTATGCATCTATGAAGTATCATTTAATCATTTATGAAAAATACGACTTTACAATTTACTTTTTAATTTTTATAAGATTACTTTCTTCATTTATTTATAGAATGAGCAATGAATTAACTTCAGATTACACTTTTTTTTTCCTAATTATTTAATTCTAAGTGCTAGGAGTTGACAAAGGATACAATAAATTATTTTCATTAAATTATCTCATTATTTTAAATCATCCCAAAGTAATTTCAGTTGGGAAAACATTTGTTGCACACCACAACACAAGGTGCAACAAATTTGTCGCCTTTCCAAGCCGTAGCTGTTGCGCCTTTTCACTATATAGTCTTTGGTATACGCTAGCTTCAACAAACAACTATATTTCTATAACCATATACTTTCCTTTATTGTTACCAATTACAACAGATTAATATCCTTTTCATATATCAAACTAAACCACTCAATGCAATAAATCAAGCTGTATCATAAGTTACACAGTGAAATGTTTATTTTGGTACATGAGTTCGCTGTTTTTGTGCAAATGTTTTCTTAATCCTTCTAGGAAAGTAATGATCATCAAATCTGTCTTATGTGTCCCTCGTCTAATTACTTTACAGCTACCAGATGAATCTGCTTAAAACCTAGAATGCATTTTTAAAGATAATCTAAAATATATGAAATATTTTCCAAGTGGTTCCTTGTCCAGAATTTACACGACAAAAAATCCTGATAGAAAACCTTTAAAAGTAAACAATGGAATTCTGTCAATATCTTAAATTATTAAAAATTTCACAACTCCATTAATAAATATATTTATTTATTAAACATAAGCTTCAATTCAACTAAATAGTTGTTTTTGAAACAATTAATGGATGCCAACACAACATTACATCATCCTGGAACATTCATGATGGATCATTATAACAACAATAACATGTCATTATTTTTCACAAACTTTTTTAACAATCTTATAATTTTAATTTTTCAAATTCAATTACATTTTTGCCATTAATATAAAATTTTACTTATTCACTTGCTAAAACAGTTAAATTATTATCATTTTCAATAACTTCATTCCTGTTTAAATTTTTACACTTAGTATTTCTTATGAAAATTATTTTTCTTAATATTGGGTCTTTTTCGATACATAATAATTTTACCTTGTTACTAAAAAAATGATCAAGATTGTTACACTGTTCAGTCATTATAACATTGAATTAATATTGATATAAGAACAAAATAAAAAATATATTACGTTGCAAATTAAATAGAAGTGAATTAGATAATAATATGGGAATCATTTATAAGACTGAATGTTTAAATTGTGGCGATTTTTATCTGGGCGAAAGTAAAAGAACGATAAGAGAGAGAGTATTAAACATGTCAATTATATAAAGAAAAAGCAAAGTGAGAAATCTGAATTGACTGAACATTATATCTTAGATAACGAAATAAAATTATGTATGGAAAAAGATACAAAATTAAGGAAAATGATCTATATAAGAAATACTAAGAGTATAAATTTAAACAAGGTAGCGATAGCGATTAGTAAACCAATTACAATGCTTCGCAACGGATTCTGATACGTGAATTGTAGAAATTGTAGCGTTAAATTTCTAACCCTAAAAGTTTGCTGAGACAATTTAATTTTCTCAATTAGGACAATTGGTTTAATCTTCGAAGTTCAGCTATTTTTGCATTTACCAGAAGCGCAGACGATGCATTGTTGGCACGAAGATGCTTTGTGTTATCCACGAGCTTGGTTGAGTGTTGACATAATTGTTGCACGAGACACGAGACAACGAATCGCGAGAAGATGGATATTTCTTTGAGTGTCAGGTAGTAGTTCACATCGATCCCTCGCCACGATAGGATGCGAGGAATGAGTACCGATTGAAGATTCGCCAGGATACGAGGCGAAATAGCTGTGCGATTGAAGACTTGCTAGGATACGAGACAAAGTAGCTGTGCCGTTTGAAGACTCGCCAGAATACGAGCCGAAGATGCAGAACCGATCATAAAAATTGCCAGGATAGAAAATAAGGAAGCAGTTTAGATCGAAGAATCGGACACAACGGAGACGAAGACCTCTTCATCTCAGGCAGCTATAGTTTATAGCAAGACCGATGCATAGATGGACGAAAGATGATATAAGAAGCCCATTGCAAAGTTCTGAAGAAGGAAAACGAAGCTCGTTATAAGTGATATAATTATGAAATTCGTTTCGAATCACCGGGTAATCACGATATAGGGACGGTAACATTTGAAAGTTAGTGCCCGGAGATAAATTATCGAAGTTCATCATACTTAGGAAATAAAGGTGAACTCAGCGGCTAAGTTATCTATATGCGACAAAGATACTTTGAAAGGAAACGGAGATACAAGAGCGAAATAAAGGAATCGGTGATTATAAACTCAGGATACACCGAAGCTGTTCTACGAGAGAATTCAACGAACACTAGTAAGTAAAGTTTTCCTTAAGCGATTCGTTTACTTAATGTTAGAAGTAGAAACGAGATAATAAATAGGGTCTTAAAGGCAGAATGTAATAAGAAATAGGAAGATTATTAGGAGAAATAATTATTTGTGCCTAAATTGGAGAAGACCGATGATTCATGAGTTTCCAGTGAAATACTGACGTTACGTTTGCAGAACTTTTAGGATTAAATCTAATAGAAGTCGTCCGGTAGTGAACTATATATTTTTTATGTGCTTGCCGCAAGATAATCTGATAGAAGTGATTTGCTGATCATCGAGAATTGGTGATAAAGTCAAGGAAAGGACATTAACTTAAAGACTTTTACATTTATGAAGATTTGAAATAGTTGTAAGCTTGAAATTATCAAGTTGTACATACCAATAGTTGTAAATTAAATCTATAAAAAGATTTCCGAGTTGTGTTGTTATTTGGTATACGATAGTGAATATAAGTAATTACTCTGCAAATCTATATTAATACAGTGCAACTTGGATAATTCGAAGCTGAAGGGACCACTACAAAACTTCGAGTTATCCAAGTTTTCGAATTAAACAAGTTACATCTTTTAACTTTAATTTCAGGTCCACTGAATGCTTGGAAAGATTATTCTGTCAATAAGTAAATATTTATTCAGAAAGATCATGGTTTGAAAGACTTAAACACTATATGTATGTAAACAAAATCAGATTTATATTAGTACAGTACATATTACATTCAATACAGAAAATTATAGTTTTTTCAAAAAATTGTGCAATGTCTGATTGTTTTGTAGAATTCAGTCGCTTCAGGTTAGCAAAATCATCAAGCATGTTTAGTGAACGGAAAACAGCTTCACTTATGTTGGTTTATCCTTCAATGTACTGACGAAATTCGCCCAAATGAAAAAGCGCCTCCGACGATGAAGGGATTGGCATTTCTTCTTCACACCTTTTCCACCTCGCGAATGACTGCGACCTTTCAGCGAACGTTAAATTCTTGTACACGCGTGGTTTACTGAAAGACTTGGTGACACTGACAGCAGGAAGCTCGAATGGCGTCTGAAGCGTCACGTGTCGAACGGTGGCGGGAAGGGGATTTCAGTTGTCACGTGTCGAATTTCTTAACGATGAAACGCCGAAAAGTCGTTATGGTTCGAAATTGTTTATAAAAAACTTCGAATTAAGGAAGTTGAACTTCGAATTATCCACGATTTTTTAACATTGATTTAATAAGAAATTCAAGGGGCCAAGAGAAATCTTCGAATTAACCACGATTTCGAATTAAAGACGTTCGAATTATCCAAGTTGCACTGTATTATTATTGTTTTTTACATGAATGAAGAAAATTATTCAAAAGTTATAATAAGCTAAGAAGCTGTTTTTATTGAAAACTATACAATTCAAAATCCACCACAATAGGCTCATAAATACTGAAGAAGGATGAGTAGAGTACAGATTGAGTCACCTTTACGTTAGAATAGATTGCGCCGGGGTGGTCTAGAAAATGCGCGCGCGAGTCTGTTTGCGACCCCATGCTATCTTACCCACCCCTATTTATATGGAATAATCGTCATTCTTAACTCAAACTGAATTCCTAATAATGATTTAAAAAAAAAAGAAATGCAAGTAGCTCCTATCTATAATACATAAAATACAGAAAAATCACTATTTATATGGAATAATCGTCATTCTTAGCTCAAATCTTGTTAATAGACTGAATTCAATATCTTTTGAATAATTTTCTTCATTCACGTATCAGAAGCAGTTGCGAAGCATTGTCATTGGTTTACTAATCGCTATCGCTACCTTGGAGCCCGACCAGCTGGAGACATAAACTCTACGGCTCTGAACTACTCTTGACCTTTTCAATGACACCTTAATCAAGTCTGTAGCCCTCGTGGTTGCTGAGTTGATACTTGTCCACAGACAGACAGACAAACCGGGGATATAAGGCTTCACGGTATCAGGTAAAAGGAATGAAGGTATTGAAATAGATAATAATTTAACTGCTTTAGCAAGTGAATCAGTAAAATCTCATATTAATGGCAAAAATGTTATTGCATTTGAAGAATTAAAATTATAAGATTGTTAAAAAAGTTTGTTAAAAAATAATGACATGCTATTGTTGTTATAATGATCCATCATGAATGTTCCAGGATGATGTAATGTTGTGTTGGCATCCATTAATTGTTTCAAAAACACTAATTAGTTGTATTGAAGCTTGACAAAGGAAAGAAAGAACTTTCCGAAAATTTGCTATTCAAATATGTTCAATAAATAAATGTATTTATTAAGGGAGTTACGATAAGAAGAATTGAGTTAGGGAGAAATATGGAGTAATGTCTTAAATAGCTGATATTAATTTAGGCGCCGTCTGTATAATAAATCTAATCATATTTAGACAATTTAAGTAATAATGCTAGTTTATTTAATTGTTTATAAGTTAATACTCTAGTTTATTTATTCTCATTTTTTTAAATGAAAAATGTGTACTCTTTGCATTCAACAGATATTAGAATTGGATTATGAATACAGGCTTTTCGTTTTTGTCGTTTTCACAACTTTAAAACAAAAAAATTAGGATTAGCATTTCAAGGACAGTAAGTTTCAAATTCTTTCTGGAAGTTTTTATTTCAAATGTATTTTCGAAATACGCTTTTCTTTCGTATTTAAGTTTTGCTCTATAAAAACACACGTTGTCTTGATAAATGGAATCATTCCAAAATAAACGAACAAAAGATGTAATCCATTAAGCAAGTGAAGGTGGAGAAAGTAATTGGTATAGCCCCGACTGTGTGATGAGTAGCAGCTTCTGAATTGTCTGCAACTTCGATCAATACCGCTGGGAAATGTGCGTGCATTTCAGTTTTCTTAGATTCTACGAAACGGTGCAGTCAGTTCTCTACGAATCGGTTTTTAAAAACGGCGAATCGATTACTGAGACAATTTTAGTTTGAAACGATTATTCTTAATGTGAATTCAGTTTCTTTCCTTTTCTTTATTTCTTTTTTTTTGTATCCAGAAACTTCTCTAAGGAGAACGGAAAAAAATGGCAATCAAATTTCTGTCACATTTTCAAGAAACTTTGGTCAATTTTTTATAATAATAGGAAAAAAAAAACCTCCCAATTAAATTTGAAACTTTTAATTAGGAATCGTACTTATATAGATTTATAATTTAAACCGCTGTCCATGTTTTCATGCAGTTACGATACAATATGATCTTATATGATGAATCTTTTCTTAAACGTTTCTATTTGCGGTCAGTTTTTGTCTCAGAGAAAGTGGCCAAGAAATAAAAAAAAGAAAAATACGGTAGAGGTCGCAACGTTCTTTCGGGCAGTGGTCAGAGACCATGTCAGTATCAGTCGGCCACGTTCATCTAAAAAGTTTCATTTGCACATTTACTATTATAGTGCTCGTTCCAGATCAAACAGAATGCCAAAAACCCTAAAATCGTTTCCATAAGAGCAATATCAGAGAAACGGAAGGAAAAACTCATTTCTCAAATCACGTATCATAAGACAGAAGTATTTTGACATTTGATGGCTTAGTCTTCTAAAATGAATATTGCTTGATTTCAAAGCTGGCATTTTCACAGTCCGATCTTAGAAGCAGCAACATCACTTGCAAATCCTAGGCAACTTTTATATCTTATTCACTCAATTTAATCTTTAATGCATCACAAAGAGTTGATGTTGTTGCCTGTGATATGGTAAGTTGGCCTAATAATGCAATTTTTCAGTCTTCAGAAAAAAGAAAAATTCACCACTGTAAATAAGTGCTTCTGTATTTCAGTAAATGTTGGTAATTAAGTAAATAACACATTTCCTCAAAAAATAAAGCAAAAAATAAATAAATAAAAAGGGCCAAATATGGCCAAACCAGGAAACTTGTAGCCAAACGAATTTGATAAAGTCAAAATTATTAAATTTGGATAAAGGCCAAATTGGTGACCCTGGCCTTCCTCATATATCAGCCGATTCTACCCTGAAGCTACGAGTTTATAAATGTCTTAAATCCATTAGAAATCCAGACTAGAAAACCATTTGGGTTCGCGGAATTTCGAAGTTTGTTATTGAATGTAATAACAAACTTCGAAATTCAGCGAACCATTCAAGAAAATTACCTATTCCGGCAACGAGTATCCACTTTCTAAATAAAGCGCCTCAATTGAGCCGAATTAGAGCAGATCCCAAAGCTCTGTCGGTACGACCGACAGAAGTTGTTCAAACTCATAGTGGGTCCATCATGGATCCATCATATATGATGATATCATGGGTACCCAAAGATAATTCGTCTTTGAAGAGATTATTGTCCTGTATTGTTCTGTTTACTTTCTGTCCTTTTTACAATCGTTTACATTTCATGCTATTTTTTATTTTTTTTAACTTTTTATTTTTTTGCAATTTCTGAGTATGCTGTAGTAACTTTTTTAAATATTTGCTTCTAATTCTATTTATAACATAGGGAATGATTTATTATCTCCTTTTTTTTTTAAATTTATTGTTACGAGTTTTTTGCTCTTTTCTCTGAATACCGTTTAGATCAATGCTTCTTAACCTTCTGTCTTAATGCCGCACTTACGTATTAGCAGAAATCCCGCGACACACCAAACTTTCTGAAAGCTTTTATTGTTATAATAGAATCTTTTTCAAAAAACAAACAACTAAAAAAAACCCTATTACTTATAAATGAATTTAACAACCTATTTTAATCATTTAAAGATACCCTTAAATATATTTTTAAGGCGATTTCCATGTGATTTAATATTTTATTAACCTTAATTCTTTGAACGAAACAGAATGTAGTTCATATTTCTGTTTGTCCAGGTTATTTGACATCTACATTTTATTGTAGATATGAATATTTGATAAGTGTGAAACTGAATGTTACTATAAATACATCTTCGCAAATGTTTATGAAGTTAGGTAGTCTCTAATTCTAAATTATGCAAACTAGGTGTCAAAAAGATCCATTTAGTTATTAGGGGGACAAAAAACAAGAGACAGCACACACACACACACACACACACACACACACACACACACACACGCATACAGCTCTGTCTTTGATGAGCCTCACTTTCCTAAGAAAGTAAGTTAAAAAGTAACTTTATCATCTACTTTTCTTTCTTTTATTGTTTGGCGTTTATAGTTATATTTGAAATTTCTATTCATTTCACCTTTCCTAGCGCAGCATGGTCGTAGTTGCTATTACGCCATAAAACTCAAGTAACCAGCTGTGCAAAATTGAACCATAGTAACTTATAACATCATTAATACAATGACGATATAGACTTACGATATATAATATGTTGATAGATTGGTATTCTTTACATAGTCACTGAACCAAAGTATTTGATCTGTGAAGTAATTTCTTCATATATGAGACAAAATTCTGATGTACTTGCATGTAGTCCAATTCCACATCTTTTTTTGAACAGCTTTCACAGCTTCATACAACAAAAAAATCGATGTCACTTCTTTTGCTTCGTGAGATTCTTTCGATGTTTGGTATTAGATTTTTATTTTTCTCTTCTCTAACTTGATCAGAGGATCTGCTGATGTCAATGAATTGTCATCCACAGTTGGAATGAAGATCCAATCGATTTAGGCCATTCTACACCAGCCACTGCGGTCGATGAATAGAACTAATTGCTGATAAGACAACACGATTGTCAATTAGACAATGACTGGAACGAGCTGTTGTTGTTGATTTGTTTAGGTTATAGTAAATTTCCTAGAAGCTTTATTTATTATTTTCAAATAAAATTATTATTTTGTTATTATATATGATATATAATATCATGTTCTTACTATATATTGTTTGGATTACCATGGCACATCTGTCTCTGCAGCTCATTCCATAATTAATTTACAATACCTGAATATCAGATCCTTCAGTAATTTATATACCTTTATCACACAAATACTGTGTATTATTATTATTTTCGACATTATAAAATAATCGGATATTACAGTCCGTCTCATATTTCTGTGAAGTATTGTTAAATGGTTATGATATAAAGTATATTTTGTTCTGTTAGGCCATATTAACAATGACTAGTGCTAACTAAAATCCATTGTTACAATGTTCTAAAGGAAGAAAAGCATACATTTTGCCTTACTTACCATCTAATAATGGTCGATCGAAAAATAGCAAAAGTGTAAGTAACAGTGCATCATTCTTTTATCTTGCTATAATAATTTCGAAAACCTTTTATTGTGATGAAACACAAAAAAATGAAACTGACAATTTTCTCATGATTAGTTAATTACCTAAATGATAATATAAACACTAAAATACGTTAATGTAAATAATTATCTGTGATAATGTCATTTATATAATAACCAGCAGAAATACTCGTGCTTCCATCGGGTAACAAAAAAAGAGTTGTTGTGATATTGATGACGAAGAAATTGTAATTGTGACATCATGATCATGACATTATGAACAAGATATTATGTAAATTTAAGCTTTTGCTAACTATTGGCCGGTGTAAACGCTACTTTAGAAAGATTCTGTTAACTTCTCCTTTGCAATTCAATTTAAGAAAACCATTACTTCTGTGGTATTCCAGTATAACATTAAAATTATGATTCCAATATTATGAATCACATTATTACAGTATTTAAAGATTGTAATAATCCTTTTTGATTTTCTTTTGGATTATAGAAGTCTTAATTGTGTTTACATTAGAGAAACTTTTTTATGTGTGTCGATAATGTACATAAAAAGATGATGAAACACCCACAAGATAAAATCCTTATAAAAAGATACTAGCCATGTCTTTTTATGTTTTATAACTCTATATCTTGTATTTGTTTCTTCATCCTGTTATGTGTGTTTATAGTATTTTTTTTAATAAATTGGAAACGTCAGCTTTATACAAATCAGCAAGTTGGACCGGAATTCGAATTTCTCCCAAACCTCCAGGCCATAGGAGTCCAGTGAGATATGACCATGAGGCTCTGACTCCAGGTTTGGACTGTGGAGGATGTTATACATGCACACATGTACACAAACTGAGAACCTTAGGTTCTCCCCCTTCCTATACGCGATCTAAAAATTGATAGGTAATACTTAATGATTCGATTGCTTACTGGAGTTTCTGAGACAAATCTATGATATTAGTAAAGCAAAGCTTACTAATACAACACGAGTATTAAAGCTTTATTAAAACAACAAGAAGGATCCATTTTGTGCCAACATCAGGAATTAACTCATACTGAATAGTGTCCACTCTAAGATTAAAATTTCACCCCCTTAAATAATTAGATATCTGTTTACCAGTACAATAAAAACAGTGTATATTAGTTATTATCGGTTCTTTGTTTCTATTCTGTAATCTGAACAAAAGCCAATATGATCTTGTTTTTAACTATTAAATCTTCGAAAGCTTCCTCCTTCTGATATATATATATATATATATATACTGTTCGGTCACTTTGTTAGGTATATCTACTTAGTAGCGTGTTGGGCCTCCTATAGCTCTCAAAACAGCTTGAATTCGTCGAGGCATGGATTACACAAGATGCTGAAAATGTTGTTGAGGTATTGTGTACCAAGGAGACATGATTGTGTCTCGCAGTTCCTGAAGATTTGATGGAGGTGTAGACCTGTAAGCGACTAGCCCGTTCCAGCTCATCCTACAAATTTTCAATCGGGCTGAGATCTGAGGACTGAGCGGACAACTACAGCAAGGAAAAGTCATCGTCACGTTCCTCAAACCATCCCATAGCGATGCGTGCTTTGTGCACCGGCGCATTATCCTGATGGAAGTAGCCATCTGCATGAGGGTAGACTGTTAACATGTACGGTTGTACTTGGTCAGCTACTATGTTTAGGTACGCTCTAGCATCCTGGTGTGCCTCCATAGGTATCAACGAACCCAACGTGTGCCAGGAAAACAACCCACACACCATGACATTGCCTCCACTGCCCCTACTGCCCGGACCATTTGTGCCCACAGCAGGGGTGTACTTAACAAAGTGGCCGGACAGTGTATATTTTTTATGTGAATGTTTTACTCACTTCATAAATAATTCTGAAAATCATTAAGAATTCAAATTGAATTACAGAACTTTTTGTCTTCTTTGTTTTTCATTCTTAATGTATGTTAAATAGTGCTATTTTTTTCTATATTATGTTTTGATAGCTGTATTTACTATCTGAATGTATCAAACGCAAAATAACAAGACAAGAAGTTCCTTAACATGTTATTTCTTAAAATTTCATTATTTTTTTAATATTTGACGACATAATAATAGTCGTGAAACGACAAAAACCAAAAGGAGCAAGAGCACTAGAACAACTTACGAAATAACAGAACTAATATTTACTTCCTTTAGTATATCTTCATCCCTATCTCTCCGAACATCTATTAATATCGAGAAAGAATATTCTTCTAAAGAGAACTTAAATCTACCGCATCCTCTGCCGCCTTGATAACTGTATTGAATATCTTTAAATCCTAAATTTAACGCATAATTTCTGACAAGTTAAAAATTTTCATCTTAATTACATTTTTAATTTATTTCTCATTATACGGATAATTCTAAAATTTTGGTTCTTAGGTACTAAAAATTCATATTTTAAATCAAATATAGAAACTGAGCTGGCTCATGACGGCCTGAACTCATATCATGTAAAATTTTAAGCCTTTATTTGTATTCTAATTATTGAATACGCTACATAAAAACAATAGAAATTGTCCAGTTTTTTTTGCACAAAAATAATAATTTAAATCCGCATTATTAGCTTAATTGCCTAAATAAGATTAGTTTTAACCATATCAAAGCGCGAGCAATGGTTAGCTAGTCCATTTTAAACAAAGGATTAATTCCTATTGTTTAAAACAATGAGAAGATAACTCTAAAACAGAATAGAAACTATAAGGAAATTTGGAAAGATTTCGAATATAGAAGTTAGATTGCTTCTAGTCCTCCAATACGCATGTTAAGTTTCATAAAAATCCATCTAGCGGTTCAAAAATTATTGAGAAGGATACACATGGACACATACATCAGAGGAACTGATTTGATGAGCCTCATTTTGCTAATGGGCTAAAAAAAAATTAGAAAACTGCTTTCAAAGGTGTTTGCAGTAATAAGCAATTGTAATATCGAAATCTTAATAAACTAATTTTTTGGGTTAAAAATTTGTAGAAAAATTAAGCCTAAAATAGCAAGTCTATCTTACATGCTAGTAAGCAATTATCTACCGGAAATGAAGCAGAAATGAATAGAAAATGAAAATTGTCAATCATTAAGCAAAGGAAATTCTTTTCTCCCTCAACCATAAAAAAAATTAAAGTCCCTAGTGATGCTGTCAATGTTGCGGAGAAACACAAGAAGAAGGGGAATGCGTGGGCGTCATTTTTCAAGACAAGGAGAGATTGGAAAGTGACAACCTCTCACCATAGATGGCGGCAAAATACATATCGCCACCGCCTCTCAGAAGGGACACGGCACAATTACGATTGCCAAGGAATTAATCATTTTCAGACAAACAGGAGTCCCACGGTAGCATTTAACAGCTTCACCAAGGCCTCTGACAGCAGTTGGCTTTGCTGCTGGTTCATTAATCAAAGAGGTTAATTAGAATTACTGTAGGAATCCATCTATTCCTAACTGAAATGCAATTCGCCATTACGATTAAAAAAACGCAATGAAAATAGCAGCTTTGATGACTTTTTTTTCTAATATTTGTTTGTTTGGATCTAAAACGGAAGATGCCTAAAACGTTTTTTATTCGACAGTACTAAAAGCTTTGCATTTTTTGTGTTAAAGTTGATTCTATTTTTTATTAATACAAAAATCTCTTAAATATTTAAAAAAAATCAATTGCATAAAAGAAAATTCTGAAAGAACTTAAAGTCTACTTTCCTGGAAATGTTATTCATTAAAATTTATTTTATCAGTTTTCTGGTGTGTGTGTGCGTTTTGGCTTCTAAATCTGGGCAATGATAGAATGGAAAGCGTACATTTGCTTTAAATTGAACGCAGGATTATCCCAGGTTTATAAGAATGGGATAAATTTGTTCCAGATTTTGACAGCACGCAGTTGTCATAAGAAACCATCCTATCACTAACGATTGTCTTCAATTTGTTTCCCTTGCATTTTGGCTAGCGCTCGACAAAGCATTTTCCACTGGAGGAGACTTCATTGAAAAATTATTAATGATATTTTGCCTCATTCGTCCTGACAGGCTACCCAGGGTCCATCAACAGTTCTACATCGTCTCTTTCCCAATAAACCTTTTCTGTAAAACTGAATTCTCAGAAGTCCAGGACAGATGCAGCCATGATTTTACGCGTATGGAAAGATAAGAATAGCCTGACTTCTTTGTTGAGTCATTCAATTCATAAAGCCCTGATATTGCTGTATGAGACGAGTCCTTGGTGGATGTTTACAGTTTTACACTCCTCACTGTCTCGGGAATTCACTACCATATATAATGGTTCCAAACTGCTGTCTCGGTTGTAGGCTGCGTGAATGTTGACATTCCCAGAAACAATGCAGTGGGTAGCTGTGCCCTATGGCAGCATTCAGCCATATCATGATGGAACCATTCTGTCATGTTCTGGTGCTTTTAGCACCAGAAAATTGCCTGTGGTTTGTTACAGTCGTTAAATACATTCTGGATGCATCAAGGATTACAACACTTTTTCACTTATTGCCAGTTATAAGTACCCTTTCTACAGCTTACGAGACTTGGTTCTGCGCTCTGCAATTTGACAGGTTAGAAGCTTCTCTACCTTTTGTCTATGGTGTTTTCGAAGACCTAGATTCTGAGGAAATCTACGTCCCACAGTTGTCTTTGACATTTTCGTGATCTGAATAATTTCTTTGGATACTGAAGTTTTCTTTAGTCACCATTTGCTTTACCTTTCGTACAATAGCGTGACGTCGGATATAGTTTCCAAGTTGAAAACATATTTCTGTCCAGGCGAATTGACTTGTTTTGCTCTCAGTAATTATTCGATTAATAGCTGACTTTATCATCTTGAAATTTCGTTTCTCAATACCTTGAAATTGCATGTGTAAATGAAAATTTCGCGTCTGAAAGACACCAAATGTACCTTTCTCACCAAATTGAAACCCCAGGTGGCATTTTTGGCCGTAAATAACATTCTAAAGTAAAACAATGTTTTTCCATTCCTATCTGATCGCACGATCGCGTGATGTTATTTGATGAGCACTTGACCCATAGCGCTTTCTCCCAATCGTTCTTATAACCTTGGAACAACCCTCCGTACACGAACCATTATTTCATTACTGATCAACATGCTTTCTTTATATGAAATTGCCGTTATTAAAAGACACTAGTGCCATCAGACAGTAATTACTTCATCATTTCACCTCACAACTGCATCAGATTTGTTGAAAGAAAGTTCTTCAGTACAAAGAAGAGATCATCTCATTTTTCTAAAATAATTCACACAAATTTCCAAGATGTGTTCAGAGGTTCAGCAGAACTTTAATAGCAAAGAGAACACAAAAAGACATCATGTCTCAAACCTTTCTTTCTTCAAAAATTAGTTGTAAACTATATAACTTCCATTTTAATTAAAAAAAATTACACATTTTTTTAATAAAATTAAAGAAATCGAACAATATGAAGAGATATTCTGCAGAAATTTCAAATACAAAGCTATATCGTGTGTAGCTGTGGATGCTAGCAAGAAGATTCGTTCAATGGTTCAGAAATTATTAAGGGGCATAACAGAGATAGCTATCGTAAACCTTAGCTTCTGAAAGGAGGCTAAAAATCAATCAAAAAGAAATAAGAAATTTAAAAGAATCAACTTATAAAGAGAAATTAAAAACTAGCCAAATAAATGCTTTTTATATTACTTTTTTGTGATGATTAATTAAAGCAGCTTATATCAAATAAGCTCGAATGATGCTTCATTATTGGATACATAGTAAAACCTTGTTATCGATTCCGCGGATTCACTTAACCACTTCTATAAAAGTGTAGCCTATTTCGCCACAAACGCGATCTCTTCGCGCCTATTGTCAACCAAATTCCAAAAGGCCTATCGCGCAGCGTCGACACGAGCTCCACCAAAGGAAATAATGGTCTTCTGTTGTATTAACAAATTTCCTTGTCGTTTTGATCCCACGTAATCTCAGTATTTTACGCTGTTTTTGTGATTAATTTAGTAAATTTCAACAATACTTCGGTGTAATATGAGAAGTATTCTTGGAAAAATTGTGTTAACGATCATCGACTGCATTTTTCGCTAATTTCAATTCTTAATAAGTTATGTTTATTCATTTACTTTTGTACATATATTTTATTTTTTGGTCTTTATTTTTAAAGATATATTACTGAAAGGAAATATTTTATCAAGTAGTCTGTTTTAATGAATCCATTGTTTTCATACTTCATTATTTACTGCCGTGTTTATAGTACTTTACATACTTTTCTTTATATACTGCTGTGTTTATAGAACATGTGGATAAACAAAGTTTGCTTAAGACATTTTGTTGTTTTCATGCAAACTTATCTCTTAAATTTTTATATTTTTTTTCTCTCTCTTTTTTGCCTTTAAATCAAGCCTTTTTAATTACTGTCAGTTTTGGATGGAATATATCGCTGACGCTCGCTTTATAGATTTTGTTGTAGATTACGTTGCCATTATTAGACGAACAGAAAAATAATAATAAAAAAAAATGTCAGGTTGTCTAAATCAACATCACAGGAATAAAAGGCTGGTTTCAGACGACAACAAAACAGTGCTAAATCAATTGCAAACTTTATGAAAAAGAATTTTATTATTTCTTTTTTTTTCTTTTTGCAGACAGTGAATTTTTCTATTTCTTAAGATTTCTTAAGATTTAAATATCAAAGGTATTTCAGATTAAATATTAAATTTAATCCGAATAGAATTCGATGAAAAATTTTCTAAAACGAATTTATTGAACATTATAAATACTGTCAATGTAGATTTCATCTACAGTAATCTAACGCAATGGAATAGAAATAACAGTGGATTAAAATAGCTTAGTGCCTTGGTAACCAGAAAGACGAATCATATTTTATTTTAATACTACAACCTAATTAAAACAAGCCAATTCATGGTTTTGTAGTAAACATAAACTAAGCAACCCGAATATTTTGCTATCTATCAAACGCTTGCGTTATTAAAGTACACGACTATTGATTGGCGCAGAAAATTCATTTATTCAAGCCTTTGTAATTCAAGGATGAGTTACAATTTCCATCATGGCCATCTCGGTGCACCATTGGCATCCAAAGAGTATTTAGCTGCATTCCCATTGAAAGTGACGTCCTTTTTTTTATTGTTTGGGATTTTTCCATTTTATATTGCATTATAACCTGGAATTTTTCTTTTAATTTCTCGGAGGTTAATTAGATATATTTTGTTTGGAATTTGAAAAGTGTCTTTATTGGGAATTAATTAATACATCTAATTAACCTCCAATTAATTCCCCAAAAGACACTTTTATGAATAGTACATTTAACATTGAGTGTATGTAAAACAGAAAATAAATAAAAAAAAAAAATACAATGAAATAGGGTAAGTCTGGCCTTCCTATCTCAATGTCGTCCAGAGGGTATGATGAAAGCAGGATCATTATCCTGACTTGTAAGCTGTCTTCATAGGTTTAATCAATAAAGACGTAATGCGTTAACTATAAAGAAAAACAAGTGATTTTCTGGAAGATTTTTTAATCTAAACCAATAATAATTAGCAGTTCATAATAAGAGTTTTGTTTCAACATTTCGTATAAGATGAGAAGATTAGGTTTCGTAGAATCGTAAAGGAAATAGGACTGAAGTACAAAAAAAGAAAATGGAAAAAAGAATCAGAAAGAATTACTTGACTTATCGTTTTCATCTACTTCCGCTCGAACCACGGCCCTCTGAACTATAGGCCTAATAACTGCTTTCATGACGTCACGGAAGCAGGGATTTTAACTTTTTAACTTTTATCATTCTCGATAAAAAGTTAAAATAAAAGTTTTAAAATAAAAATATTTCAATTTAATGCACTTTACTTGGGATTAAACGATATTTCTTCACCCGAGCAATTTAATAATAATAATAGTGAACAAATTAGATACTATAATTTTTTTTAGTTCTTCAGTTTTTTCTTATGTTCTGACTTTCTGCAATATTTTACAATTTTTTTTTAAATTAATGAAAGTAATTCTTTTAACAGTGTGTTGGTTTAAATCTCATGATTTGTAAATCAAGTCTAGAAAAATACAAATTTTCTTGTACTATCAATGTGAATCATCGGTTCTTCAAAACAAATTCACATTTAGAAAATTTTGTAAAACAGAAACATAACCACTCCACTTTTTTGTAAATATCAATTTATTGAATCACTTAAAATCTATTTTTCTTAATGTAACATAATGATTATATAATAATATCAACTATTTTAAAATGAGTACAGTACCAAATAATATAGATTTACATTACATCTAATTGTTAAATTTTGTCAATTCCTTTTTGTTTTTTTAAAGATGAAAATACTTAAGTTTTATATTTTACATAATTCGTGGGTTTTTTGGCAAAGTTTCTCTTAGATTTGGACCAATAGGACCAACAATTGTTGGATAGACATCTTTCTTTAAATGATTACGTTTAACAAAAATGACATTACCTGAAGAGCCCGTAAAAGTATTCTCTTTTACGATGAAATCTTCGTTGAAATGTTTAATGCACACTTCAGAAGTTTTTGTGGAAAAGAAGTTTTCCCTGTGTATTTTTACAATCCAGTGCTGGAAAAGATGTTCATCTTTTGGAAAGGAAAAAAAGGAATATAACTTCCTTTTTTTTGTAGTTCGACTTGCAACCAGGTACAGGACATGTCTTCGCCACGGTGAATATTAGGTCTAACGTCCCCTCAGTTGTTTTCCACAATAAAAAAATATTTTAATCAAATGAAATACTTTGAAATAACTGTTTAGATATCGGAAAACTGCAAATTAATTTCAGACACTCACTAATCAAAAGAAAGTTGAACAACAACAAAATATCCAAACGTTCACTGAAATAGATTACCATGCACTCACACACACACTGAAGTACTACGGGTTCCCGAAAAAGCCCAGCTTTCCTGACGTCAAAGAAAAGACGATGTATTCAGAGGGCTGTGGCTTCAACAATCCAATTGAAAATCTGCTATGTGTTTGCTATGTTTACGTAAGGGATTGTCAAAGGAATTTGCCTCGGTTCTTAACCTGTAAGGGAGAGAAAAAAAATAGAAAACTGGAAATGTTCTTGACGTCAACCATATTTTTATTGTTCATTGGTTCTCTCAACTCATCAGTACTGTTTATTTGTTTTTCGGAATTCTCGTCAAAAAAAAAAAGTAATAAAAAATTACTATTTATTTTTAAAAAGCGAGAAATCAAAGGCAGGACCTGAATAAATTGAAATTGCCTCTCTTGTTCGATTATAGGGAAGAAGTTGGGAACGGCCGTTTCGTCCTTCATCGGATTCTTCAGCACAACCCCGCCTTCCAATTTCAATTTATTCAAGTGCTGCCTTTGATTTCTCGCTTTTTAAGCATTTTTCACAGCACGTAAAATGATTTGATTTAATTACTATTTATTGTTGCTTAAAAAATTGATTGTTGAAACAATGAAAAAGTTAGCATTTATTGTTTCTCGAAAAATTGATTGTTGCAACAATGAAAAAGTTAACATTTATTGTTTCTTGAAAAATTAATTGTTGAAACAATAAAAAAGTTAATATTTACTGTTTCTTGAAAAATGGATTGTTGCAACAATAAAAAGTTAACATTTATTGTTTCTTGAAAAATTAATTGTTGAAACAATAAAAAAGTTAATATTTACTGTTTCTTGAAAAATTGATTGTTGCAACAATAAAAAATTAAAATTTATTTTTTTTTTTAAAAAATTGGTTGTTAAAAGTGAAACACGAATCTTTATCTTATATTATAAAAGCGTTATTCTGTCCGTCATAAGACTTTACGTTTTTCCAATTTTGTGACCAAATTATAAGAGAAAGATTGGTCATGTAAATGGATAAAATGTAGATCTTTTTAAGACAAACAAAATGCTACAAAAATCTTTCGAAAAAAGTTTTTGGTTTCCAAGATGGCGCCTTTTAAAGGGTCAAATTTTGAGTTTTTCTCAATTTAAACGAAAAGTGTGAAAGATGGAAGAGAACATTATATTGAGAAAATGTTGGTATTTGTAAGTTCTATCGAACGATGTATCACTTATTCACAAACCCTTCAGCGTTTGCTAGATACATGCAGAAATATGAATTTTCGGTATGTGACGCCGACCCGGAACATATCTGAGTTATCCTGAGAAGCCACAACGGGCTGGAAAGTCGTATATTACGACTCTGACGATCGCAAGATTAATTTGCTAAATAAATAAAGTTTTTTTTTTTTAATGCTACATATGCAAGGGTTCCGGAACGAAGCGACGGTACCCGGCTATTATTATTATATATTATAAAAACATATATTATAAAAAAGGTTATTCTGTCTGTCATTCTATGAGCAAAATGTTAAATTACAAATTACTGAAACGTCGGAGCAAGGAAATCTTTTGGAAAATGATTCAAGAATTTTCACAAAACACGTGAAGTTTTGTAATAAATATCACGAAGTTTTGTAATAAAACCTAATATGTTTGGTTATCAAAACAGTGTTTGTGTTATCAAACACAAAATATTAACATTTTAGCCATATATAAACCAACGAAACACAAAGAAAATTAAATTTACTGAAGAATTAGAGAATCTATTTATAAAAAATGAAAATATATTAAACAACTGTCCAACTGTACTAATTGGCGACGTAAATGTAGATCTTTTCAAAACGAATAAAAACAATGCAGTTTAGAAATACCTAAAACTTATGTGCAGTAATGGTTTCAAAAATTGTCTTTACGGAACAACATCTGTACAATTCATGAAAATACGAAAACAAATATAGATCATATTTTCATAAATAAGCATGGTATCGAAACACCAGGAATAATATGTAAAGAACGAATCTCGGATAATAAGAGTTGAAAAGCAGATCCAAATATAATCTATAAAGAACTAATCAATGAAGTTAACAAAACAAAATTCATGAAAATCTACCTATATAAAAAGAAAATTCCTGACTCCCTCACTGACCGACTCATCAACGCCCACCCCAAACCCTTGGACCTAGAAAGCTGAAATTTTGCACAGAGGTTCCCTTTATGATGTCGACAAGGAATAAGACCGGATTTATCGAAATTCCCACAGGATAGGGAATAATCTGGCAAACTGATGATGAAGTGTGTGACGGCAACCCCAGGTGTGGTGCGCCAACCCGCAATACACCTGAGTTAAGCGGAGAAGGCCACAACGAGCTGGGAAGTCGTATATTCTCCGATCTCAATATTAATTTGCTAAATAAATAAAGTTCTTTTTTAATGCTAAATGCAAGGGTTCCGGAGCGAAGCGACGGTACCCGGCTAGTAATGAAAGAAAAGTACATATGATTCAAATTAACATTTTTTTTAATAAATAGGTAAAATATAAAAAAAAAAGCTTTTTTAAGCAGAATAAACTATAACCGTTCATTATTTATTTATTTATTTTTTATCTGCTAGGTAAGAATAACTATCAGAAAATAGTTGGGTCAAAGTTATTAGAAGTCTCTTAATATTCTTCGGAGAACTAACAAAATTTCTAATGAAAGTCTAAAATTTGCATTTCTATCCAGTAGAGGTATTTTTACTGCTTTTAGAGAATGTCTCTACGTTCAAATAGCTGAAGAGAGGAAGCTTGGCAGTTTAAAGGAATCATTACAAACACAGCAGTAGGTCTTTATTATGGCAAACATACAAGCAAACCTCAGATATATCGAGATTGTTGAACTCATATCTATCGAGAATCCATTACTTCTCATTGTAAAATAAACTTGCATAAATTTCATATTGTTATCTTAAATGCTGTATCTCGTTCTTAAATTGGTGTTTAGATACTGATGGTATTTCATACCTTTATTACGTAACATTTCTTGAATTCATCGTTATTACTTGTAATTATGAGTTTGGTTTCTTTAATTCCTACAGTTCTCTTGCTTTACGATTTTTGGACATACGTTTATGTACTGTGACTCGGAATGATCTCCAAAATGTTACGTTATGTTACGATGATGTGTATGTGTGTTTATGCTTTGTATGCTACTTATGTGTGTAAAAAAAATGAAAACGGTTCTGTGGTAATCAGTAAAAATATCTAAATTTAAATATTTAATCTGCTGTTAATTAAGTTCTAGTGGCAAACAAGACTGACGATTTCGAAAAAAAAAATTGGAAATTTATTTTAGAAAAAGATATTTCAATTCTTCTTTAGTTGAAGTAAGGGTGGAGACTAAAATAATCTGGTCATATTTTAAGTGCACCATAAGGACAGTAGGAAATTTTAAGGAAATGTGTCCAGCCTTTTCAGCGTAATGCAAGTAGCAAACAAAAAAAGAATATATTCAAGTGGCAGAATAAGAATATGCATGCTTCCCATTCCGGATTAATAGAAATTATTATTATAGGGTAATGAAACTAATTAAGATCTACGGATTTATCATACATAAAGCATACAGATATTTACTAACAGAATTAGTTATACACTATATACGCTCAGCTAGCCACCGCATAGTTAGGACTGATCATATAGCGGTTGGGATCAATTATGTGGACTATAAAGTTGAAACCTGAATTGACATCGAAAATTTTTAAAGAAATTAAACCATTTCAGCGAGAGATTTCGGGAGTTATTTTTGAAAGATAGGTTGCGCAGTACATACTTAAATGAATGTGTTTCAAGCTGAACAATAAGTGAGTTAGGTACCAAATTAAATGGAAATCCCTCAGGCGGTTTTAACTTTGTGCAGAACAAACAGAAATAGAACAAGAAAATGCTTAAGTACAAAAATAATAACAATAATAATAATAATAATAAATAAAATAATAATGCCTAAGTACAAAATAAAATATTCAAAAATAAAGCAGGCAAGTTATACGCATTTTGCACATATTAAGTTAAAGTATCTCACTACAGGTTTACGTGACCATTGCATAACCAATGGGTCTACGTTGAAGTCTGGTGGTCAATCGACACCGCCTGCTTGTACTCCCGGAAAAGTAACAGAGGGCTGGGTGAACCCTAGAAACCCTAGAAGAAGCCACTAGGCAAATATTGTCAACTTCTTCCGGACATTGAACCTGACTCTTCCAGCCAGTAGCCCAGTGTTTACCACTGACCTGCATTTTTAATATGCTGGACGTATTAGGTTTATAAGTATTTACGTAAAATATTAGTTAATTACTTTTGGTATTAGTTTATGACTTTGAATAATCAGGTATCGGAAAATTACATGCTAGTAATATGCATGAACGAAACCATATTGGGAAGTAATAAATTATGATTATGTGGAAGGAACGAATAAGATATATATACTGTACTGTAGAACTTTCAAAGACTTAATAATAATTCTGGTAGCTTATATCTTTGACGTCGTAAACAGAAAAAGAGATTTCTGGAAAGTTGTTTGGTGGTTAGAATAACAAGTAGATGTTGATGTAGACTCTGCCATTTACTTATTTTATTATCTAAAGCTCATTTTGGATTTTACCAAAACTATGAGTTTCTGTCTTTTCCATTGCTTGTAACTACCTACGAACACGCACTCCTTCGAATGTCATTTCCACAAATGGGCTTGAAAATCCTGCTTACATCTGTAATAAAATGTAAGTTGTTGTTTAATGTTTGGCTTTATATTCAATTTCTCAACCTGTTTAATGAAATAGATGCCGGATTTGAAATAAGAATTTGAATTTCAATATTAAGTTGGCATTTGTTTTATTATTAATATACCGCACACCGATACTGATTTTCCTACCGGTTAAATAGAATTATATAATTAAGTTACTAAATTGAGGATAAGTTTTGCAGAAATATACAATCCTTTTTGTTCTGCTTTCAGTCTGTAGGCTTTCATTGAACAAAACTTCATAGTTTTTACAAGGTAGGTTCCTTATTACTTCTGTTAGCCTATATCACAGAAATGTTAGCAATTTTCATAATTGGAAAGTTATTTATTTACTTATTAACTGGAAAAAAATCCTTAAGTTTTGGAATTTATTGTGAGATAATATAATATTTTGAATTGAAAGGATTATTTTAATTCAATTATTATTCATGTGCGGGAAATAACAATAATAATATGACCAATACCGCACAATACATATAAAAAACTATTTAATAAAATGACATGTTTCGAGAAGCCAAAGTAAATGGCTCTCTTCCTCAGAGTAAAGACCAACAAAGCAATTGAAAGAATCAATTTAAACATAAAAGAATTAATAGGACAAGCAATCAGCTCATGGTAGATTCCATTAGCTGAAAGGCAAAGACGGAGTCTCAAGCAATGAGGGAAACCTAAAACAAATAAATAATAAAAAGTAAAAATAAAAACAATCATGATGATTCCTTTGTTGATCTTTAGTCTGAGAAAGAGTGCCGTTTACTTCGGGCTTCTCGAAACATGTCATTTTATTAAATAGTCTTTTATATGTATTGAGCGGTATTGGTCCCATTATTATTCAATTATTATTATTATTTCCTCAGTATCATTATTGTAAAACTTTGAAAACTAATAATTTGGGATTATCTCAAGTATTTTTTTTTAATATTGCAATATTGAAAAATATGCAAATGAAGTGAATCTGACTGATGAGCCTTAACCCTCTCACTACTAAGATTTTAATACCTTTCTTTTACTAAGTCAGAATACCTAAGATGAATTTCTACACCACTGTAATAGTTTTTGAAAATTTTAAAATTTTCAAAAATTTTCAAAAATTTTCAAACAGGTAATGAGAAAAACAAACAAATTATATAATTGAAATGCACATTAACCTATGAATTTTATCAATATTCTGATGGAAGAAAGAAAATATAAATAAATGGCGAAGTTATTAAAATGTCACTTTAATTTCTGATTTTTAACAATATTAATAATAAAAATACAAACCAATAGAATTAGAGTGTATTGTCGTAATTCTAAAAGCTTATTAAACAAAGTCATAAAGCAAATATCTGTTATAACTGATATTGTTTTTTACACAACACTATTGCCTGGAGTAATTACAATAACCTACTTAGTACAAGGATTAAGCAATGATTAAGATGTAAATATTTTCGAACTTATTATAAATCACTAATGCAAACTTGAAAGGAGATCACACCTACAATAATTTTATTATAATCTACAATAATTACAAAATTGTCGGTTTTAATTTTCCTCATATCTTAGAGTATGTCAAAATTTAAGATGGTCACTAAGATGGTCCATTTCTTTAGGTAAGCAGTTCCTGTAGAAATCAAAGAGTGTCACATCGCCAAATTTCGCTTTTAACTCAGTGTTACTTTGAATATTAATTAATTCCATCTGCAAAAATGTAGGGGCTTGTCTTTAAGCAAAATAAAGGACAATAAGAATAATTCAAATGACTTTTCGAATTTTTGAACATCCTGGAATCAGTTATTGAGCTCATATTTAAGATTTTCAATGAGTTTAGAATATTTCCCAAATTCAGGTTTGCTCATTGTTGGAAAAATGGCCAATACTCCAGGTCCTAACTGTGTCCACCAAACTACAAATTTTCTTTCAAAGGGTTTTATTAAGTTAGTATTTAGGTTGTGGATCATCTTGTTTTTGCTTTCCATTTTAATATTCAGCTCTTTAAAGTGCTGGGTCATGTCAACCAAAAAGGTCAAATCACATATCCACTCACTATTGTCCAATTCATTCATCTTATAGTTGTAATCTTTCAAAACAGCCTAATTTCTTCACGTAGCTTGTATAGGCTACTCTATACGATCTTCGTGAAGAAATTAGGCTGTTTTGAAAGATTACAACTATAGAGAACTTGTGTTCAATAGAAGACGTTATTATAATCTACATCTGAATCAGCTAAGAACTCCTTGAATTGACGATGTGTCAGTCCCCTTGACCGAATATAGTTCACTAACTTACTTCATTATATGTTCCATGTTTAATCGATTTTGCACGAAGATGTTCTTGGTGTAGTATGCAGTGGCACGCAATGAGCTCGTCTTTGAAACCAGAACAGTCATGTTTACCCAGCACAAAAATCCGTTGTTTTTTCTGATCATAGAGGACACTCCATCAGTTGATACGCCACACAACTTATCTAAGCTCAATTAAAATTTATTCAATACTTCGAAACCCTTTGATAAATATCCAAACCTTTAGTCGTGTCCTTCATTGACGCTAGAAAACAATATTTCTTCAGTTGCAGTAAACTTGTTGTCAACGCCACGCCCAAGTATTGATAGCTGTACCACGTCTGAAATATCCGGACTTAAGTCGAGGACTACAGAAAACAACTTAAATTTAGAACATCTCTTCTTTAGTTTCTTCAACATCGGTTAACATGTCTTCCGCTCTTCTGCTTACGATTAAGGCTCACTTTTGAAACCAAGGATTTTTTATCGGGAAATAATATGTTGTCATTACTGTTGAAACTACCGGGTTTCTTTCCCGGTTCTAGTCGGGCGGGTGCCGGGCTGACCACCCGGCCCCAACTTCGTCCCGTGATCATGGAAACGCTGGGAGCCTAACCTCCCGCGCACCGTACGCCGAGTCTGGCGTGGGATTAGAGAGAGACTGTTGAAACGCTCCTTACCAATTCGCCATCTTTGAATGGCTTAAGGTTTTAGTTAGTATCTTAGAGAGAATGTAACTTGCTTTCACAACTACTCGTGAATCATTATTAAAAAGGTTCTCTTGAGATGTTAGAAATCTTTTTAAATCACACACAGGGCCGTCGCGAGGTTTGTTGGCGCCCGGGGCAAGATTTCGTCAGGCGCCCCCCCCCCCTCAAACTCAATCCCACGTGCACCCACCCGATCTGTAAGGATTCAAACACTTGATATTTGCGCCCCCCCCCCCATCCCAAAAATCTACAAAAAAAAAAATGGAATCTCCAATTCAAAACAACCAAAAAAAACGGAATTTCCAATTTTTTTATTTTTGCCGTTGCCGCGGCGCCCAGGGCGATCGCCCCGGTCGCCCCGTCCACGCGATGGCTCTGATCACACACTTTGTATTTTCTCATTTGTCCACTTCATTCACTATATTTGTTCGCATGTTTTGTGCCGTAATGTCTTTTAATGTTATACTCTTTTAAAACATTAATGGTTTACTTAATGTTTATATATTGCTTAACATTCCAAATTCACAACAAAAATGTAGTTCTGTCCACTTCTCCTGAAAGCAGGTATTCCTTAGTAATCTTGCGCTTTTTGGTTGAAACCACGACCACCAAACTGTCACATTCGCTTCAAACACTCATTAGTTATTAGAATACAGACAACAAATTGAACCAAAATTTCGTAAAATCACGCTAACGGTAACAATGCAACGCTTGACTATTGTAACACACTGAGTAGCTTGTTTCGGAGCGGCCTACTCATTGCAACCGGTGGCGAGAAAACATGGAAGAATATAACGAATATAAGCATTACCAAACGCATTACCAAGATACGCATTACCAAACAAATGAAATGGAATCAGCTCTAGAAATACGTCAATTATTACAGGAGGTAAGAGAAATCAAGTCGGAAATACAGGAAATAAGAAGTAGTATCAACTACATTCATGAACATTATGAAGAAATTTTAGATAAATTATCAGCCATAGAAGGAAAACAGGAGAAAACTGAAGAAAGACTTTTAAAATTAGAAGAAGAAAAGGATAAAACACAAGAGAAAATCAAAAACTTTGAACTAGAAATAGACAATCATGAAGAAAAATTAAGACAAAATAACCTAGAAATAAATGGAGTTATCCAACTTCCAAATGAAAAATTGCAAGACATTGTAGAAAAAATTGCAAACAAGATAGGTGTGAAAGATCAACTTCAAAATGTAGAGGTTATGCATAGGGTTCAAACTTTTAATAAGAACAAAATAAAGCCTATAATAATCAAGTTTTCAACCTTAAAAAGTAGATTAATCTGGATGGAAAAAATGAAAGAAAAGAAAATCTTAAGAAATAATGAAATTTCTGATAGCAATGACACCAGTAGAATCTATTTTAATGAGAACTTAACGAAAAGGAAAAAAACCCTATTTTGGAAAACAAGAATAATTGCAAAAGAGAAGAATTATAAATTCACTTGGACAAAGTTCCATAAGATCTTAGTAAGAAAAGATGAAAATTCATCTATAATAAAAATAATGAATGAAGATGATCTTAAAAAAATAATCTAAAAATGTTTGACTAATGTTTGAAACATCAGATCAGAAAAAATTAAATATTTACTGTGATTTTGAAGAATGGTATATAAATAGAATAATAAATCAGTCTTCTGAAAAAATATTATACTTAAATATACGAAGTATAAAAAAGAATTTTGATTATCTCATTTGTCATATAAAAAAATTTCTAAATGAAATAAACATAATAATTTTAGTAGAAATAAACATAAATGAAAATGAAATTAAATATTTTACCCTGGAAGGCTATAGTATGATATATAATCTTAGGAAAAATAGAAGAGGTGGTGGGATAATAATGTATTATAAAAATGAATATACATTGATGAATTTTCAGATTGACACAATAACATTTGAAAATATTACATGTGTACTTAAATATAAAGATATTAATATAAGTAAAATTGATAATAGTACAAATTTAAAAAAATTATTAATAATTTATAAACCTCCTCTAACGAATAAAAACTATTTTCTTAAAGAATTAGAAAACACTATAGAATATGCTCATAAAAAATTGGAAAAAACTAATAATTTTATAATTATTGGTGATATGAATATTAATATTCTAGAAAAAAAAAACAATTCTTTGGTACTGAAATATTTAGAAATTTTTAATACTTATGGCTTTGAGAATTTAATTGATACTGCAACTAGAGAAGTACAGACAATAAAATCTTATACTTCAACATGCTTAGATCACTGTTTTATTAATTTAAAAAATAAAGATACTAAAAGTAATATTATACAAACAGAAATATCAGATCATTATATAATAATGTTAGAAATATTTAATCAAAAATTAAGTAAAAGTAATCAAAATCTTAAAAAATTCAGAAGACACAATAATATAATAAATGAGGAATTATTTATTGAAAAATCAGAAAACTTACTTAATAATATAAGAAATAAGCAAATAATTGACCCAAATAAAATAATAAATAAATTTGTAAAAATTATAAATAAATCTAAAAAACAAATAAGTAATAAAGAAAAATATAGAGAAAACCATGAATATCATTATCAAACTAAAAATAATAAAAAACAAAATTATAAACATGAATGGATAACAGATGAAATATATAGTCATATTAAGGAAAAAGATAAGTTATATAAAAAACATAAAAACAATAAAACAAATAAAGAATATAGAGAAATTTATAGAAAAAAGAGTAATTGGTTAAAAAACCTAATACAAAAAACAAAGCAAAGATTCTATCAAAATAAATTTCTAAACACTTACAATAATAATAAAAAGACTTGGAATATAATAAATAATATTATAAAAAATAATGAACATAAAACTATTGATAAAAACAAAATTTGTAAATTAATAGAAAAATATAATTATAAGCAAACTGATGAATTATTTGGTAAAACATTTAGTAAAGTTGTTAGTACATGTAATTGTAACACTAGAAGTAATAATACGGATATTGAAACTTCAATAAATTCAATAGTGTTTAATATACCTAGTATTGAAAATATAATAAATATAATTACATTAATGAAAAATAAAAATACTGTTGGTATTGATAATATTGCTGTAAAAGATATAAAAAAGTATTTGGATATATTTGCAGCAATATTGCATGAACTTATAAAAGCCATGTTTGAATATGGAACTTACCCAAGTATTTGGAAAACTGCGAAAATAACTCCAGTATATAAAAAAGGAAAAATTGATGATATAAAAAATTATAGGCCAATTTCTGTTCTTTCCAATATGTCAAAAATTATAGAAACATGCTTAACTAATTCAATATATAACTTTCTGTATAAATATAAATTACTAAAAAAAGAACAATTTGCATATCAAAAAAATTTAAGTACTGATAAACTCTTTCAAGATTTCCAAAAAATCATAAATTGTGCATTAAATAACGGTTATTATATATATATTATTTTTATAGATTTTGAGAAAGCATTTGATTGTATTAATCATAAGATATTGATAGAAAAATTATTTCATATTGGAATAAGAGGCAATATGATAGAAATATTAAAAAACTATTTAAAAAATAGAAAAATAAGAATTAATTTAAATTCAAAATTAGGTAAAACATATAAATTAAAAACAGGAATTCCTCAAGGTTCAAACTTAGGACCACTTTTATTTATTTTATACTTAAATACATTATATAGTACAATATCAACATCAAAAATTTTTGCTTATGCTGATGACATCATATTGATAAATATAAATGAAAATTATGAAACTGCAGAATACAATATACAAAAAGACTTTAATAAATTAATTATTTGGACACACAATAATAAAATGAAAATAAATAGTGAAAAAACAAAACTAATGATATTGAAAACAAAAAATAAATTTTTACATACAAATCCAGTAATAAAATATCATGATTATAATTGTTTATTCGATGATGACATAAACTTCCAAAGTTGTAATTGTGAAAATATTGAAATTATTAAAACAATTAGATATCTAGGTTTATATATTAATGATCAATTCTCTTGGAAAACACATTATTTATATATATTAAATAAACTTAATTCATTAATATATATGTTTCAACATATAAAGGGTATCTTTTCTATAAGATACAAGATGTTAATATATAAATCATTTATAGATTCATTAATAAATTATGGATTATGTTGTTGGGTACATTTAGGTAATACAGACACTAATAACATAAATAGAATATTAAATAAAATAATGAATTACATAATACAAGATTATTGTATATTAACAAAGAATGAAAAAATACAGATAAGAATAAAATATAAAATTTTAATGCCAAAAGAAAAAATATTATATTCTTTA
>JAFIDM010009631.1:229263640-229317925 GCA_023159025.1 Thereuonema tuberculata
TATAAAATTAGAAATCAAATTAGAAATTATAACTTAGAAAATATTACTAGAAATACATTAATAAAGATTTTATATTATGAAAATCCTAAGAACAACTTTGGATTAAGAAATAAAAATAGAATTCTATTAAAGATTTTTATGCAAATTACAAATGAATTAAAACAAAATAAATTTAATAAAATAAGTATATTAAAAAGGCAAATACTGAAAAAAATAATATTTGGCGAAATTATCTGGAATATTTAGGTATTTTTGATTACATATACTATATTTATATTTTGTGTGTTTTGGGTCTTGTGTATTGATATTTTGTTTATATATTTTTTAGTTGAATAATTTTGGCATGAGAGATTGTTATTTAAAGTTTTATTTTCACAATTAGATTTAGAAATTTTTAATGTTATACAGTATAAACATTATGTTATACAGTAATGTTATACAGTATAAACATTGAAAGAAAGAAATTGTAATTAGAATAATAAGTAAAAAATAATTTGGGAACCTTAAATTTGATTGTAATGAATGATATTTATAATAATTTTCTTTTTGTATTTGATTTTCTTTTTATATTTCTGTGATATATTGATTTTTATATAATTATATAATTGAATCTAATTTAAGTATAATTCGTATAATTGCATAATTATATAATTTTTATATGATTTTATATGATTAATACTTTTTAAATTACAAATATAAATTATTTATACTTTCAGCACCTGCATCACAGGATTTCATTTTGAAAACCTAGCAGGACTGTAATTTTAAATTTAGAAATAAATAAAAAAAAAAAAAAAAAAAAAAAGAATAAATATAATTAGCTCTTTTAACTGATGTTCATGGCGCCAATAAATTATTGTGCTCCATACCAACATTCCAATAGTAAAGCCTGAGACAGTTGCTATCGCAAGTTTTCAATGTATTGTTGCAGCAATATAAAAGCTCAAATTTAATTTTAAATTGAACACTACCGGGTCGCAGCAAATATAACGGCCGGCAGCGAGCTCTGCATCCATAATTTATATCTTTAAAGAGGCACAATTTAATTCCCTAGAAAACCGCATCAAAATTAGTTTAGTTGTTCAAAAATTATTAGCTGTAATTTGTTTGAATAGTAAAGTGCAATAATTAAATGATGCAGCGAAATTATGTTTCACTTTCGGTTTTCAAAAGCTCTTTTGTTTAAATTCATGCAACGCAAATTCAAAGCGTGAGATCTTTGAAGTTTTTTCTTCATTGCTTGAGTAGCTACGGTAGTGAAGTGATTCAATGCCACCATAAACCATCCCTGATTCATCTTCTACCAAATGATGAAAACAGCATTCAAATTGCCTTAGTAGTTTTTAACTTGTAAAGGAGCTTTATGTATATAAAGATAATCCACTCAATTTTGTTCATTAAAACTACTTTGAACTGTTAATTTAGAAAAAAAAATATCACTTGATATGTTGTTGGGGTTTTTTTTTTTTAATTTAAGTTGTGAAGAGTAATTATCAAGCTTTCATTTAATAGTTAACTAATTAAGCTCGTTGTAGTTACTAAAAGAGGGTCAAGAGTTTTTATAACAAGTTTGGAAAGCCTCCATATATATGTATTGTATGTAAGTATGTACGTAAATATATTTTATTTTCAATGTTAAAACTAAATTAGAAATGCATAATATTCAGTTTTGTTTTTTTTTATCTATTTATTCAATTAAATCAAATGTAATATAAACAAACAAAAAAATTTAATAAAAGAAAGTACATTTATATAAGAAATTGAAAATAAATTAATTTAATCATTTATATAAAATAAGAAAGTAATAATAAATTAATACTTATTTTTTTCTACATTAAAAAGTATGTTTTCTAAATTAAAAAGTATGTATGTAATTATTTGGCTACTTAAATCCTTATTTTGAAAAGATTAATTTTATTGTAATACGATATTGTATATTTTTGAATATTATCTCCTAAGCTTTTACTTTTTGGGGAAGAATTTTAGTATTTTAACATTTCTACTTTTTTTTTCTGAAGATCCATTTTCATAAAAACTTAAAATTGAAATCGAAATTGTTCAATTTGTAATGAAATTTCGTATTAATCTCATTTTTTATATAAATATAGCTTTTATTAAATAACAGAGAATTGAGAATATCTGTTTGACCTTTGGTCTATCTGCTTCAAGTTGCGCAACTCCCCATAGCCTCCATTAAGTAGGACAGTGAATATACACCAACTGGTGGTGAGTTTGCACTCGTAATAACTCCTCTGAGTCTGGTGCAGCAGATATTCATCCACAAAATTCCACATTTCTCGAAGACTCCTTTTGTCCTAGACAAGAAAATTGTAGCTGACATGTAAGCTTTCAAGTATCTTAGAGAAACCATTTACTTAAATCATGCTTCTCTCTTAAAAGTGGTTTTTGTATCGACTTTGTTGCACAAAAGTTAATCTAAAGCTCCAAGTTGATTAAGCCATAAACCAATCTTTAAAATGTTGAACTTTCTTAGCTTTACGTTATTGCATTCACAACCTAGTAATTGATCATTTTTGACAGAAGCTGTTTATATTGTGGCTTAAAACATCAGGAGATAGAATCTACCATTAAAATCTCAGCTTTCCCGAGTAAATAGATAGAATAATAATAATCATAATTGCTGAGGCTTACAATGTTCAGGATTGAGCCGTGACATCTTACCTACTGGTCCAATTTTTCTGACATTATAGATGGATTAAACCTGATACCGTTTATCAACGTAAGTAGAAAGTATCACAAGTATCGCAAAGAAGAACTTAAAAGAACTTAAAACCTACTTTTCTTAAAAGGTTATTCTTAAATTAGTTTTTATTTTTTCCTTTTCTATCCATCCAGCGATTCAAAAGAAAATAATAAATGCAAATGAGGCGTTGTATTGATAGGTTAATACAACAATCAGTAATAAGATGAAGCTTTTGATGGGTCAGTGAGATGACTACAGTAATCAATTGCCTGTTATTAAATAGCTGAGACAGATTCTATCTGTAAGATGGACTCTCGTAAGTCCAGGATCGATTAAATCTTTGCACTATTCATATTTTTATCTCACCTTCCCTCTCTTTCTGCTCAGCGTGCATTTTCTGGTTCTGATAAATTTTGCAGCGGCAAAGCTTCGAGTGTCCAGTTTATGTGACATATCACCTAAGAATTTTATCATTTCTTTGAAATGAATATTGTTTTCGCTTAATTTTACTAGTTAGTGTCATTGCATACTCTTTGGTTGATGGAATTCGGGAGATTATTAGTATTTGTTGGTTAACGTTAGGTGTGTGTGGGGGGGGAGAGAGTTGTAAGGTTAATTTTGTGTTCATTTTGGGAGGTGTAAGGAATAACCCTATTTGACATTTTCGAATACTTTTCAGAGAAAAGTTTTAATTTTTGCTTTATATCGTACTGGTAGCACACGCATCAAGTGATAGTGTGTACTAGAGATGTTTTCTTTTTTCTTTTTAATATAAGTTTTTTAATAAAATTAATATTTTTCTACTTTGTTTTAATAAGTTAAATTTCCGAATTTCCTTAATTTCTATCATTCGCCCATACATGATCACTTTTCTAAAGGCACATTTTGCCTTCGTTCTTTAGTGAAAAATGTGACATGGGGGGGGGGACTTATTTTTAAACCCCTTGAATTTTTATAGTGACTCTTTTTCCATTTATAAATTTCCATTTCTTTTTCTTTCGTATTTCCTTCGCAATCTAATATGAGATTCATTTCCACTTTTCGTTTTAGCTTAGTGCTCTTCCTTCTCTCTACTGATTGACTGGAACAAACTCGTCACTTTATTTGCTCAAAAGCTTTCTTTGTGGTTTCTCATTCCTTCCTGCTTCAAACCAGCTTGACATTTAACACACAGACACACACACACACACACACACGCACTAACAGCTGTTGGCTATTATGTGCAGTAGTTTCTTACGCTTAACTTGCTCTATAGCATAAAATATTTTTAACTTTTGCCACCTGGTGGAAAGTATCGGCAATCTCTGTCTCTAGCACTGCTTTTTATCCAGTGACCTATATTTTGTAAATCAACTTAGATTTTACGGGTCTAACTTTACTTACTTTTTTCAAAAAGTAAAGCTAAGAGTATTTCATTACGAAATAACGATTATTTCATCAGTAAATTCTTCCCTTAATACTTTGCTCTAGTTACATGAAAGTCAGCTTAGTCTCTCTCACTGTGAGGAAGATTGTAATTCGAAGAAAACCTTTTATACACAGGAAGTAACTATTAATAAAACTTCAAATGTACGGTTAATGAAATAGAACTTTTTTACATTCCAAATGATGGCTCACTGTATTCAAAAGGATTGTAGAAAGACTTCGACAGCACACGTTATTCCTGCTGTGAATCATGAATCGGAAAAGACTCGTGCTCAATGGCTAAAAAGAATTAAAGCCCTTTAGGAATAGAAATGACAGTAATGAGTGATGAGCATCTACTTTTTGATAGAAACCAATTCAGAGATTATTATCATATAATAGATCTAGACATAGCAAAATAGACATTGAAAGAAAGATTGCATTAGCCTATTTCGGAAACAACATTGCGCAGCAAAACGGCAATCCGTTATATAAGTATTTATACAGAAAATATCTAATACAGACGTTACAAGCAAAATCTACAGATATCTATGTATATAGATTTAGTCAACCTAATAACTTAATATAAGAAATAACCTTAATTTAATCTGAATTAATTTCTTTATGTATTTTAATTGTTATTATTTAAAATTAAATTAATAATTAATTTAAATTACTAATTTCATTTAATAAAATAAATTGATTATTCAGATAAAAATTATTAGTAATTAATAACAAGTTTGTTAATTAACTACACTTTCGTGCAGCTAAATCGACTCACCCCTTCAGAGCGCACAAAAAGGCGTATATTTTTTAAATGGCTTAACCGATTTTCAAAAAACCTTTTTTTATTTGAAAGCCTAATGTTTTTACTTTACAATGACACCATTATCATTAAAATCTGTACAATATTTTCCAAACGAATGTGATCTGAACGTAAGCGTAGCAAAATGCAGTCTGAACGGAAACCACCAACTCCGTTATAAAATCCCCTATAAAATCCCACGTGGACCGATATTTCTTATCAGTCGCTTATCAGACGTTCATCTGTACACATCTCTGCAAGTTTAATTCATTGTTTTCACAAACCCATGGATACTACGCCACACAAGTTGTTGCTTTGTTGCAAGCAGGCCACAGTCAACGAGAAGTCGCTCGTCAACTAAACTTGAGCCAATCTGCTGTCTCAAGAGGATTCAGAAGGTTTCAGGAAACTGGAAATAGAACAATAGAAGTAGTTCTAATTAGAAACCTATATTTAAAACACAAATTAAGAAAATAGGTAAAAGTTGTTTATTTTTGGGCTATTGGTATTCGTGTTTATGCTGAATTAGCTTTATAAATAAACAACTTGACTTTTATAGCGGAGAATTTATACTTATGGAACTCATTTTTGTAATGATTAATATATTAGAAAATCTGCTGTAAAATATAAAGTATTATAAAGTATTCTTGTCTGTCTGAAAAAACTAATTTGAAAAATAACTAAAATTTGAAAAAACTAATAGTTTCTTCCACTTAGTAAATAGTAATAGTTTGACATGTAAAGACATGGCCTTATTCTTATTCAAACCTGGGAGTTATGATTAATAATTTATTCAAACATCGTATTATAAATAAAAAAGGAAACAAACATAAAACAACTTAATCACTTAATACGTAACACTGATAATTAAAAGTTGAAGTAATAGAAATTTACAGTAGTAAATGGGGAAACTAAAGATATAAGTCATTACAATTATTTGCAAGATTGTGTTCTATATACATTCATTCAGAACAATTTCCAAAAATTCAGTTTTCAACAATAAATGCCATTAAAATCAACCAATTAATAACTGCTACCACCTTTTTCTATTCTTTTCTAACCTGAAATTTATAATAGATTTGGTACATAACAAAAATTTGGAAAAACTATTATATTAGTCAAGATAATGCCATTGCATATTAGCAAACAGGTACGAAAGCATAAAATATTTTAAAGAAATGTTAATAGATTTATTATTACTTTTAATCCATTTAACAAATAATTCTTTTAAGTTAAAGATTGAATAAGGTAGGTGACCCAAAGGTGGCCATAGTTAAGCTTTGCTGATTTTTTTATAATTTAACGGTTGCGGGAATATAAAAAAAAATCTAGGGATCATCACCCTGAACCTTCTCTAAACAAGATATATTGATATTGTTTTTCTTAAAACATATTTAGTTTGTTTTACAGTTATTTTATTAAAAAAGTTACTTCCGGGCTACCTTCGGAGCAGGTGAACCTAAGGTGGCCCACATATTTATTTTGTTAAAAATTATATTTTCCAGGGGTTGAAAGGACACTTAACACTTAATGACTAAATTCAGTATTTTATAAGCTGCTAGTTTTACATGCCTAAAGTCCTAATACTAAATATGCCTACAAAATATAGAGGGAAAAAGTCTTTCAAAAAGTACACTTAAAATTTTTGATTCTGTCGCCTTGTATAAGTCTTTCAATCTGAGTCAATGCAAAAAATACGCTTGAAATCTTTGATTTTGTCACCTTTTGTAAGTCCTTCACACTCCTCGTGGACATATCTTAAACATTGGGTGCACAGTCTCATGTCAATTATTTTGTGGTCAGGTGGTCAGGTTGGCGGGCCACCTTGTGTACACATCTCAGCACATTGTTTTCACAAATAAACAATGTAATTACCATGGAATTCTTAAACTGTGACAATACGTCCTGAATGAGTAGTGACCTAACTTTAATAAAATATACAACAACTTGCATTTAACAAAACTTTACACGATTAAATTTAATTTATTACTTACCGGAAAGTAAGAACAACGATGCTCAAAAACAAATGTCTTCTCAGTAATGGCCGACGTCTCGTCGACATGGCTTAGTTTTCAGTAGCCAGCGCTAGAGTGCGACAGCTGTCAAGTAGCAGGTGCCATATACCGACTATTTTGTGTATTACTATATTATATAAGCAGATGGCCACCTTGTGCACTCGGCCACCTTTGGGTCACCTATCTTAGTTGTTTAAAATTCGATCATGCGTTCTAATTTCATAAAGATTGAATAGTTGTTTATGAAATTTGAACGCATGATCGAATTTTTCAATCTCAATGTTTATTCTATAGATATTTGCCAATATAAGTTCAATCTCTATCTGGCGCAAGAATTGTTTTCGAAAGGAATATTCATAGTGTATAAATGGAAACTATAAATTATTTCTAATCATATTATAGATGCATTTTTTCGCACAAAAAAGATAATTCTAAGTTTTATTTCTTAATTTATAATCATGAATTTTATAAGGAATATAAGAATCAGAACAGAAACAGTTACGGTTACAGAACATTTTCATGGATGAAGGAGCACAGAAAATGTGTAATAAAATTAGCAAAATGGGAATCCCATCAGGAATATTTGAAATACAGCAAATTTTGGAATATTACTCTATTCCAAGAACTATTGACAATCTAAAAGTTGCATGCTTAATTAAGAACAGCAAAACGGCTAACTTGATTACTAATTTTAAATGGAACCTATTGATTATACAATTGGAGAACACGAAAAAGGAAATAGATTTGCTTCAGAAAGAAGAATTAAGATTAAACAGAAGACTGAAGAATTCTTTACCAGAAAATATTTATATGGACATAATGAGTAGGGACCATTTTAAATTCATCAAAGATAGTAAGATACTGAAAGCTAGAAAAATCAGAAAATTTATTAAGATCCTTAATGAAAAGGATAGATGAAATTTTGAAAAGTTCTGTAAAGAATCGAATTACATTGTTAATTTAAGTAAAAAAACCTTTTAGCATTAGTGAGAACATATCAATTAAATAAAGGATTTGATTTCAATTTAAATGTAGGTTTTAACAGAACCAAGATAATTACTGAAGTAGAAAAGAAATCAGATATTATTCAATATAATAAAGAAGCATTGTATCAAGTATACAGAAACCTATACAAAAATGAAGAGAATTAATTTTATAATGTATCAGAAAGAGACATTAAAAATATTAAGAACATTTTAAAGGATTTTGACTAAGTCGGATAAGGGTAATAAGATTGTAGTGATGGATGCAGTGGATTACAGAAATAAAGCAATTGAAATGTTGAATTCGGAGGAATATGAAGAAATTAGAGGATCCGATCTACAAACTATACAAGAAATCTAAAATAAAAGCTCAAAAATTAATACAAATGAAAGCTTTGAATTATTTCCAATACAAAGAGATATGTAAGGATATGTTAAGGACCCCTACTTTTGAACCAAGAGTAAAAACCCATAAAGAAAACTTCCCATTAAGACCAGTTATCAACTCTTTTGGGTCTCCGCTCCAAAATATAGGTAAATTTACTAACAAAGTTATTCGAAAAATGCCTTCAGATGTTCCAGAAATAGTATTAAAAAGCACGGCAATCCTAATAGATTATATTAACAAGTATAAATAAGAAAGATTAAAGAAGAGATATAAAGTAAAATTATTTTCCCGGGATATAATTGCAATGTATACGCATGTGCCGATTGTAGAAGCATTAAAGGTAATAGCAGGAAAAATGTGATGAAAATGAAGAATTTTTGAAGGAGTATAATTTGGATAAAGAAACCTTCATGGATTTATTGAAACTCATATGTGAAAACAAATACTGTAAATTTGAGGACAAAATTTATGCTCAAAAAAAGGGTTTTCGGATGAGTAGCCCGGTATCAGGTTCTATTTGTAGTTTGTAAGTAAATTGGCTAGGAAAACTCAATTTTGAAATGGGACAAGGCAAATTCTCTTATCTTAGGTATGTAGATGACATTTTGTTGTTATGGGAGGGGACGGAAAGACAGTTTTCCCAGTTTTATAAATTTGTAAATTCAATAAATAAGAACATACAATTTATATATGAAATGGAAAAAGAGGGAACTTTACCTTTTCTTGATGTATTATTGGTTAATAAAGACAACACAATCACTTATGAATATTATCAAGAAGAGTTTCAAAGCAACCACTTACTAAATTATGAATCTAATCACAGAATATCAACGAAGAAAGAGATTATATTTAATAATTTCAGAAGAATAACTTCACATACAGAACATGGAAAGGAAAGATAAGTAAATTTCGCAACAAATTAAAGAAGAATGGATAACCTCAAAGATTCATCAATATAAACTTTATAAGTTTTTTTTGTAAAAAAAAAATAAGAAAACAGATAGTAATACTTCAAATCAAGTTAATAAGGTAAATCTAAATAAGTTTATACAATTTCTTATAGATTTCATAATAGATAAAGAAATAAAGGAGATGTTTGAAGAAAATAAAATGAAAGTGATTTTCTACAAACGCAATAGTTTATTCAAGAAAAGGATTTATAAAGGGGATGAGGGCAATATTCTTTTAAAATGGGTGTAATTTATTCACTGGTATGTAGAACTAGTAATGAAATATACATAGGAAGCACGGGAAGAGCAGTAAAAGAACGCCTAGAAGAACACTTAAGAGCTTTTAAGAATACTAAATTAGGAATATCGGATTGGGCAGATCATGTTATAAAAATGTCACAAGCGCAGATCCCATTGTAGAGGCTATTTACGAATCCAAAGAGGAAACAGAATGTTATATTTTGGAATCTGGGTTTATTAACATGTTGAAATGTATGAATAAAGACAAGTCATTGAAGATGAACAATATCTCTTTTGAGTTATTTGAAAAGATTATAAACAATAATAAAAATGTTAACTCAAAAATAAGAATATAATTTTATCTATGATTGTTGTTAATTGCAAAGGTAATAATGAAATGGAGGGGGTTATTTGTAAAGGAGAATATTATTTGTAACGTTTTTTATATCCATTTCCTTGATTGTTGTACTTCATTTCTGTTAGAAATGGAAGAAAGAGGTTATTTTTTCTTTCTCATTTATGTTTTCCTGAAGAAAATTCTCGTTCAAATTGAAATATTGAAGAGATAAAGATGTTTAATTGAAGAGTTAAAGTTTGTGTTTTCTTTTATAACTGTTTACCTTGTTATTGATTAATTTAATACTTGTCTGCCTGAGTATTGCAGTCTTTGAATTTACTTTTCCTCAACCGTTAATCCCTTCTGAGAATACTGTTTTAACCATAGTCACTTTGAATGTTACAGATATGTCAATCATATTCTTACAATGATATACAATAAAGACTACTTCATATATTTGCTTGCACAAATAAAGTAAAGTTCAATATCAGCTACAAATAAAAGCAACTTCCAAATTAAAGCAAATAAGCATTACATCACGTAAATTTCAAATCTCAACTTAAGGGAAATCTTTTAAAGGACAACTTAAATTTTAATTTAACTTAAATTTGGCATTTTAATGAAATTATTATTTGAGGACATTTAGCACAAAACGCATTTAGTGAAGTATTAACTCTCTGCGAATATAAGAAAGTTAATTAAAAGTTAAACTTCTAAGTTTAAATTAAAGCTTAAATTAAAGTTAACTTTGAACTAAGTTAAAATCTTAACACTAAATACTTCTAAAATCTCTATCGATGTATTCTATCTAAAGTTAGCGCCACTAGAGGCTTCAGATAATTGCTTAGAGAGCCTTAGCTAATTACAATATTACCTCCATATCATGTCATTGACAGGTTTAATTTGAAGGCATGTATTTCAAGTTACATGTTAAAGTAAATGAAACACAGCTGTCCCCTGGGTTTACATGGAACAGGCCATTAACAGTTTAAGAGATTTTTTTTTTTTTTTTGCTATTGACTACTGCTATGAAAATTCACTCAATTTAAAAATCAATAAACTGTGTTGGTGTAAATTGACTGAACTTCAGTGATATGTCCAGACTAAAGCACCTCAATGTCTTTTGCAGATGTCAAAACATTCTGCTTTCGTGTCAGGTTAAAGTTAATCTTATCTTGGAATAGATTTAGTAGTGATCACATAAAAAGTACAAAGGTGTACACATGTCCCAATGTCTTATACTCTGTTCTCTATTATGTTGTTATAAGAAGTCTGATGATATGAAGCTTTATTACTCCAATCGATATGTTGGGAAACATACAGTAATCATGTAGACGACGTACAATACATTTTTTTTTCTTAAAGTTCTAATCATGTAATTTTTCAAAACTACTATACAAGAGATGGTCCCGGTAGCCAAATAGTAAGACAGTATTGATTGCAGGCTTCAGAAGCAGGATTCGCTTCTCGGCGGACGTCGGTGATTTTGCCATGTTGAATTCTCATCCAAAGGATTCCTAGAGTCTAGTCAACCCTCTGTAGAATGGGTACCAGTTTCTTTCCCGGAGGTTAAAGGCGGGTTGGCGTCTTCAACTGAGTCCCATTGGTCAGGAAATGCTGGGAGACTTACCTTCCGAGATCCCAAGGGACAGTGGGATACTTCAAGCTTTTTTTTAACTAAGTAAGATAGAAAAACTTAAATACTGCTTTCCTTCAAAGTTTGACTTCTTACAATTTCTTTATTTTACTGTCTTCATTTTAGTTTTATTTATTTATTTTTTTTCAATTCGTGACAACGACAAAAACGAAAAGTCTACATTCACTTTCAAATTACAATATCATATAAAAAAAATACAAACACCACTTAAGTTTGGAAATGAATTTACTTATATCTATTCATGTGCTAATCAATGGATTAGCTAAAAGAATCAGCATTCATTGATTAAAACAATGAACCAATAATAGAAATAGATAGAAAAAAAATGATGATTTTTCTTTGGGAATTTTTCTCGCTTTCTTGCGCTAAGTTCCTGACCCACTTGTAAAAAAATTAAGTCAATTTATATCGTCTTCTGTTCTTAAATATCTTTCAAAAAGATCCTTCCAGCGCTTATTCGCAAAGGACATATAATCACATATATATACATTCAGACTGAGTGATCTGATAAACCTTACTCTCACTAAAAATAGGCTAAAAAAAATGAACATTAGAAATTTAAATCATACAAAAAAGTGATTAAAAACATAAAAAAAAACTCAACTGGTTATCCACTTTCAGTTTTCCAAATTTATATACCATTTACAGTATACTTCTTTTTTTCCCCATAATCTTGCTTACTTTAACTCTCACCCATTTGCTTGCCATCTATTGATTGCTTTATGCAAACTCATTGATTCTACTGTTATAGTCCCATCCCCATTCATTATATTGTCCACACCTATCACAATAACGAGTATCTGATGACGTAGAAGAAACTTTTCTTCAATTTTTTTCTAATGATTTTTTTACGATTAATTAAACCTTCTACAGTTCCTTTTATTCTTTATTTGCAATTTTTATTGTTACTTGATTCTTATTGTGTGAAGAAAGGTTCTGAGAAAGAAAATTTAATAGATAGCGTTGAGATAGCTAAAAAAAATGAGATGAAACTTCGTAACAAATCATGTTAGAGTGTTCTTGATGAAGAAGGCAACTGAGATTTTACAGATATTCAATATATTTGCTTCTCTTGAATAAATTTGAACGAAATCTCACCTTGCGATGGTTTTACTGATTATTAAAGACCATTTAGAATCAATTATATCTAAATTTCTTGTATGGCATTTTTTAAAAATACCTATATTTCATTTATTACTTTCTATTTTTGTGCGATACGATACAGTTACGTGCTTGTTTGAAGCAATGCCGTCGAGGGTACTTTAAGATCTCTCCGTTATTTAGTCGAAAAGAGTAAGTGTAGCTCAGGTACTTTAGGTGATCCAGTCTCAGTAGTATCGTTACGCTTGATGCGTTGTTAATATGAACCCTATTCCAATGGGAAAGGCGATGGAAGAGAAGGAAGCCTTCCCATTAGGGCAATTGCGGCGCCTCCAGGCATTGTTTCCGGTCGTTTCATGGTGTTTTACGGCTCCGTTGGCCTCCCTCGGTCAGAGCCCCAAGTGTTCGGGCGGGCGATGGACTCACCACTTCCTCAACCCAGGATTAGTCAGCTTTTTTTATTCTCTTTGCTTTCCTTTCTATAATTTTTTTTATTTTTGCTGAGCCTGGATCATAAATCACGGCGAGTCCATGGGGAGGAGACGGCCTTGGATGTAGCTACTGCTTTCAAGACGGTTTTCAACAGCTTCGATAAAAACAGTCAGAAAAACAAGGCTGACTTTTTAATACCGAACAAGAATAAAGCAGGGAAAGTTCCATTTGAAAACTTCGTTGTTTTTGTTCTCAAACACTTCTAATGAATAAAATAACGTGGGATAAACTTAGCGAATAAACGCCATGGGATTAAGAAAAAGTGCTACTTATTCCTTATTTTCATTCATTTTACTTTTTTGCTACACTATTTAAGAGTCAATAAAAAAAAGTAAAAATCACCAAAACATCCATTACCAATTTCAACAGGAAGTTATCGGAAATTGATATAGTCAGATACATACTGAATACAGTAAATATTTCAAATTACATACATTAATTCCAAAGAATAACTTGCCTAAGACTTGTCTATAACTTGAATTTAAATACCCATCAAGTAATATAATGCGAATTTCACGTTGACGAGTTCCTGTATTACCGAGACTTGTTTAAATTTTGATATTAGTTTCTCATTAGGATCATAAACTCTGATGAGAATAACCAGTGTTTTTTCCTCATTATTGTAAATTGGAGAAATACTTACTTTTAAGCAAAAAACTCAGTAATTGCAATGTTACTTAAATATTCATTTCTTATTTATTTATTATTAAGTAAATTTTCAAATTCATAATAAAATCTTGACCAGCAAAAATTAATTTTTTCATATGAATGCTTCATTATCAGCTAAACTCACGGAGGAAGTATAAGTTATATTTCAAGAATATATGATAACTCTGTGAAAGAAGAAATATTTCAATGACATTGTTGGGAATTGTTTACAAATTTGAGAGCAGTTCCTGGTCGGCTTCCTAAGTTGGTCTTCCACCCCCACCCCACTCCCGAAATAAAATTCTATATAGTCCCTACTTAAGATCACTCGCAAGTAAATTACATAACAGCTACGTGTTTTCCTTTGCAGAAAGCCGGTATTTTGAACTTTAAAACTTTTTAATATTCCTTTCAAGTTTGAGCATCTGAAATTAATGTTTAATCAATAAAGAGAAAAGATTCCACAATTCATTTCTTATCACTGGCCGTGAATTATCTCGATTCTTTGAATGAGAGAACACTGGACCTTTGCCAGTCAGCAATGAATCTGAAATATATTTTATTGACCGAATAAAGAGATAATTTTTCGATGAAACAAATACCTTAAAGAAGAAAGGCTTTCTTATATCTTTGGTTCTGCTATTCTTACAAGGAATTGAAAATAATTTTTAAAATTATTTTATGTCAATCTCTTTTCAACTTATCTTCCAAGGGAAGTGGTTTTTTTTTCGGTTTTTTTTTCAAATAGATATAATTTGAAAGAAGATAATATTCGTGTAGATGTAAAGAGCTTCTCTAGTGTCCTGGTGACAAGCTTTGCAGTAAAAGCAACCTGTCTTTGTTTTCAGGGGTAGCTTCATGTTGATGCAAACGACATAATTGCGCATGCCTGTAAGTAAATAATATCGTATTTCAGTACATGTCCTCGCTCGTCCAGATATTATATCCAATTCCAAGTTAATATCTCTTATTATATCGAGATATGGAATACATAAATAAAATTATTTTGGAGTCCATCTACCTCACCTCTCCTAGCACAGTATTTTCAGTTCCCATTACGAGATGGATAGTTGAGCATATACTATAAAGTAGTGAATGATTTATTTCATAAAAAGAAACAGGTAAATTACCAAAACCCAATAATAAATCGTATCATCCAATTCATGAAAATCGGATAGCGATTTTATTGAATCCTTGATTTCGGCATATTACTTCAAAAATATCGAGAACTTACAGAAAAAGTAGCGGTCTGAAATCTTTATATTTCTACATATCAGTTGTATCCCCTTGTATCAAGTTATGAAACCCTATCTATTGTCAAATGGTCACTTTCCTTTTAATTGCATTAGTAGTTTTAATAGTTGCATAATAACTACTGCTTACATTTTTTTCATTTTTTCATATATATATATATATATATATATCCTTTCATATATATAATTCGGTTGTTTTTTCTCCTATTTAAATATAGGGAATCATTTTAACCGTATACTAGTTTAATATGAATTTTCGCACATCTTTTTCGAGTAACAACTCTTCAGTAATATTGTTTCGGCAAAATAATTCTGGCTTCTATAATTTTGGAATGTACAAAATACTGAAAAACAGTGTCTCATGAAAGCTTGGGTAAGTTTTTTTTACATTAAGCGATTTGTGTAGTACTTTCCCATAATGACGTCACTTTGGGCAATTCCTCCAAACGTAAAAAAACGGTAGATATATAAGTGCGCTCAAATCCTTGATGTATTAAAGTTTGAATGAATGAATTTTTTTTGTTTTTGTTTTTTTTTTGCTAATGTGAAAGATAGATTTGGTAATGAAAAATTTGAAAAGCACTGCAATAAACGTTCCATACACGACTGATATTATTTATTGTACGTACAAAAATCGTAACACCGAGGTATCAAAAATACGTTTTGTTGAAATCTCTTTCCCTTTATTTAAATCTTCCCTCAGAAAAGAAGTATGTTTATGTTTTAAATACAAACTTGCATTTTAGGATATTAATTCAATCCACAGATAACATGTATAAATCATAATAACTTATGTTTCATGCAATTGATGTACATAATCATACACATATTGTGTAAAACATTTTTACACACATTTTTTTTAACTAATGGAATTTACGATTTCAAGTAAAAAATTTCAGTGAAAATTTGATATGCATTGTCAAAACAATATTATTGTATATCAAATACAAATTCTTCTTCTTCTGCCTTCTGAATTTCTTACAAAGTTTCTGTGGTAAAACTTCAATTCCAGTATTGAATGAAATGATTCTGTTGACTCTCTAAGGAGATACGAAAAACTCTGAAATTTAAGCATGGCGGCGCCGAGTGAGCAACTCGAATTATCATGTTTTTCGATCTGCAAAAGCCTGGAAATGGCAATCCACTCTCTAAGGTAAACTATGTTGCTATGCTGATCTCAGGCTGCTGATCGGAAGAAGGGTTTCTCGAGTTCGAAAGAGAGAAATCCTCCTTTTTGGATTCCTCTCTGAATTTTACTGTTGACATAGAAGTTATCGGTGTAGAAAAGCCAACATGCGGAAGGGGTCGTGGGCGCATGGACGGATCCTAGTAGAAGTCAACCACTGAGGAACAGCAAAAATACATCCTCTATTTGCTGTGGTGGATTTCTGTTTATTTCTTTGCACTTTCTTTTCTCAGTGCATTTACTAATCTCATTTTTTTTTGTTCTTTTGTCTTGAAAAATTCGCTGAAATCGCACATAAATAACGCTTCTTCAGCGATAAGAATTTATTAGAAGAAAAGTGGAAAATAAAGAAAGAAGTTTATGAAAAGCTTGGGTCTGCGTTCCTCAAATTGTTGCATTTCGTTTTTTATGCTTCTTTCTCTTTCTTCTTTAGTTTCCCCGTATGTGGGAAAGCTATTAGGTTTCTTTGTTGTGTCTATGTGTAACGCCCTCTACAGTCCAAACCGGGAATCGGAGCCTTATGAGTCTTTCCTGATTGGACTCCCCAAGGCCTAGAGTTTTGGAAAAAACATATTTTTCCAGAACATTTTGGTTTTATGTGGCCACCGAATAGACCAGAAAAGTGACAGTGAATCGCTTATTGAGAACGAATATGATACCTTTGAACCCACGTGGCCAATTACGGTTTTGGTTTCGGATCACTGGAAATGCTTCAACTCCTGCAAATCCATTTCTTTCAGGCAAAAATTTGATGGAAACTCTACTTAAAGCTTGAATTACAACGGGTTGAATAAATGAGTTTTGCACGCCAATCAATAATGGTGTCAATTTTAACAATGTAAACGTTTGATAGCTTTAAAATTGTACGGGCGGGATCGCTTGGTTTTGTGTTTACTACAAAACTGTGAATTGCCTTTTTTTTTTTTTTTTTTTTTGACGTCGGGAAAGTTTAGTATGTATACATTATAATGCTAACTAAAAAGTCTACAGTCTGACCTGTTATCTTTCTTCAGAAGATCACAACTTTGTATTCTGTCGCCAAGGAAATAGATACCAGTTTGTGGCATATGAAAGAATTGTTAAACGTAAATGATTTTTTTTTTTTTTTTGATTTTTGTAAATAAAAAGAAAATCAATTAAAGATTATTCTTCACTAAATGATAATAATTAAAATTTGTTTACCTGAACCACACAACTCTTTAGTTCCATTAAGCTAATTCAAAATGAACGGCAAATCCATTTTAAATCAATTCTTATTTATGTGAATTCTAATGACACCAATAAGGCTTGTGGATTGATTTAAAGAAAAATCTTATTAGTCTGTCTACTGCACTTCATGAATAATTTGTAAGGCACTTACGCCTGTCCATCAGGATAAAACAAAAGTCATAGGATTCTGGTAAGCACAATTTTGATTTAAAATTACATCTGAACGGTGGTAAGGCCTAACGAAATCACGATCGGCTGTCAAATACTTTCGGAAAAAAACTCCAAACTATACAAGAATTAAATAAAGCACAAATATAAATCATATTGGGATCACAGACAAAGAATATTTCAACGTTATTTTATTAAACAAACATTTATTCAGTTTTATTGAAAGTATAATTATTGTACGGCATAATAGTAAAGTATTAGCCTATAATTTTATAATTCCATTAATTGCAATCCGATACAGAAGGCAAGATATCGTACCTCATTTCGTAAGTCATCTACAGAAATGTGACTGAATAGTATATACTTTTAACTACAATATTTAACTACAGTAAAATCTCGTTAAGTCGTCACTCAAGGGACCAAACATTTTTGACGACTTAAGCGAAGTGACGACTTAGAAAAAAACACTAAAAAAAAACACTGAAATACAGTATTTTCATGAATTGCTGTAGGATTCGGTGAGAAAAACAAGATTTTCAGAAATCAATACATGCAAATGAATAAGTAGAAAATGAAAAAAAAAAACACACACTTTTTATAGTTATCACATTTTAATCGTTTTAAAAGAAAGACAATGTCTGTCTTTGAAACGTTCCAGCCAACCATTGCTGCCGCCGAAATCTTCAATGTTCAACTCCTTAGCAATTTCCATGGCTTTTTCTTTTAGAATCACGGCAGAAATCGGCACATTTTGCGATCTGGCATGTTTTAGCCATCGAACTAAAACCTCCTCGATCTCGTCAAACTTCGATTTCCTCATTCTCTTTCTTTTGTCTTTGCAATCAGCTTCTTCAATTACTTGTTTCGATGAAAGCCCTAATGTAGTCCTGGGAATATGGTGTTCTTTGGCAAAAGCTGTTTTCGAAACATTTGATTTTACAAAAAGTGCAATTAAGTCTTTTTTTCTTTAAAAGATAACGAGGTAAGTTTTCGTTTCCCTGGCATATTAAAAACGTAATCGAACCACGAAATTGCAAGAGAAAAGTGGGGCTTACTCGCTATGAAATGAAGTCACACTCAGGAGCGGTCAAGAAAACGTCTAAACTCGACAGAGTCGCAGCGAGAAGTGTGCTTTGAATGATTAGCAGCGAGATTCCAAGAACCCAAATTCTCCGAAGGGGTAGGAAAGGAATGAAGTGATAGGCGTGGTCGAAAATTCCCCATTAAGACTTGGCTTTCTAAAAGTGAAGGGGAGGGAAAAGACAGTACGATGGCATGCAAAATAGAGAAGAAAGATGCTTTTGGCCATTTTTGAGGGTGACGAGTTATCCGGAGTAGAAGTAAATTTGGTGACGGGTAAAGGAGGGTTATTGTACATTATTGTGTATGAGACCTTGTCGGGACCAAAGGAAAACGACGACTTAAACGGAGTGACGACTTATCCGGGTGACGACTTAACGAGGTTTTACTGTATTAGGGGAGTGCAAAAGTTCTACCCGTTTTTATTACCCATAAAGAAGAGCAGATAAACGCAAAATGAACAGTATCTATTATTGTTCATAATCCCCATTGCTATCTTGGATCTCTTGCCATCTTTCTGGTAGGAGATAAATCCCACGGCGGTAAAATTCCGGCGGTTTCGAGTCAAAAAAGTCTTGGATGCAGTTTTCAGAGCATCAGTTGGTGCCAAGTCACGAGAATAGGGAGGGTAGGGTAAAACCTCCCAACCAAAGCCCAGTAACTTTTGACGAGTGATGACAGCAACCTGTGGCCTGGCGTTATCGTGATGAAGGATAACACCGCGACGATTGATGAGACCTGGCCGCTTTGCTACCAAATTTGAATGCAGCCTGTCTAACTGTAGACATTAGAAGGCAACATTGATGGTTTGGTTGAGTGGCAGGACCACCCAATGAATTATTCCCTGCACATCCCACCACACACACTCAATAACACCTTCTTGGGATGAAGTTCAGCTTTCGAAGTAGATGCAGGTGGATCAGAAGGGCGACACAAAGTCCTACGACGCTTAACGTTACGGTACATAAACCACTTCTCATCTCCTGTCACAATTCGTGTCAAGAATGGGTCATTTTTGTACCGGGAAAGCAAGGAAACACAGGTGGCGATTCGGTCATCCCGTTGCTTAGCTGTCAGGTTATGTGGAACCCAACGATCCAACTTTCTCGTAAAACCCATCTTAACCAGCCGTCTCTCGACCGTTGTCCGGTGTACGTTGAAGGTCTCCGCTAATTCTTTCACGGTTGGGTTCGGGCTGTTCTTTATGGCTTGGTCAATATCGTCCTCTCCAACGTGTGGTGGCAGTCCACTCCTAGCCTGATCTTGGCAGCTTCTGTCTCCTTTCCTAAATTTACGAAACCATCGACGACATGTGCTTTCATCTATTGCATCCTCCCCATAAACTTGACAAACATTGCGACATGCTGCGGCTGCCGTACTCTTTTTATCGAACTCGTATAATAAACAATGTCTTATATGCTCCTTATCGCGTTCCATGTTACTCCCTCTGATATTTTTTTTGAGATGATTAACTTTGTGAGATACGATGCATTTATAAGTGAGGCATCCACACGTTTGATTGGCAGACGATTTGCGTCATTACAATGTCATGTGTGAGGGCAATTCCATTGCAAATTTTAATATCCAAAAACGGGTAGAACTTTTCCACTCACCCAATATATACTATAATGTTTCTAATTGCTGAAAATTGATTAATCTCCTTTTATCTAATAACTTAAAGCATACATTATTAAATTAAACAGTAATCTACACTCACTTAATGTTAATGAAATCAAACCACCTGCAAATTTAAAACTCATTGCAATTTAATGAAAAACTAATCTTCTTCTTAAATGTATTTAACACAAAACTCACAATAACTCCTTCTTCATTCTACAACTTCTTTACTCGATATTTCAACCTCCTGAGCGGAATGTAGAAACTGTGGGGGTTTATACATAGGAAGTTCCGGCAGATCTTTGAAGGAACGTTTAAGGGAGCATATAAGAGCTTATGAAAACAATAGAGCAGAGCTGTCGGACTGGGCAGATCACACTATAAAGTTGGCCCATAACCCAGACCCTGTTATTAATATAATTTATGTATCTCAAGATGAATCCGAAAGATTCATTTTGGAATCTGGTTTTATTAATTTGGCAAACTGTTTTAACAAAATTAAATCCTTAAAAACGAATCCTATTTCATTCGATTTTTGAAGAAATTATCAAAAATAATAAAGTTTTGAAACAAAAATTGAAATTGTTGTAATTGTTATAATTGAAACTTAAGTAAATTGTTATAAGTGTAAAAGTTTTTATTTGTTAAGGGAGGATTGTATGGGTATTAACAGATTTGTTGTTCAAGAAAGGTTGGTTCATGAGTGATTTCATGATTGTTTATATTTAAATTCTGTTTTTTAAAGTGGAGAGTAAAATCTTAGGGTTTTCCTCTACCCTTACTGTAATTTTCCTGAAGAAAACTTTCGGTCAGGAGGTTGAAATATCGAGTAAAGTAGTTTAGAATGAAGAAGGAGTTATTGTGAGTTTTGTGTTCATTACAATTTAGTCTTGATTCGTTGTTAGGCGTCAAATTTAAATTTTTCACTTCACATTCTTTTCTACTTCAGGATTTGTTTTTTCTTCGTCAAAAGTAAATTTCAACATTAGAATCCACAAGAATAAATTTTGAAATAAGAAATGTAGAAACTCAACATTTTAATATTATTTATATGTGCAAAAAAAATAAAATTGAAATCATTAAGTAATTACTGCAATGAAACTGAGGAGTTATTTATAATGGATATAAGATAATGTTTTCTGAGTGTTAGCATATTTACATTAGGACTATTTAGGAAAGTTTTAAATCATGGATATTTTTTACATGTAGATTTTTGGTTTCAAAGTCATAAGTGAGGAATTCATAGATCTATGATCTAATTTGGATTTGAACAATATCGATAAAAGTATCAACTATACATTGATAACAAAAAATGATAAAATGATAAAATTTAAAATTAAATTTCTCTTTTGTTGAATATTGTAGACTAATTTTTAGCTTCCTTTCCTAGGAAAAGAGAAGAATCAGATCACTCATTCTCTGTATGTGCTCTTTCCTCGTCCTTAATAACTTTTGAACCATCGGATAGATATTCTTGAAACTTAGTATTTACAGTTAAGGAGTAGAGACGGACATTTCAATCTGTGAAACCCCGGGCTTCTGTTCTATTAGAAAATGCCATTGGAAATAGGTAAGTCTTATAAATACAAATGCACAACTTTTAAGTTTTATTATCCATCTTACGTGATTTTGTTCAAAAGTAAATCTTGCAATATTTTTTGACAGAAGTATTCAATTGAAAATTACATTAAGGAAATTTCTACATGTAAATTTTTGGCTTAAGAGTCATAAAGTAATATGACTTAAAAATTTATATAAGAAATTAGTAAAGTATGTACGAGTTTGCTAGTCATATAAATAAATTGCTTTAATCAATCCATCATTTATTTAGATTTCAAAAATTAAAGAAATAATAAATTCTTTAATAGTATATTTTAAATATTTTACTCGATGTCAACCTAAAATTAAAATATTTCTAATATTGCTGTTTAGAAGGCACTTGTACGTAAATATATCACTTAGATGTAAATACTTAGATGATAACTTATCTTCTTTGATTTGTCGCATATTTTTAAATGACAGCTTTCTAGGCAGCAATGTTAATACAACCCTATTACTATATTTCCTATCATTCCTTCTGGAACTAATCAAAATTAAATGCAGCGATATCTATATTAAAGAAAATGAAATTCCTTTCTTTTGAAATGATGAAGATCAAAATAATCATCATTTTCTTTTAAGACTGTAAATAAGAGTGTAAATAAATTTGTCAAGTATAAATATTAAGAAAATTGGTCTAGGAATTTTAGCGTCAGACCCACACAAATATTTTCTTTTTTTAATTTTATGTTTTTGAGAGATGAGAGGTGGTGAGGACCAAAATAATCGTATATAAATGTATTCCTATAAATGTATTCTATTTGACAGTTAAATAGAAAGATTGCGCATGCTCAGTAATTATATTTTATTTAAACATTTACAGAGACACAGTAAAAAAAATAGCACTTTTTTCACAAATTATATTGCTAGCTCACTTAGTGAGGCTTTTTTGCTCATTTTTCGAAGGGTCATTTATCGAAAACTTCAACAAAAACCAAGAAAACGTAGTCATCTCTTCCTAAAAAATAGCGTGGATTTGGGAGTCATAAATTATCTTTTGAAGAGCGACGGTTAAGGACTAATATGGATAAGATGGATAGGATTTCTGTGGAAATGTCTATAGGATAACTATGTTATCACATAATATATATCACCAAAAGATTTAATTTATCAAATAAATAATCTGTTCTTGTTTCTAAAGATTAAAATGAATGAGTTTCTCTCAAAATAAATTCTTCCTGTCTTCATTTATTTAAAATTCTTTTATAAAGTTGAAAGATTAATTGAAAGGAAAGATTCTTCGCTCAAATTTTTTTTCAGTTTACAAATACTTTGAAATATTACCCTCATCTTTAGAAAAGATGAAGGTCATTCGAAATTAGCCCTGATGCTGAATTTCGTAATAAGATCATTTACAAAGAAAAAAAAACTTTCAAATTATTTCAATTGTATGAATAAATAAGCCTGAACATCTCAGTTTCATCAAATTTAAATTTAAATTTAAGTTCGGCCCATAAGAATTTATTGAAGATTTCTTTATTATTTTAAAAGTATTTGTAGATTGAATTAAGTTTTTGATTGTAGAGAAAAATACGAATTTAGATTTTTTTTCAAATATATATATATATATATATATATATATATATATATATATTTGAAAGTATTAATAGACTATATTAAAGAAGTGAACTACAGCTCTGAAATTTGCCCTTATTAACCGAAAACTTTTTTATCGGCCCCGTACGGAGGAGGTAGTAGGATTTGCAAATCTGTATATGTAACGCTTTCCACTGCCCAAGTTGAAAATCACAGCCTCATTCGCCAGGCTTGGAGATTTGGTAAAAAAAATCCGACTTCCCATTTCCAATGAAATATGCACTCCAATGTATCTATTTCACTTTCAATTTTAAATAAAACATCCAATTATAGATCTTAAGAATTGTTATAGATGTGTTCTTTATTATATGTTAAATTATCAAACATTTTATGAAACTACAATGTAACTATAATTCCTGTGGCTTGGCAATGTCTTTCTTAGACATATTTTATAAGAAATACATATTTTATAACTCTTAACTGTACTAATACTAATTGTAACTGTCCTGATAACACTCGAATAACTAAAATAACATTTAAGTATCCCATAATATCCCAATACCTAATATCTTACATGTCCTAAAGTAACTAACAGTTACGTTCTAAGAAGCACCAATTAAGTATATATTAGAGAATAGGTCTATCCATAAATTACGTCACTTATTTTTTGTTATTTTCGGCCCCCTCCATTCGTTACAATATCACGAATCTCCCTAAATTACATTAAAAACTAAAATACTTTTCACTGTAAGTATTTATTCAGTTTCAGTTCAGAACACTAGTAATCAATTCAATGACTAAGTCGTTTAATCGGTCGTAGAATTGATAGAGAATCTTCTCCTTTAACTGGCAAACGGTCCCATAAGACCGCTGAAAATCAATTGTGTCTGGTGATGTCTAAGCAATTAGTTAACAATCAAAAATAAAAATAAATCTGATTGTATTCTGATTCTCAATATAGTTTAACATGCTACTAGTAAATATATTAAATATTTTGTAATTTTTCCTACAAAATCAAATTAAATCTTAATAATTGATAGTTATACATAAAAAATAAAATTTAAATCTTTTTTTTAAATCTTTGATAGGCATTAAAAAATCAAATAATTTAAATACAATAATAAAAAAAAATAGAATCACAATCAAAAATTAAAACGATCTTTTTCTGGTATTATTAATAGATACAAATAATTGAAAGTTAGATCTTAAGAGAAAATCAAAAGCTGGAATTAAAAATTTACCTTTTTGTATTAGAAATTTTGCATTTTGATGCATATTCAAGCATACTTTCGTTTGAACTTTAAAGTTTAGATAATTGCGAAAATTTCTTAGTTCTTAATTAATAATGATACGAAGTTATGTTGTAGAGTTATTATGTTCTTTTATTGTGATTGCATTTTATTTCATTGTTTATTTGTAATGATAACATATTATATTGTAATGTTATTGTATTATTTTATTTTGGATTATTATGCTTCACTTCTGTTTTTTAAAATGTAAGAAAGAATTTTATTTTTTTCTCCTGAAGAAAATACTCGTTGAGAGTATAGAAATATGGAGAAGATATAAAGATGTTTTGAAGTTTTAAGGATCGATGTTTTCATTTATTTAAATATAGAAGAGTTAAAATGTTACGAGTTAGTTATTAAGTTGTTTGGATCTAACTTAACAATAAACGAGACCGCTAGGTATTTTTTTTGGCCTAGGGTGCTTATCTCGTGATATCCTAATCATCGCTATATTTTCATATTGTAATAATTAACTGCAGAGACCATTCTACCCGATATATTTATTAACTCCTCCTCTTGGGTCACTTGACCAATCAAGATGAAATTTGGTGCAGCTTACTAAAAGACTAGTTTTATTGCAATAAAATAAAAAATGAAAATTGGAATTTCTTGATATTTTTTTATTATCATCAAAAAATTATACAAAATCTTCACCATCACTCAAAATAAACGTAATTATTTACATTTATTTTCAAAAGCAGCAAATTTTCAAGAACACTCGTCTCCCCTTTCTCATGCCTATTTAGGCTTGAGAAAGGGAAGACGAGTGTTCTCCTTGAAAATTTCCTGCTTTTGAAAATAAATGTAAATAATCACGTTTATTTTGACTGATAGTGAAGATTTTATATAGATATTGTAGGAGGAATGAACTACAGAGTAGGTATGGATCAATTTTATAAAAAATTATACACCTACGGTTTTGTGACATAACCCGTATACCTTATAGCTTCTCGCTCGTAAACAATGAATAAGGAATGGCTTGAATATAAAACACTTGGATTTTATTTTTACTGGCATTGATTTCTATGTTAATCGCTGGTTCAGAAACATCAACAAAAGATGATAAAATGTTCATTTTGTTGAAGTGAGCGAATCCTGAGCCAAATTTTTGCTTAAGATTATTATGAGAAGGACAGTTTTATCTAATCTCATTGAAGTCTCATTTTCTTTCTAAAATTCTCATGAAAGTTAATAGAGTGAAAGTCCGCCTCTTTTGTGAGTACAAACAGACAGACAGACAGACAGATGCAAAATTAACATCATCTTGAAGAGGATTTTTATAACATCGTCATGTAGTGGTGGATGTCCAATTTTTGTTAAAGTTCAACCGTCAATTTGACTCCGGAAGTAGCAACTTCTTACTGCAATTGCAGCTTCATTTATGAATTTTCATTAAATAATACTTTAATTTTACAGAAATTTTAAATATTTTCGAAACAACGGAATGTATTTCGCAGAAGAAAGCAATAATTTATCAAAAATTGTGCGTCTTCTGGTCAGCTTGGTTGTTTACATTGGTTGTTTTATATCCCATTTACTTATTAACCTTTTACATACTGGAGACTCAATGTTTGATAAGGCACATTTAAGATTTAATTCGAATAAATAAAAAAAAGCACAAACAACTGAATTGATATGAAATTTTGATGGTTTCTTGGTTTTTGTCAATACTATTTTCAGTCTTTCGCGTGGACAAATTCATTTCCTACTATAATGATATTGTCATAAAGGGAAGTTTATTTAGAAGATATCTTCTTTTAAGTCAGTTCAGTTGCTTGCATCACAAAGAATGAATATAATCTTCGATTGATATCCGGACTTTGCTATTAATGTTTACTTAGTTATTAAACATAATTAGTGTGAGAATTTAAAATTCTATAATTATGTTTAATAACTAAGTAAACATTTAATAGCAAAATTCTCACACTCAAACATTTACAAGAATTTTAAAAATTTCAGAAGTCTTATTTTCCATTGACAAAATAAACAAAAATGAAGCAATATTTGTTTTAAGTTATAAAATGAACGTGTATATTTGGCATAATCATAGCAATCTAAATTGGAGATGGTTAAGATTTTTGTTTTAAACATGTAGGTAACTCTGGATTTACGAACGATTTCCGTTCCAAGATGTTGTTTGTTATACGTTTTGCTGGGTGTATGTATCCTGAGCTTTTACAATACCTTTTTTAAAAGTTAACAGCCATTTTAAAGCATTAAAATCATGTATTATATATTGAATGGTCTACATAATACGTTTTATTACAAGGTTTGTAAAAGGTTAGATTGCCGTACAGGTAACGTAAAAGAAAATAACAAAAGAATAAAAACAAAATATCGTACTTGTTAATTTTAATTAAACACAGAGAATTACAAAACAGAAATTAAAAAAAAAAAATGAGTAGGCCTACTTACATATTGTATGGACATACAGGTATAGGCCTATATAAGCTTTATTTGTCAATTCTTTTATTTGTCAGATTCATATTTTCTTTATATGCGACATTAATTTTGTATGAATTGTGACGTTATATTCGTAAATCGAATATTCTTAAACTGAGTTGCCTGTATGAAGTTGCTGTTTCAAAATTTGGAATTCTAGTCAGTTCTGAACTTCCCGCAATACTTTAATCTATTTATTATTTCAGGAAAGAGAAGAACTATACATTATTACAAGAGTTTAGTATTTATTGTAAAATCGGAAACAAATGGTCCAAATTCAAAAAACAGCTGATATCGTGTAAAGATAGCTTCTTGAATGTATTATTTGCAATCAATGAATGTCAATCTTTCGTTATTTTAAGCTGCAAAATAGAATTTTGAATTTTTTTCACAGAAGCAAACTTTAAAACAGCAAATAGTTAGAAGGGACAAGAGATATGACGTCATAAAAGTAACTCCTCTATGTAAAAAAGACGATATTATAAAATAGTATAAAATATTTTAAAAACGACTTCCAGCTTTCCTTGATGAAATTTGTTATAAGTTAATTTTGGCATAACTTATCAATAAAAAATACTTTAATTATTTTGAGAGAAATCACTTTAGTTATGCATTAATACAACAGAAAATAAAAGTTAGAAATTAAAAAAAATGAACATATAGTCCACCCAAGCCCCCCCCCCCCCCCAATCAAAATTAGGATCCAGGTATCAAACGCAGTAAAGGGTCCTCCTCCCCTTACATGTTATGGTCAAAATCATAGATTCTTAGCCAAAAATATCGCGAAAACACCACATGTTCATATTTCTCGCTTTTAAACATGCTATACACACTATTATTTTTTATTATTATTTTTAGAAAAAATTAACTTAATGCCAATATCTACTTTTTCCAGCTCTAACAAAAATTTAGAAAAAAAATTCGGTCTATGCAAACATTGTAATGGAGAATAGCTCAGAATTATAGTCTAGAAGTGATATAATTTTTTTTCGGTTAATACCCCGATTCTCTCTGATGGCCGGATCCCGATGCTGATGGGAACCCTGAGTTCATCTCATATTTCTTTGGATCATTATTTAACAATGGTATTGATGCAAACTTTCTATTTCTTCAATGAAAGAAAGAGTATATTTCTGTCATCGATGTCCACAGAAATTTTAGAAAAGTTGAGAAAAATTGAGGAATATTGAAATTTTGAGAAAAACTTGGACATACAGAAATTTGAGGAAATTACAAAAATTTGAGATATACAGAAATTTGAGAAAACAGATATTTCAGATACACAGAAATTTCAGAAAAATTTCAGGAAAACCTTAGACATTAAAATTTGAGGAAAATTTAAGAGATAAACAAATTTGAGAAACATTTGAAATATACAGAAATTTGAAAAACATTTGAAATGTACAGAAGTTTGAGGCACATACAGATTTGAGAGAAACGTAAAGTTGAAATACCGTAAATAACTAAATTTGAGGATAAGAGTGCTCCACAGTAATTTGAAACTATAATTAAGTGTAATTTGACTGTAATTTATTACAGCGGTGATGATATCGTCAAACATTAAATTTTAATACATAAAAGGCAAGACCCACTGACTTACTCACTCACTCACTCATCAACGCACAGCCGAAACCGCTGAAATTAGGAACTTGAAATTTTAGGGATGAGTTCCGCTTACGACTTAGGCGCTCACTAAAAAAAAGGATTTGGGAAGTGCCATTACAAAAGGTGTAAATAGGGGGGGGGGGCAACTTTCTTGAAGAGTCTTCACACCTCGGAAACCGTTTGAATTGGAAACATGAAATTTGATATGTGTTCTTTGTCAAACTCAAAAAAAAAAAAAAAAAAAAAAAAATTCGATGAATTTTCGATTGGCATCCTAACGGGTGTAAACAGGTACAGATGACAACTTTCTTGAAGGATATGTTTATCTCGGAAACCTTTGAGTTGCAAACACCGAATTTGACACGAGTGTTCTTTTATCGAAATCGAAATTATACGAATTCGATATTCGCGTCCCAAGGGGTATAAACGAGAGGGCAAATTTTATTTAATTATCCGTTATCTCGAAACCTGCGTAAGCTAGAACATAAAACTCCGGAAAAACAGTTTGAAATACACATTCAACTGTTTTTCAAAAAAAAAAAAAAATTATCTGAAGGGTGAACGGAAAGAGAAAATGGGGATGGGAAACGAATATCTCAGAAACTGCTTAAGCAAAAAATGGTTAAGTTCGCGAAAAATACTGTTCGTTTGTTTTGTTTTTTTAAATAAAAAGTGCCTGAAGGATGAACAGAGAGGGGGGGGGGGGGGGGGGGGGGTAAAAATTTCCTGAAGGGTACGCCTTATCTAGCTTAAACTGCTTAAACTAGAAATGTTAAACCTTAGGGAAACTCTTCTTACAAAATTAAGAAATACATATTCAAATGTTTTTCGAAAAAAATACCTAAAGGGTGAACAGAGGGGGTGGCTTTCTTTAACAAAGTAGGTATACTCTCTGACTGTGCGTTGATGAGTCAGTGCAGTGCTAAGAAACTGCTAAGCAAAGAAACTTTAAATTTTGGTTAAATCTTTTCTCAAGGTTTGACAATTTTTTTTCCTAATGGGCTGGAGAAGGGCAGAAAGTCTTATGTCCTCTGATCTCGATGAAATTTGATCTCTGTGGGGAGTTTCAGTATTACAAAATATGAATATAAGATTCATTTTTACCAAATGGGAAAGGTTCAAAGTGATCTCACAATTACAATTTCATTCATATCAGGAGAACTCTTTTTTTAACTCGCGCGAAGCATTAGTTTCCAATAGAAGAAATTATCGACTTCTGTAACTTCTTTTTTCCCCTTAAACGGGATATTGGGATTTTTTTCCCTGTTGTTAGCTCTATTTAGCTGTAATAACTTATTCTCGTCCCCTGAAAATAGAATACAGTCGTGAATAACAAGGTAGCCTGAAAAAGAAAAGTAAGGGAAAGTTATAGAATTTGCTTTCTGTAATAGTCTTTCTATGCTTCTAATATGTTTTACAATTATAAAAAGGCTTAAGTTAGACAATGGGGGCTTATGACTTTTTGTTATTGTAAAACTTATGTATTATTAAGATTCCATGTTCTCTTGATTAAACTTCTTTTACATAAATACTGCATTAAAGTTCAAAACAAGATTTCAGAAATTTTCTTCACAAAGATTAAACTATTCAAACTGAAGCAATACAAGATAATTCCAAAACGTACAGATATAAAACAACATTTGAGCCTACTTTCCTAAAAAAGGAAAGTTTATATCCGTGTCTGTAGTTCTCTAAATCGTTAAATGGATCTTTCTGAAACTAGCTTTTGAAAGAGATCTAGCTTTTGAAGATGTTTCATTTTTCCCTTCCCCCCTCATCCATTAGACGAAGTTTTTACAAGTGCTGTCTGCTTCACGTTGACAAAACAGCAGCACAGACCTTTAATGTAATTCTCAAAGTTGTCCTGAAGCAGACTCTAAGTACCGAGTCAAAATATTGAAAGAAATACCCTCATCCAATCTTTTTTTATTTACATATTTAGTTAATATGCAGTTTTCGTTTATTGTGAAGAAAAATAGACCTCAAGCTATTTCAGGAACATGTATTATAACAAAACCATGTTAGGCATTAAACAAAATACATATTTATATAAATAATTTAGATAGGGCCCGGTAATGAAATTGTAAAATTGTTTTATTCATAAGTACAAGGTTTTGTCTTTGCTTAAAAGCTGCAGTATTAAAATTTTTAAAATTGTGTAATTTAAAGTAGAAAGATTTTAAGACTATTATTTCTTATTCTTCGAAATATTTTTATTTTATAACAAAGGCAAAACAAACTTTAAGATTGCCTATTGTTACATTTAATTGGCATGGGTACTATTACTATATATATTAGAGGAGATATGATCTTTATGAAAGAATAAAAAGGGATAAAAAAGGCACAACAAATAAAATCACTGAGCAATTTTTGGAATATTTGGCCCCAGGAATCCAGGACAGTCTGTTTCAAGGACCTTTCTTCAGTTGTATTCACCCAGTGTCTGTAGCTCAGTGATATTACAGGAAATGTAAACAAAAGACAAGTAAACATAAGGATGGCTCTTCATACAAAAAACATTAAAAATAAATAAAAAATAAAAAAGTGCAATTAGTTAATCCCTGCTAGTCAACTGCTGGCTTCTGGAGGATTAACTAAAAGAAAGATATAAGGAAAATTTTAACGAGCAAACTTGCCTTTTCGCTACTTGTCATTTGTTTATATTTTCTTTGATATCACTCAGCTGCAGACACTGGGTGAATCGAACTGAATAAAGGTAACAACCTTGATACAGACTGTCCTGGATTCCCGGTGTCAAATATTCCAAAAGTAGCCAAGTGATTTTATTTTTTGTGTGTTTTTAATCCCTTTTTATTCATTCATAAAATTCTTGTACATAAGTTAAAATTTCCATTATACAATAAGATCTCTTTAATTCGGTGAGAAAAATATACTTTCAATAATCGCTTTAATTCCGGAAGCAATATATATTATTAAATATTTTATTTCTCTGTCTGTCTGTCCGACGCAATTGTTAATTTCCTGTGAAAAATAACAACAATGAAACGTTCGCGACGGGAATTGAATTTGCAATCTTTTGATTCGAAGTTAAACGTCTTATCCATTAGGCCACGTGGACTATATTCAAATTGATAATCTACATTACTATAATCTTTTATTTCTCTGTCTGTCTGTCTGTCTGTCTGTCAGAGCGAATGGAAAATAGAAATATTTTTCACAATGAAACATCCGCGACAGGAATCGAACCTACAACCTTCTAATCCGAAGTCAGACGTCTTATCCATTAGGCTAAGGTGACTACTACTTACTTTATATTGTTTTTTGACTTATGTGTCTTTCCCCTTTCCATCATCAATAAGGAATGTACTCAACCTTTTTTTTTTTTTTTGAATCTCAAGATTTTTTATTTATTTCCGATCCATCTTTTTATTTTTAATTTGAGAATGACAAGTAGAACTATAATTTCCGAAATGTTGGAATATTTTAAATATAATATTCTTACTTACTCTATGTGATACTGAAAAACATTTACGTGTAGGGAAATGTTTGAATAAAAAAAAGAGAGTCAAGAAAGAAAGAAGTACTATTTCTATTAGATAGAATACTGAAAAATCACTATTTGTCAGTTAAAAACCATCACTATTTTTAACTCAAAAACCACTTAAAAGTATCAATTGTAATTAAAAAAAGAGTTTCAAGAAAGAAAGAAGCACTATTTCTAATAGGTAGAATACTGAAAAATCACTATTTGTATATCAAAAACCATCACTATTTCTAACTCAAAAAACCAATGAAAAGTATCAATAAAAATAAAAAAAGAAAGTCAAGAAAGAAAGAAGCACTATTTCTATTAGGTAGAATACTGAAAAAATCACTATTTATAACTCAAAAACCACTGAATCTATATTACTAAAATCTTTTATTTCTCTGTCTGTCTGGTGCAATTGGTGTAATTTGTGAAAATAGAAATAATTTCTACAAGTTCGCTATGGGAATCGAATATGCAACCTTCTGCTCCGAAGTTAGACGTCTTAGCCATCAGACCACGAAGACTACATTCTGATCTCTATAATAAATAAAAATATATCATAGATATATGATTCACACGCTAGTTCTAAAAGCAGTCGTGGATTGAGAGAATATAGACATCAAAAATTAAATTTAAAAAAATAATTGAATTTTAGTTTTAGTTTACCTGATGTAATTTGTGTTTTATTTTTTTAATAAATAAAAAGTTGTTTTCCGTTACATAGGCGAGGCTTCCGGAGCGAAGCGACGGGTAGCCGACTAGTTATTCTTAAATATCTCTTATCACTCCATCTGTGTGTATGTATATGTGACGCAATGAGAGAAGAGCCAGAGAAAAAAGAAAATAACTCATTAATTTTAGCCTACTAGATTAAAATTTAAATTTCAATGTTCATTTTTTTAGCTTTTCTCTGTCAACAATGGCGCGCACTGTCAAATAATGACTTCATTCAAAAAGGAATAATATATCACTATTTGCCATAATCGCTTGGAATCGATTCTTCTTGGATCATTTCATACTTACCGGGGAAGACAGGGGTGTGGCCTAGTTAAATGAATGAATTAATTATATTACTGAAATGATAGTATAGTTTTAGCAGTAAACTTTTACCTATCACTAGCTTTTATTTATCATTATAATTAGATTTTTACATAACGTAAGTATCCGAAAACCTTCTTTATCAGAATTTCTGAAAGAAAGTATAACAATAACCGAAGCTGACAACAAACCGAATTAAAATAGAACAAGTTTCAGCAGAATACAAAAGAATTGAACACTAAAGAATAATACTTACTTTATGTAAAATGTCATTTTAACAATTTAATTAAGTTTTGAGTGAATTTCTATCAAAATCGACAAGGAGATCGCATTTGATAACGTTTACTTATCCTTAAAAATTCTGCTTTCTAATATAAATAAATTTTGATCAGGTTAAACTGAATCTCAGCTTCATGGGATGCGTTGTTTTGAATCATCTTGATCATAGAAATGCTTACTGCGACTTAAAGTTGAATTCTAAAACTGTTCTGACTTTTTATTTCTTCTTCTTCTTCAGCCCTTTACATAACCATTTCTCCCCATATCTCTTCAGTTTTTCCTCTCCGGGGCTACTTGATGCCAAGTGTATCCAGCTGTTTCAATTATATTCTTTTTGAGAGTCAGAATTTTTTATTAATACGTATTAATAACCGTTGATATTTAATATTTTTGATTAAATCCACATTTCCTGTAAAACTGAAGTTGTTGTTATTAAAACTAAGTTTCCGATATTCAAAATATGAATAAAATAAATCAATTAATAAGTAAACTCATAATTAAAAAGTAGAGTTAATATTTGAATTTACTAAAATAAAACGACATATTCTAAATATAAAGAATTACAATAATATACAGTGTCGCTTTGCTTTTACGTTTATTTACGAATAATTTCCAGAATTTACTTTTTCAACAATACAGATAGCAGAGTTATCTGAAATAATTAATCCTTACTAATTGTCATGCCACTAATGTATTCTTTTGTGAACTGAACCATAGCTACCATACAGATTAAAAACATGCATCCTCAGAAATATGATCTATTGTGGAGTAAGAAAAAATATGTCATGCAAAGACGACACTTACTTAATGAAAGAAAAACGCTTTGGTAGAAAACTTCTACGCGAAATCGAGGTTGTTTTCTGTTGAATTGATATTTCTCAGATTCCCTTTCTTCGTTATCTTGAGAAGGTGAAGAAAGAAGAAAGAGAAACCAGAAGTTTCATCTAAGACTTTCCCAGAAGCTCATAACTGTAATAGAACCAGGACAAATTACCACTGGACAATCAGGGAAAGAAAAGAAGCGCATGACTAGTGAAGTGTGTGAAAAGAGAAAATGGAAGGAGAGAAGAAAATGGATACAAAGAAGATGACGACAATATCTTTTTCCTTTTCACACTTCTCTTTTTTCTCCGTAGCTAATCTTACAAGGTGATTCTTGTGTTAAACACAAAATCAATAGTACATTCCGTGCTTCGTCAGAAATTTTCCTATTTCCTTTAGAATTAGTTTAATGCAATACAAAGTTGTTTTTTCCCCAACAATACAATAATAAAAAAAAAGAGAACTTCACTTAGTCAATTTTCAACGGCGCGCTGATTTCTGGTTAGCAATAACAACTGGGCAATTTTAATAAAGAAGTTAGGAGAAAACTTTCAAAATTGAATTAAAATTCAATGTTAATTATCACAGAACGTGCATTTTTAAAAATTGGCATCCACAGAAAAGTCATATGATCAATTCACAGTTTCGTAAACACAAAACAATTTTCAGTTTATCAAACGCTTGCGCTATTGATTGACACGCAAAACTCATTTATTGAAGTCATTTTAATTCAGGGACCAAGTACATTTTCAAGCGGTGCCCGTATTGAGTTCATTTAGTAAGTCTATATCCTCATATTGCAACTCTGAAGAAGTGGCCAGTGGCCAACATGGACCAGAAGTGGTCAGATTAGGCGTCATATTCGTTCTCAATGCAGCCGAATTAGCTTAAGATAGACGGCAATTTTATCCAATTACCACTAATTTCTGGTTTGGGCTGTGGAGGGAACTTTAGATTCTGTTTTCGTTCTCCGAACGGATCTCTTTATATTATATATTAAATACATTTCGGTAGGAAGATGTATAATAATCATTTAAATAATGAACAGTATTAATTGAAATGAAACATTTCATTCCTTTTCGTTGGGAATCTTGTATTTGAAGGATATTACATAATTATGTTTAAATTGAAAACTCCCAAAGAATGAATGTAGGTCCATTTGTCTTCTGTTTAAGACGCCCACATAAAATTTTAATTTGAAGTTTTTAATAGTAAAATTTTGAGTCGTCCGTCACAATTACAGTTAAGGCATTAACTTCAAGCGCTACAACCGACGATGTTTTGGTTTTTAAAATAATGGCGTTTTTTCTTAATTCAAAGTTTCGCGTAACAGTCAAAGGAATTCAGATGTAGATTGTAGTTAAGGTTTCAATTGTAAAACAGTGTAGTTTAAATTTTGTTATTTATTTATAAGTTGAGCAAAATAAACAAAAACAAGCTTCTTTGAATTATTATCAATAATCCACAACACTTAAATAGTTGCAATTCTGGAAGTAGCAGAATTATTTTCACTTTTTGTCAAATTAGAGTTAATATTCTCAGTTTTGATTACTTCAGAAATTTGCAATTTAATTTCCACTTCAAAACTATACATGAAATGTATATGAAGAATAATTTGCTTTTTTTCTGGGTTTTTATTATTAGCTTGTCATTACTTTTTGAGGGAATTTTATAAAGTTAAAACCCTTAAAAAAATCTCCAATATAAAATCTCATTATGAGTTAATACTTAGCTTAATAGACAGGATAATTGGCTGAGAGTTCGAATTCCACTGTTAAACTTTGACTGTTTATCTATTTGTAAGCTCAATACGCTAAAACGGCTGGTCGGATTTTCATAAAACTTGGTACATTGCTTAAAATTATGGTGCAACTTAAAAATAGATGTATTATTATCTTCGCTTTAAAAAATTACTTCCAACTCCAAAGCTAAAACGGCTGAATGATTTCTTTAAAATTTTGCACACAGTTGATTTTATGGTCCAACTTAAAATTTAAGCACGATAAAATCTAAGCATATTTACTCTCCCTCTTCCCTCAAAATTGACCCTCCCAATTGTTTCATGTTCAATCTCTAGTATGCGATGGATAACTGAGTGTATAGTAAGTTGTAATCTTAGTCTTTGCATTTACAGGGTTACTGTAAAACCTACATTACCTGCATTTAAGTGCATGTAATTGAATGAACAAATGAAGTATTATTTCATTATTCTTATATTTCTTGTTTCTTTGAAAATGTATCACGCTAAAACGGCTGTATCTATTTTCTTTATGTAGTATAATTTCAAATATTTGCATTAGAACGAGTTGATAAGTTCTAGAAACTCAAACAACTAGCTTAAAAAACTGTAATAATTTCGTTATTTTACATGTAGAAAAATGAAGCATCGGAGATATCTTTTTGATTGGATATTACGAAAATACAGTCTAAATTCACGCAGTATCTCTTCGATTCCACAGAATAATTTGAATTATCGTTTACACTAATTTAAACAAGGTAATTCACACTTTTGAAATAAATAGAAAATAAAATGATCACCTACAATTTCTAATCTACCAAAGCCTTGCATTGTTAAAATCGACCATTGGCATAGACCATTGGCTTGCAGGAAAATTGTTGACGCCGAAGCATTCCCAGTGACGCGCAATCGTACAATTCACCTACAATCACAAGACGCTTGAACCGGAAACTGGATTTTTCCGCAAAACTCCAAGCTTTGGAGTTATGATCATGGGGCTCCGACTCCCCGTTTAAGCTATGGAAGGCGTTTTACACAAGCACACATAGCCGTGCGGGAATCTTATAGATCGCTAAAAAGAACGAAAGAGAAATTTTTAAAGAACATCATTAAAGAAAGTAGGCTTTAAGGGCTTTAAGGACTATTTCGATCGACAGCATCTTCTTCTTCTTCAATGTCCTGCTGATTCTAAGAGTTCTCATCACGGCGAACTCCTAAAAGGATCCTTTTATTATCCTGGGAAAGATGCTGAGGTGGTTCCCCATTTGCCTAATGACTTCAGACCTGAAGGGAAAGAAGAAGAAGCAAACAAACACAGGAATGAAATAAACATCAATGCCGATGCCGGGATTCGAACCCAGGTTCCGACGTATCTGCATTGTGAAAGGCCGCCATCTAGACCACAAGGCTATGCCGAAACGGTATCTACTAAATATTTATAGAAGTTAAAGCTTCATTAAATTTACCTAAATATCCTATTTCCTATCTCATTGTTTCCTGCACATAAAGGCCAGTTTACTGATACTTCTATATAAACTTGGGAAATGAAATTTAGCAATTGATTATCCGAAAGCTTTGGTGCCTTATTCAACATTAGAAACCTATGGCTTCATGTCTTCTTATCAGTATCAATGTTTGCAGCTGTAGGAATCCGTTAATGAATGATACAAGATGGATTTGTTGCTTTGGGCTATGTTAGATTCATTACATCTACGGTCTGTGTATTAAATAATCATTAAAGCCTTATTGGAGACGAGAACATAGTATGACGTCACTAGAATCCCTCCTAATGATAAAAATAATTCGTTTTCCTTGTCCTAAGGGTATTTTTAAGATCTAAGAGCGATAGTAATTACTGCAAATGGAAATTGAGGCATAAGCCGTGTCATAAACATGATTGCAGTAAAAAAATTTAAAATATTTTTTTTTTAAATTTCTGTACAACATTAAAGATAAAGTTCTACTCCGGAAACCTTCTTCTTCGGTACGTTCTGAAAGAAAGTATAACAATAATCTAAGCTGACAACAAACCGAATCAAAATATAACAAGTTTAAGCAGAATACAATAGAATTGAAGACTAAAGAATTAAAAAAAATAAATATTTACAGATTATTATTTATACAAGAACATTTAATTCATTTTCTTTTGATTGCATAGTTAAATTAAATATATTAAATTGAAGAATTCTTTGTTAGATGTTAAGAGTACAAAAAAATGTAATTAATAAGCATGGATATGATTTCCCTTGTTTTAGATGGAGAGACATCCATTCGAAAAAACTTTACATATTTCAATTCTTATATTATTCAATACGTTTTAAAGAAAATAAACTATTATTTACATCAATTTAAATCAATAATTAATAATCGTAATTTAAATCAATTAGGGGATGAAGAGAGAAACAATAGAAAAGATACTATAAATCATGTAAAAATGATCTTTTTGAAGTGAAATAACATTCGGATATCAGATACAGTACAATATGCTCTTAGTACGGCGTTATGTCGTGTTCCATGTTCCCTCCAAATGAGGACTGATCGATGAGCTGGAGACTGAATCGCGACTAGTCGGAGAAATGAACCCTACACCATTCGGCGTTCCTCAAACGCGATGTTTCTCCGCCAGTTTTTACGGGCTGTACGGTGTTGTGCGGTTAATGGGACACACACCATCGACCTATGTGCATAAAGGCCACCGTCACGAAGTTTGAGGTCAAATCCTGTTGGCGTTTGAATTGCACGTTGCACCGATGCGTTCTGCCATTTATTCCAGCGGTCGTTAAGAAGATGTAACGGTAGTCCCTGGCTGTAGTTGCTCATAGCCGGCCTTGCCTTTCGAAGAATATTTCCAGTCGTTTGAAACCGAGTCCATAGTCGGGAATTTACACTTTGAGACACTTCAATGTCTACTACTACCTCCGCTGTTTCTGCGAGCTTTCATCTTCCAATGGCTCTCCAAGCGATCGATTCTGGTAAATCATGCTGTTGCGATGTTCTACCACTTACCAACTTCCCTAAACAAACTGTCATACAGTCCACGGAGGGCTACTGGAGTACCACAAAAGCACACTTCTCCTTCTGACTACCTTCTGACATCACCAATAGCTGAGTCATGTGTCTACTTTAACGGAACTTGCTTATTCCACTTCACGGAGGGCTAATAGGCGATTGTAATTCATACTGTCTTCTTCAACACATCGTCTTCAAGATATTCTCTGTGGTCCACTGGTTATTAGACCAGTGTATATTGATTTTGGTGACATGCAAAGCCTTAATTTAAAATTAAGTATTTGATTTAGTTAATATATTAAATCCATTTGCAAACCCCAGATCTCTAGATTCACGAATGTTTCAAAAATGTTAAGTATTGTTTTTATCCGTTTACTAATTCTAATAATTAGTATCATTCAATCACGATTTATTAAGAAATTACATGCCTAACATGAAAACAGTAACGCATTTTGGTGGGAAAAACGATATTTATGAACTTAATTTGGAGAACTTAGCTTGTAATTCAGAATTGAACCTTTACATCAGATTTATGAATAAAACTTGAAGTTAAGGCAATTTATCAACTATTCTGACAATTTTAATAGACTGTCAAGAAAATGACTGACTTTTATGTAAAAGTGTTTTTTATAAAATATTCTAAAACATATCACTGAATGGGAGAGTTTAACGCGCACAAATTGAAACATGACACAAGGGAAATATTCAGAAAGCATAATTTTATATTCACATCTATTGAGCTATTGTTAACAGGCATCTGGGACAACTGTTTCAACCTTGTAAGGGTTCATCATCCAGTTTTAGCTATTCACTATCCCTTTGTAGGAGTGAAAGTTTCCGTGATCTCGTTCTCACTTTCTCTAGTGGGAGTTTCCAAAAAATAAACGACAAAGTGAGAAAATCACCTTAATCATTAATTACCCGCCTTCGAGTTGACTCTGAATGGGTTAATCTGGCTGATGAGTCCTAACAAGAATGTAAACAGCTGTCGCAACTTCCCGTTGGCGAAACCTAAAGGGGTGAATGGAAAATTGCGCCTTTCAATTTTTCTATGTTTTTGTTTCTTCGTGACTTTCAATATTCAAATATTTCGTTCTCTTTGAAAGTTGGAGTTGCAAACCAATTCATATAGTATATTATATGAAACATTATTTAAACAAAATGAAAATTCTTTATACAAATATTAAAATACTTTTTTCCTTGTAATAAAATGGTAATTGATAATATGACATACACCATATAGCCAAAAGTATCCACACACCCTTCCGACGAAGTGGATCCGGCAGGTCAGAAGGTTTGATGCATCACCGGATGCTTTAAAAGTGATGGTGGGGGCTTGGGCGATCATAATTCTGTGTTCCCGATAAAATGAATAAGTCAGTCGAGCTCACTGACTTCGAACGTGGCATGATAATCGGATGCCACCTTTGTAGGAAATTGGTTCGTGAAATTACGGACATGCTGCACGTGCCGAAATCAACTGTGAGTGATGTCATTGTAAAATGGAGACGTCGAGGCAGTGAAACGACAGCTGCACGAAATGGTAGACCGAGAAAAATGACTGACCGTAGCCGTAGAACCCTGAAGAGAGTAGGGAAGCAAAATCGCAAGTCTTCGTTGGTAGTGATGACGACGGAATTCCAACATGCGTCGGGCGTTATCGCTAACAGCAGGACTGTTCGCCGAGAGCTAAATTACTTGGGTTTCCACGGCCGTGCGGCCGCTCATTCGCCGAACATCTCCGCAGTCAATGCGAAGCATTGGTTGCAATGGTGTAGAGGTCACCGCCATTGGACTACGGAGAAGTGGAAAAACGTTCTGTGGAATGATGAATCTCGCTTCACGATCTGGCAGTCCGATGGACGCATGTGGGTTGGCGGATGCGCGACGAATGCTTCTTATCCGACTGCAGTTAAGTTAAGTTCCAACAGTTAAGTTCGGTGGCGGCAGCATAATGGTGTGGGGGTGTTTTTTGTGGTTCGGTCTGCGATGTATCGGGCCATTCTGGATAACGCTGCCCTCCCAGCTCTGTGGCAACAGTTTGGGGAAGGCCTGCTTCTCTTCCAGCAGGATAACTGTCCCGGACACACATCGAAGCTTGTGCGGCCGTGGTTTGACGACATGGGTGTTCCACTCAACTTGACTGGTCGTCTCAGAGGCCCGATCTCAACCCCATTGAACATTTAAGGGACGAAATAAAACGCAGATTACGTGCCCACCCATATCGCCCATCTTCCGTGGCCGGACTTACTTCAGCTGTCATGGCCGCCTGGAAGTCAGTTCCTGCGACCACCTTTCAAAACCTGGTGGAAAGTCTTCCGAGACGTGTACAGGCTGTCATCGATGCAAAAGGGGAACCGACATCATATTAATACGTGCCTCAGGAGTCTCTATGTCCCAACCACGGGGTGTCCGGATATTTTTGGCCTTATAGTGTATTATTAATTTGCTGTAAATATAGAGAGTAAGACAACTATATTTATGGAAAATTGATATACTTTTTAAGAGGATAGTGATGATCAAGAAATTGTCAATCGTCTTTTCCTGGCAATAGAAGATTTCATTTTTATCAGGTTGGTAAAAGCCAATGAAAAAGAATATTATTTCAAGAAAGTAAGCGTAATGTTAGAATATTTATTACATTATTTAAAAAGTGTATTTTAAATTATTATAATAAAGCATATGATTCTTGTCTTTCAATCTTTGGGTACCCAACAAAATAGCAAAAGGGAGCAATCCACCTCTCCCGGAATTTAGATTTTAATAAAATTCATCTACTTTCTTCTCTCAAAGAGATACATATGAAAATTACAATTTTTATTTCAATTGTTTGATTTACTTAAGTTACTTTACGTAATTTACAGAATCACAATTTCACCTTTTATTTTTACATTATTTTCCCCTCCCCCTTCCACGTAGAAATTTCTGTGAATGCCATTGGAAGCAGCTTTTATGATGATGGACCTTCCAAGATGCTAACTCTTTCAAAGATGCTCTTTAATTATGACAGACATTTTATAGTTTGTTTGTGGTTTTTTTTTTCATTTCCTTTCGTTTCTTTTAAGTTTTCTTTATTTCTTTCTTACGTCTTTATCTTATATTAAATGGAAGCTGACCTTTTTCATTTTTCTGAAGTATTAGGCTTTATTTCTCTTTATTGTTTTTTGTGTACGTTCATTTTGATTTACTTTTTGTCTTGTTTATTTTCTCCATATAATAGTAATGGGAAAGCATAGTAAGCTACATCTAATTTTTTTGTAATGCATCTAATCATTTCAACTTTTGAAAACATATATATAAAACAAAACATTAATCATGCTAAATATGCCGTTTTAACGGAAAGTCACATCATTTGTTCTCTAGAACAAATTTTGACTGTTTTTTTTTTTTTCTGAGTAGGTGTGTATGTGTTTTTTGAGTATGTATGTATGTGTTTGTGTGTGTGTGTCTGTGCATTTGTGCAGGAGGGAGTGTGAAGATGCATTATTATAAAAAATCTTGATGGCGCTGGAACTTTGAAAAACAAAATTACTTCAAAAAGTCGCCATTAGGAGATATATTGTGCTATTTAAAGTGGAAAAAAACCGAAAAAAATGGATACACAAAAGAATAGCCATGACTAAACTGCAATGAACGATTACCCTTAACTTATGCACTTATTGTAACACAACAATAAAGCATATCGATGGCTTAGCGCAAAAGTAGCGAATATCCAAGATGCAAGTTTTGAGAAAAAGCTAATTTAGTGGGAAATGTCCCTCAAAACTCAGGAACAATTCCTGGAAGTCCCATATTCGGTACAGATATTGTCATTGGGGTATACTACAATGGCATGGGGTTAAAAACTTGATTATTGCATTTTTCAAGCAGTTTTGGTCGATTCGATAGTTTGGATCTTACAGAAAGTTTGTGCCATTGAGATAGCTAAGGAAGAAGTAGCGAATGTGCAGATTCGCCACTTCTATCCTTATTAAAATTCATCACAACCTCCTTAAATGCTTGACCAAACTAGCGAACTACACTATTAGTTACGTTCATAGTTAGGGATTGACTAATATTGGCATCAGTATCAGCTAATATCCTTACGGTATCGGATCGGAAATCGGAGCGGATACCGTTCTTTACATTTTGTCCAAACCAAAGCGGTAAATCGCTTTGAAACTTCATTGTTCAGTAACTTTGGAACAAAAACAGATAGAAACATGCAATTTGTGACATTTTAAACTAGAAATTGATTAGAATAATCTTAGATAATAATTTTTGATAGTGTAATTTTAAGCTAACATTTTTCAATTAACAATTTATCCAAGTTGAGAAGGTTAGAGAAGGTGAGAAGGTGACAATGATCACGTGGCGTCATCTAGGGATAAACTAGCGAATACAGGCACATTCGCTAGTTTTATCACAGAAAAATGTTCAGTCAGCAGAGATGAAACGGTCAAAGTAGCGAATATGCACATTCGCTTCTATTGTCATTTAAGTTTTTAAAAAAGGGTACTTTTTCGCTAGTTTAGCTCCTAAAATCACAGGAAATATGCCATTTTGAAGGATTTGCTAGTTTTGCCCTACAAGAAGGCTCTTCAAGACACCTATTCGCCACAAAAAACTAATTTTATATTTAACTGGATATTCGCTAATTTTGCGCTAAGCCATCGATATAATATTAATTTAGTTTAACACAGTAATTCTGAAAGTCAGTAGAGCGTAAGAGTTGTCAGAAGCCTGTTGCCGAACTAGAACTGATTGAGTTCAATCCATGCGGAAGAGGATCTGGCTCAATGTGGCCGCTATTCTCATGGACCAGAAATTGCATCCTGTATTTAGTATTCTCAACAGCATGTCTGCAGGAAGGTTCGTTACAGTTCATCGTCATTTAAGACTAGGAAGTTCGAGGTAGCGCAATATAGACATTGGCCTCAACGCTTAAGAATTTTCCAAGACTAAATACGTCGATCTTTATTCTGGCCAGAAACGTCAAAGCAAATGTCAATCACTTATATAATCATCGTGTAGAAGCTGCTTTGTGCGGCTTTATCTTTTATGGATCAAGTTGAATAATTTTGCGCGGAATAAGTCGTATCCAATTGTCACGCTACTCCACTGGTGCTGCTACTACCATCACATGTCTCTCTGATCTATCGACAATCGCGCTTACAACTTCCTCAATTACCCGTGGTTGCACTGGTTTCCATCGTCTGCCACGTAGAACTTCCAACGATCTTGTTTCTTTAACTTCCCAGCCATCGACCTAACTGCCTTACCCAAGTTCTGGAGAACTCTAAACTCACGAAATGCGACTAGTGCATTGTAGTCGTCCAAGTAAAAGGTGCAATGAGGTAATGTAAGGCTCATATTGAGCACGGCTATCAGTAGGAGTATGCTCGTGACTTTTGCTCTTTTTTAGTCTTGCCATCGCATTCATCTTCGTTTTATGCAAATTATCGGCTTACTTCGCCATAATAACATCCATATTTCCCGTAACGCCAATTTTTTGCAACTATTTTTTTTCTTTTTAGCGGAATTCGTGTCCTAATTAATCTTCCTACCATATATAAATATAAAATTTTCTAAGAAGTATGCCCTTTTGTAGCTCAGCCAATGAAGCTCAGATGTGAATTTATTTTTTTATTTTAGATCATACATAATATTCAATAGTATGTGGATTGGTGATCAGATTTTAACATCACTGTTAAGATCTGTAATTATTTAAAGCCTAAACTTTCTGAATGAATAAAACATTTATCTTGTTACGTTTTACATTTCCTTAGTTTTAAGGGAGTCTTGCAATAGTCCTATTCCTATTTACTATTTATTGCTTGAAATTTATTCTATTTTATTCGTTATATTTTATTCAAGATTGAAGTCTTTCTTTTGATACTATTGCTTTTTGCGTTTCAAACAATTTTCTTTGTGTTTCATCTAAGATACGAACGATGTAAATCACTGATAATAAAATTATGCTTTCTTAAGGCTGCTACACACGAACAAGTATTCATGACAAGTATAATTGGTGCTCAAGTATGCATAAAAACCCCCTCGCCACCACACGGTACTGCATACTTGACAAGTCTCATTTTTTCCTTGAAATATGTGGAGTTCGGACGCATGACGGTTTGCTCGCTTTGGCTGCGTGTGTCCTTATTTCAAAAAGGACAAAATGAAAGAAGAAACGTGGGATGCGGTGTATGGAATGTTTATTGAAAATAAAAACCTATTCGCACACTAACTTACTAAGTGAATTGGAAATATATCCTAATGTTTGGCATAATTATCTGCGAGTGAACGAAGAAACCTGTTTGAATCTTTTATCACTCCAAAAAAAAAAATCGCTCATTAAGACATATGTATAGTAACTTATTAAAAAATTAAAAACAACTATAACAAAGAAATATAATGACAGATCCATATAGTATCAGAATTGGTTAAGAAATGTTTGAAATATTCAATTCTTTCAATGCTGTATCTCTATTTATTTATTTATTTATTTATTTATTTTCTTCACAGTGATATCCCGGTCGACGTTTGGATCAATGTTTTTATATATTCTTTATAATATATTATATACTGTTTCTTTCTTAGCCTATTATCATGATAATCTTTAAATTTAATCCGCCACAGACAAGGATTACTTTGGTAAACTCGAATGAATTCTTCCAATACTTGTGTGTCCTTTCCGCAGATCACTAGCCATGTTGGGAGGAAACTACGGAGAGATGTTTCTCCTTCGACGGCTGGGTCACAAATGATTTTTTTTTGCAAAGCGCATGCGCAAGCCGTGGCTTCAAGTATAAAGTTGGAATCTTCATACTGCATACTTGAGCTCCATCAAGTACGAAATTTCCGCTACACACGATCAAGTATGCATGACATGCGTGATAAAACTGCATACTTGTCATGTATACTTGATCGTGTGTAGCAGCCTTCCGTGTACGTTATTTTTAAGACCAAAGACAGATACTTGAGATTTTATATTGGAATCTTGTACTATAAATTGCTGCAAATGTTTTAATAAAAACAAATCACTTAAAATTAATGAAATTTCATTAGTTTTTTTTCGAAAATTCTTAAAAGGCAATAAGAGATTAAGTGAAATTTTAAAATTTATTAATGATCTGTTTTTCCCAATAATGGTCTATTGTTTTATTGTAAATTATTTATTTATTATTTTGTAACAAAGACACGATGTAGTGTGAGAACTGTTTGTTATAATTCACAATGGTTAGAGTGAGAAAAAAGATTCTTTTCTATCTCCTCTCTTGGTTATTTATTTTAATATGTTTTAGTTTCATTATATCGAGACCTAGAAAAAGTCTTTCGATTGGAAAGACGAAATATTGGTCATTTCTGGTGTATATAAGTTATATTTGTTTTGAAGTGAAGTGAAGTATTTAAATAGAAATGTCTATCAGTTATTTGTGAGATATCCATTATTATTTCTTTTAGGAATTTTATGTGGATTACTAAATTGATTAACATTAATATTTTTCAAACTTCGATAAAACTCCATTGTTTCATTTTTAATTTAGAATATCATCTTTTCTATAAAAAGCTTCATTCGTTATTTTTTGAACAAGAATCTAAACGGAAAAAATGTTTATATTCAAAAGTTGGATTGTCTCTGGTCCTCAGATCTACAATCAGACTATCCAATAGGATTTAAAAGTCATTTGAAGAAACAATAAAAGCAGACGGATTTTATAAGATTACTTTCCTAGCAAAGTAGGCGAAAAATAAAAGAAATATTAGAATTTTTGATTATTTCTATTTTTCATTTTATTGCTTGTATTCCCTTTATTTCAAATCAGAATGTCTGAAAATATTTGTTGTTATGCTTGTTATTCGGATATAGAGATGGAAATTGGATATTAAATAATTAATAACGACGTGTAAATATGGTCCCATTGCATTTTTAATCATATCCCTATTGTAATTTAATCAAGACAGACGACTAACAAACATTGCTTGAATTATTAATTCACTTTCATATAGAAATAGAAATATTTGCTCGTGTTTACCAATTTAATATCGGTATTTTGAGAAGATTGCTTGAATATTTCCGTCGTCTTGATCTCTTGGAGGATTATAGGAAAACAAAAACGATTTATGTTTATTAATGAAAAAGAAATGAGAAAAAGCAAGCAAACATATAACAAAAGTTTTGAATGGAGTAAATCCAAAAAACAAAATTTACATTTTTTTTCTTAACTATGGTTATTTATTCATTTGTTTTGGTAATGATAATCTTCCATTTTATGTTTTTTTGGTATTCTAACTCCAATATTTTCGGTTATATGTCATTTAGGAAATATTATAAGCATTTTTAAAAGAGGATTTGAAAAGTACGAAGATTAAAGATTTATTTATTAGGCCTATAAACTTGTTGTTCGTTTGTTATTTTCCAGAGTGAAATTGACAGCGTTATTTCTGTTCGTAAATGACTGTTGAATGAATTTTCTGATTGCAATTTGACAGAGAACCAACATTGAAAAAAATAATCACGAGGGAATATAAGGATTTCAGGAAAGAGTTCGTGAATTACCTGCTATTTCAATTGAATGCTGTTACTATTAGTTGGACATCAAAGGATTGATTGGACTGCTAATTTTTGTCTTATACCTTGGACAATTTGACTTTCTTGTCTGCTAAAAAATTATACAGTTTCTCAATCAATATAGTGGAAAAATTGCTTCTATCAATGACTTTTCTCGGTAGAAAGGTATTTGAAACCACAGTGACGTAGACGGAGAAGTTCCTCCCCTGCGAATGTCTTCAGCCCATTCAGTACTGATACTATATTTGCTAATCATTATTGAATGTCATTTAATATCGCCTGGAATAATTATTATTTACTAATAAAACTTAAGTAATGGTATCATTAGCCTGAGAGTCATTGTCTATCGATTGACGTTCTTTGAGTAATTTCGTCCAAATATAAACTTTTGTTTAGTTTGTATTGAATTTACAATAGTTCAGATTCTTCTTATGCCTATCACCATTGAATGGCGTTGTTCCGTTTGCCCCTGGAAAATTACTTACTATTGTTGAAGACTGGACTTTTTGTCTCGGGGATTTGATTTCAATATACTCTGACCATCAGGACTTGTATCAAACTCAGTCTTTAACTTTCATTACAGTTATTTGTTAACGTAATAAAAGTGAAGTTGTTGAATTCAACCTCTGCTAAAACAATACTACTTGGGAAGGATCGTTTTCAAGTGTTATTGTGAGGCCCATTGATCTTTCGAGAACTCTTGGAGAAAAAGATTCTTCTGCAGATTCTCTATTCACGCTGATCTTTTGGTTTTAATATGAACAAATACTAACCAACAGGAATTCAATTTGATTTGGATTTTTATTGCTTGATCTTTTAATATAACTAAAAGAATTTGAAGCCTACTTTCAATAATCCTTTGCAATGTTTATTTTTCATTGTTTTTTTTTTTTTCTTAAATCATTAAATAAACAAACGAAAAAAGTCTCATTTACTTTATAATTACAATGATTTCTGAATACAAAGATTATACATTTCTCCATTTCTAAAAAAAACATTTAAGTAAACCCGCATTACTTACTTAAAATGCCTAAATCCAATTAATTTTAATCTTATTAAAACATATCCATTATTATTTCTTTTAGTCATTTTAATGTGGATTACTTAAATAATTAAAGGGAAAATTTTCATTTTCAAAAGTTGAATTGTCTCTGGTTTACAGACATACAAACCAACTATCAATACAACTATACAATAGTTTAAAAATCATTAGAAGAAACACACATAGACGGATTTTATATGATTACTTTCCTAGAATAATAGACGAAAAAATTAGAATCTTTAATTATTTCTATTTTACATTTTATTGCATACATTTTATTCCCTTTATTGTAAATAAGGATATCTATAATGTTTGTTAAATTGGTTGTTATTGAAATACAGAAATGGAAATTGGATATTAAATAATTAACAGTAAATATAGTCCAATTGCATTTTGAATAATATCCCTGCTATAATTTAATCAGGACAGACGACTGACAAACATTGCTTGAATTATTAATTAGCTTTCATAGAAACAGAAATATTTGCTCGTATGTAGTTGGGAGAATTCAATTTAATATTGGATATTTTGAGAATATTGTTTGAATATTTCCGTTGTCTTATACGAAAACAAAAAGATTCTGTTAATTAATGAAAAAGAAATGATATAAAACAAACGAATGAAGTAAAATCAAAAACTAAATTTACAATTATTTTTTCCATTGCTAAGATATTTATTCATTTAGTTTGGTAATGATAGTCTTCCAGTTTAGGTTTTAATGGCGTTTTCTATTGAAATTGATGTTAGTTTCTTTGCAGAAGTAGCTATCAGATTATAATCAAGTAGAGTTTGATCAATACATCGGAAGCGAGACCTTGCTATTTACTGTGCCTTCTCCTGGCTGATGATCGCCAACGAGCGTGAAACAGCTGTTCCAGGATGTCACTTGTGAATAATTTGGTCTCATCCATTGTTGTTTTTTAGAGTTTGATAGGTTGATAAAAACTTGAAAGTACACCTAGCGTCACATAGCGACAAGTAACGATACTCAGTTGAGTTGAGATATTCGGAAATTGTATAGATAAGTCTGGGTCAGAGTCTGAGTTAGATAATTATATCGTTTCTATGCGAGCCTCGTGTCTTTCGATTTGCACCAAGTAACAAGTATTTTTCTGATTGTAATATAACGTAAGGAACTCCTTTAATTCATCATCTGCTTCTAAATGAACAGATGAAAATGGCTAAGCTTTAGTTCCATTCGTTGGTAAATTGCAGATATTATTAGAATTTCAATTTCTTTCTTTCTTTTTTTTTTGAACTGAGTTCTTGAAGTTTGTTGGTCTCGAGTCAGCAAGAAAAGAAAATCGCTCGACAAAAGATAATAAATAATGAGAAGACGGGAAAAAAGTGTTTCCAAACGGAGACTCTAATCAAAAGACGTTCAAATGCTGACGAAAGTTTTTGTTGAAGATGGCTCCCCTGGGAATGTATATTAAGCGTCTCATCAATTCAAGAGAATTTTGATCAAAGCAAACAAAAGAGCAGTGCTTGCAGTTGACTAATTTAAATAAAAGAATCACAAATGTTTGGCATCGTTAATCTAAGGATATAATTTTATACATCTTCAAATTTTGAATTCTTCTGAAGAGAACACTCAAAGTTGAACTCCCTTAAAAGTATCAGAGTGAGACAACCATTACAGTCAATAGCTCAAATAAAAAATAAATAATTTTTAACAAGAGCTTAGAATCTCAGATCGGAATGTGCAATCCGATCTTGGCCAATCATCATTACTATTTTTAAATTTTAAATGAAACAAAAGATTGTTAAAGAATAACTAACATCGTTCTTAACTACAATTAAACTTCAAAGTTGTTTACTATTTCGTTTCTTGTTTTTAAATTATCCTTCTTTTCTAAACAGCGAGTCTCATCAATCAACTCACTCAATGTCTGTGTCTGTGTTCCTGTTCCCCTATTATCTCTTGATCGATCTTCTTAAAGTGTGGCGTGCATATTTACGGAGAAGGGATGATCTAGTTTTTCTATTTGAACATTTTTCCCTATAGGTTCTTCTAAGACGTTAGCATACGAAAGTGTCAAAAATCACTTTAGAAAACAAATAATAATTACTAATGAGTTTTAATCCTTTTAGTAATCCACTAATTCCGAGTGCTTTGATATGATTAAAATTTAATCGGACTTAAACGACTTAAGCACATAATTATTTTTTTTTTTTTTAAGAAAAGAGAAAATTTGTTACTGTTTCTGTTCAGCAGGTACATTGAGAAGTAGTAAATGAAGATTTTTCACTTGTATTATTTTAAATTAAAAAAAAAAATGCGAAAGAAAACCGCACAACGTTTTAAGAGAAATACTTCGGACACATTTAAAAAAAAATATTTACTCTACCATGATAGTTTGATAATTAAAAATATCACGAATTCTTTTAAAATTTAATAATTTAACAAACTTTTCCTTATTTTTGTAAATGAAAAGAAGTTACAGAAAATAAATTTTCATTAAACGTTAATAATAATAGAATACAATAATACAATAAAACATCGTAGCGTTCGACCTAGAATGGCTGTCGTAAGCATTTAGAATCGAAGATATGGTTGTCTTAATGCAGTACATGATTCGATCGGTCTTGACACAAACCACGCTCGAATGAGGATTGCTGTTCTCTTCTATCATCTTCAAAATTTAACTCCAAAAACAAAAGAATAGCCATATTTCAATCACAATGTACTGGAACAGATTTTGATACTGATATAATTAATTAATTACTGTTATCTGGAATTATGTGATAATGAGGTCCTTCTAAATTCGAAATTTTCTGTTGCTGAACTAAATAAACAACCATTGTATTTCATTTTTTACCTCATTCAAGGTTTAGAAACCCAGCAAAATTGCTAAGAGTCAAACGCCTACAAAACGAAGCCCAAAAATAACGATAAGTCAAAATCTAACTGTTTTTTAAAGCTGAATCATTCAATAACATTAATGTTCTTGAATATTCTTCTTCAACGAAGTAGATATAGGATACATTGCTAAGACCTTTAAGGCCAAAAACAACAGTTCTTCGTAAGAGCACTGTTATTCCTTAAATTGACTCTGTTCTGCTACAAATAGATACAGATTAAATAGAAAAGTCGAAAGTTTATTGCTAAGCTGTCCACCATCTATTTATCCAAGGTCTTTTTAAATATAATAATGGGTGAGACCAAATTATTTCCAAGTGACATCCTGGAACAGCTGTTTCACGCTCGTTGGCGATCATCAGCCAGGAGAAGTCACAGTAAACAACAAGGTCTCCGTACTGAGGCTAGTATGAACAATACATTGGAAGCGCAGTGGTGCCTCAAAGATGTTCCAGGATGTCACTTGTAAATAATTTGGTCTCACCCATTATTATTATTAATAATTCAAATGCGCAGTTTGAATTTTTATGCTTTAAACAAATTCATTGATGCCTGCGCGCTGCTGGCACATGAATTTTATCACTAATTTTTCATTGGTGAGTTTTTCATTGTGTATTTTCTTCCTTTGAAGCACCACTGCGCTTCCGATGACTTTTTAAATGGTTTTGGAAATTAACTTGCATATAATCGAAAGGTAGCAATCAACTATATTGTAAATTTGCTTTAGAAAAAAAAGGAGATTATTTTCAAATGGAGGTTTGTGACGCTTCTTTATTTTTGTTTTTTCCTTTCCCAAATTTAAATTTCTCTTTAATCTTGTTAACCTTGTAAATAAGCAGTGCTAATATGAGTCCGCTGTCAACATTCCAGGTTCACTCAACCAGAAGAGAAGAGAGTTGTTTTATTTTTACTTCCGTAACTTGGATTCTCTTCTAAATAAACAAACTGCAGAGAAAGAGAGAATCGAAATATTGTTTTTCTCGGGGAAAAACAACAAAACAAAACGAAAATATACTAATTTTGATAAGATTACAATAAATTAGAAATATTTGCAAAATTAATTAGTACTTCCTCTCATCGTAATAGTCTAGATATTTTGTTTGCAAACTCAAAAATATATTGTTTTATTTCTTGAAGAAAACCACATATCTTTACTTGAATTTGAACAAAATAGAGATTTCATCGGTCCAATAATTACGGTGGGATTTTTGTTTTCTTCTCTTCTGAATAATGCTAAATCTTCTGCATTTTTAGGATATATCCTGTATCTCTCATTTCAATAACAAATCTCACAATCTGTGTTTTATCCACAGATAACGACTTTCTAAAATTCTCTATTAACAAGTCATAAATCTGTTTCACAAGTTATTAAAGCCTCTTCTGCTGATAAAATATTCTATAAATGTAATCATAAAAACAAGGTATTTTCAACTTAATAATATCTGTCTTCTTCTTCTTCAGCTTTTCCCATTTTCAACTTAATAATATTTGAATTACAAGTTATTTAATGTCTATCCTAAATCTCACCGTCTACTCACCGTAAATCCTGCATCTAGTTTAACAAAACTTAGTAATCATCAGTATCGCTCCTAGATCTCTTTTATTGTCATTCAAAATGTTCGAGCTGCCTAGATGCTGACTCTGCACTTTGACACTGCACGATTCCAGATACGAATTGGGGAAATGATAACTGATTTCTTATATCTCCCTTCCTCTGTCCATCTTCTCCTAGTGGAGGTTTTGTCTTCTTATTCTCTGAATTCTTTTTCTTTCTCTATCTGCTTACAAGATTCTCTTATCCACTCTATTCCCCTAGAAACTAGTTCACTTTCTTCTTACTTAAAAAGAGCACAGTGCACATTCTGTAATGCACTGAGATAAGCTTTTACGACAACAATAAAGTATTGATACTCTATTCTATTAAAAACATCTTCTCAATTAATATTGTATATCTCCAGAATTAATAACATAAACTTCATCTTTACTACCGATAAAGCATCTTTCTTTTCTGAAAATGTGTCATACATCTTTCAATGTGATAATAGGTCCTAAAATATACTCTACAAACTTGGCGTCCAGTAACTTTTCCATTAAAAACAGATCCACATCTCGAACATCAACGTCATCCAATTCTTGTTGTTCTGTTATAACATTCTATTTTCCATTTTATAACATATCCTCCAAACTTTTAAGAATGAATATCTACATCTCTAGTGCTATTAAAACTATTACATTTCCTCCAACAAGACCTTCTTCTATCTTCTATTTTCTCTATTTAAAAGATATTTTATATTTTTTATTATTTATATTTTATGTATCATAAAACTAATTAAACGGAAGTAAAAACATAAATTTAGTCCATTCTTGTATTGCATCGTCTATCATTATAAACATAGGCCTCCTCTGATAATATGTATCATGGGCTTACATAAAAAAAAAGGTCGAGTTTTCTCTGGCAACCTCCTTCCGAAATCTGGAAATTTGTAAACTAGCAGTATTTTCTTTCTTTCGACCGCCTCCCGAATCTTTGAAAAACGTTTTTTACTTTTTCGTGGGAAGTCGATTTCCTAACTTGCCCCTTTCACTCCTCGAAATAAAATCTTACACAAATCCCTGTATGATACATTATATTTCTTTTATTTGTAAGAATTCATTCTACATTTCCTCTCTTTTATATCTTATAATTTTCTTTCTTGCTAAAATACTTTTTCATGCTGAATTATGTACATTAGCTAGGAAAATACT
>JAFIDM010009631.1:229327925-229356289 GCA_023159025.1 Thereuonema tuberculata
CTCCTTATAATCAACAGTTTACTATTAAGTCACAATAAAACAAAAAAAATATAGATTTTCATGTAGGAACGTATTTGTTTCATATTATATCCTTTAAACTATATTTATTCGGCTTTTTGAACATGAATTTTAGGTAAAAACACAAAAAAAAAACCTACGAGTGGACGCTTATTTTTTTAGAGACGTCCCATACAATGTGGGGTTAAGAATGCCCAGGACCCACTTTGAGCACCTGTGTACACCACTGAGGCGCCTTCGGTACTTATTCGACAATGTGATGCGACGCGGATATGGGTAAGCTACTGAGAAGGTCAAGTTATTTGATTGCGTTATAAGGGACCATCAACGCATTTTAAAAGTGTTGGGGTAAAAATAACCCCACCTTGTATGCCAAAGGTTAATAATGTAAAAATGGTAATTAATAAAAGAAGTTTTTCATTATTATTACTATTATTTTTAAAGTCTTGAAAATGACAAAAAAAAAGCATAAATTTATATTCAAATTATATCACTGAATATAAGCAATCAAAATTTTCCAGTTTCTGAAAAAAAATAAATTAAATTCTCATTGCTTCTGTAAATTACATTAATTTTAATTATATCAATCAGGAGCTAATTACTGCATTACCTATAAGGATTAATATCCAATATTTAAGACATTTACAGAAAACCATTGTTTAGATTCTAATGCTAATATTCTAATATTCTATGGGGATTTCTTTAACACTTTCGCACCCTCAAATGACATCTAAAAAGAAAAGAAAAGAAAAAAAAAACGTAATATTTAAACATAATTTTGTTCTTTCATTTTCAGTTAATTTTTCTTTTAAATTAATTTTTCTTAATGATCAATGGTTACAATATATACAAATTCTTTAAAAGAAGCTGTTCATTCATAAATCTTTCTACAGTCAATATATTTACACTCATAACAAAAAAAAACGACCACCTAGAAGGAGTTGTCCAATGGAGACAAAATTTGGTGGAGAGGAAGATTATGTACAGAATAGAAATTGATTAAACTTTGAGACAAATTGAATGATTTATTTCAGAGTTACAGAGTTACAAAGTAGCTCAATAAGGTGTTGACCCACCTCTACCCTGAATGCAAGCTGCCACACGACGTGGCATAGAGTGATAAAGCTCCCTGATTGTCTCCTGCGGTATTTCTTGCCAAATTTGCTCCAATTGTCGGGCTAGGTCATCCCCATTCCCTGGTGGATGCAGTCGCCTTCCCATCATATCCCAGACATGCTCGATTGGAAAGAGATCTGCGGATCTGGCTGGCCAAGGAAGTGTTTCACAAGCTGCAAGACAGGTCGTAGCAACACGTGCCGTATGTGGTCTGGCATTATCTTGCTGAAAAATAAGGCCAGGATACTGCAAAAGGAAGGGTAGCAAAACAGGTCTCAGAATGTCGTCGACGTACCGCTGTGCTGTAAGTGTGTCGCGAATGACAACCAAAGGGGTCCGGCTATCAAGGGAAATGGCACCCCAGATCATAACTCCTGGTTGAGGGCCTGTGTGGCGTGCAATAGTGAAAGCAGGATCGTCTGCGACGATCGTCAGGACACAGTTGGAAGCGGGATTCGTCGCTAAACACTATACGTCCCCAGTCAGCATCATTCCAACCGGATCGAGCCAAGACCACTGTAATCTGGCCCGACGGTGTGTAGACGTGAGTGGCAGGTGGCATAGCGGTCGCTACGAGCGTAGATGTCGCTCTCTAAGCCGTCTGTGAATGGTCAGGGTGGACCCTCGTGTGCGGGTCGCACGTCTTATGGTTGATAACGATGATTCAGGCGCTGTGACAGCTGATCTGACAATCACTCTATCCTCCCGCTCTGCTGTGGCCCTAGGTCGACCGCTACCTTCATGACGCTGAAATCTGCCATTGTCCACCCATTCCTGCCAGCATCTTCTAATCGCCGCATCACTTCGACCCATACATCGAGCGATTCTCCGATTTGCCCAACCTGTCTCTTTCAATCCAATGATACGACCTCTTTCAAACTCTGATAGTTGCACGTAATGAGCTCGAATCCTGCTGCGAGGCATTTTTTCAGTCGTTGAAAGGTATCCTAACTCGCAATGCAACAGAAAGTTTGACCATCAGATTGAGAATCGCTTCTTATATACACCTGCTGACTGCGCAGTTCCGATGCGCTGTAGCTCTCGCTATTCATTCATTGGACACCAAAGTTTAATCATTTGCATGGGCGGTCCCAATCAATGTCTTTGCATACGAAATTTCATTACAATCGGACAACTCCTTCTAGGTGTGTCTTTTTTTTGGTAATGAGTGTATTTGCAAGTATCTTATTTCCGTTATTTGTAATTTCCGTTTATATTTGAATCAGTAAGTAAAATAGTTATCACTTAACGATTATTTAAGATTAAAGTTTAATTTTAAAATTCACTATTCAACTTAAAAAAAAATCAGTGGTTCTCAAGCTTTTTTTTAGTGTCAGACAACCCCAATCCCTTCGGCTTTTGAAGAAAAATTAGGAAATAAACGTCTGCATTAAATTGAATGTATTTTCAGGACAAGAGCATATGTATATATTTAAATGCACACATACTTAACTGAGAATTACCTAACTAAATAAATTAATTAATTAAGTTATGTTTGATAAAATGACGCCAACACATATAATTAAGTTAAAAATAAGCATATATATATACAATTAAAAAACGACCGGTTTCACTAGCGAATCGTCTAGCATCCTCAGGTGATGGTATCAAAATGGTCCATGAATTTAAAACTCAAGAATAAGACCGCATTAATATAAAGATAAATGACGTTGCCGGTAATCCCGTAAGAGTTTTGTCTTTGTGTTAATGCGGTCTTATTCTTGAGGCTTTAAATTCTTGAGGATGCTAGACGATTCGCTAGTGAAACCAGTCGTTTTTTTAATTGTATATACGCTTATTTTTAACTTAATTATGTGTGTTGGCGTCGTTTTATCAAACATAACTAATTCTAAACACGTTAATAAATTTTTAGGAAATTAATTAATTAAGTTTATTGTAGATAAAAATTAAGTTTTTTTATGTCTGTAAGAAAAACAGTAGCAATAAACATAAAATAATAATATTCTCTACGTAATTAAATATGAGAAATATTTCAGAAATACTAACCTCTGAAATGTAATTGTAAAATAGAGCCCTTTTAATCTGTCTCTGTGCGTGTGTGTATATATGCCTCTAATAACCGTTGGAAGGAGCTTCTTGGAACTTGTCATTCTTACAATATGAAAGACAAGAGATCGAAAAAAAAAATCCTTAGAATTAAGTAAAAGCGAGATAATAGAATCTTTTCTTAACAACGATGTTAATCCCTTTAGTAATCCATAAAATTGCGTGTACTTTGAAATGATGGAAATTATTTGGATTTAAGCAACTTAAACAAGTAAAGCTGTTTTAATTTATTTATTTTTTTTCAGAAAAGAAACATTTATATTATTTTTATTAAAATTTAGTTATTCGTTAAATAATTTTTTTTTCTGTAGTTTTGAGGATTTAAACAAATATGACAACGTTTTAAGGAAACATTTTTAGGAAAGTGGGTTTGAAGTTCATTCACGAACTTCTTATTTATTGTCAAATTATTTCAGCATTTAACATATCTCCGAATCTTTTCAGATTTCTTAAACATTGTTCATGGAACCATTCTTTGCTTCAAGTAATCATTTTATATTAGCAAAAAATATTTCTTGTCTAAATTTGAGTATCACTCAATCACTCATACTTATTTTCATGTTTGTTTTTGATATTATAAAATTAAAATGTTTTTTAAGTCTACATTCCAAGAACGCCATTTCATCCACTGTTAATTGAACTTGTGAATCCCGTATCTAACAACCATGAAAATAAGAAGCATTGTTCTATATCAGCACGTGTCCTTTTATTATGTTTTCTACAATGCATTACATCGGCATCGTATTTCAGGAAAAAAAAGCTATTCTCTACGGAAACCCAAGGAATTCAGCTTCGAGATTTCTCTACAAAAAGAAGAACTTGCTTTCTCGGCTCATTTATTTGTGAGCTGTAGAGAATGGACTTCATTTCCAGTGCAGGTAAATATTTGTCTCAAAGGCACACATTAAAGTAGCCTCTCTCGGGAGGGCCCAACATTAGAAACTGTACCAGTAAGGATTGAGCCTTTCTCATTGTATCAGTGGGTAGGGAAGGTTGGTTATTTATTTACAGTTGTTTCTCTTAATACAATAACACACAAATCTATATCTTCATCTTTACAAAAATCAGTCTTAAAACAGAATTTCCTGAAAGAATTTTCCTAAAAATGTTATTCTTAATTGTCTTTTCCAGTTTTTTTTTTTATTTAAAGTCGTGAAAATGAGGTAAACGAAAAATCTGCGTTTACTTTCATATCTAACAGCTGCTGAATACAAACACTATATTTTTTTCATTTTCTGAAAAAGAAAAGAAATCCGATTTCAAATGTAAATTAGATCGTTTGTAGTCCATTAAAGTTTCAAGAAGATCCATTCAGCGATTTATTAGTTATTAGGGGGACTGAAAATAACTCGAAGATGTTGTATTTTTTACATATATTTTCATTTAAAAGGGTAATGTAAGCTACAGGGTTCTGATTAAGAAAAGGAAACTTCGAGAAGAAGGAACTTTATTGAATATCGAAATTGTAAATGTAATTTGTTGAAAATGGAGCTCAGAAGATGGCGTTAATCGAAATTCCGCAATAACTGTATACGGTGCCGGCGTAAATCGAATTCGAATAAGACAAAGAGTTACTGCTGTTCATTGAAACATTCTCACCGTAAGAAGGCTTGAAATTTTTATGTTTTGTTGAGTGATTCTTGAAGGAATACACACAAATACCCCTTATTTTATCAGAATTCATCTCCTAAGTTTATATAAAATTACACAGTCAGATATATCATTTTGATTTCTCTAGAAATGCCCAAACTTCTTGCAAAACAAAAATTAATCACTTCTCAAATATTCAACTTAGGTTTTTTTTTTTTCATTTGAACGAGTCCCTCAAAAGCTAATGAGCAAGCAATAGACTTTTACATTTTTTTGTAGAATAACAGAGCTAAGTTTAAATCAGATACAAGAACTTGCTGATTTTATGTTCTTCTTAATTTCTTTATTCTTAATGATAAATTATTCAATGTGGTTGCGAAGTCTTACTTTCCACTGGAATATTGTTTGCCTGCTTGTATGACCGTCAGCTAAAAAAAGGGTGGATGGATTTGCAGAAAATTTGAACATTGCTTCAAAACATATTATAGTAAAACATATTATAGTGAAACATATTGTAGTAAAACATATTATAGTAAACATATTGTAAAGTTAAAGTACCCCACTGCAGGCCTATACAGGCCTATCGGGGCACAGGAGGTTAGGCTCCAACGATAAGAACCATGGCACAAAGTTGGGGTGGGGTGGTCAACCCGACGCCCGCCTGCCTTTAACTCCCGGGAAAGAAACCCCGTACCCATTCTAGAGAGGGCTGGGTAGACCCTAGGACCCGTTTGGAGATGAAAGGAGCGTGGAAAAATTCCCGAGCTCCGCCGAGGCCGGGAACCGAACCCGCCATCTCCAACCCGCAGCCAAGCGCCCTAACGCGCTCGGCTACCGGGCCCACAAAACATATTTGTAGTAAAACATATTGTAGTACACGAATATTATCGTTTCCACTTCTTTCATTCCTCAGAAATGATCTTCCACACGGTGGAAACGGTTAGATTGATTTTCTTAAAAATTGATACCATTCTTATTTAGGGTCCAACTTAAATATGAATACGATTATTTTGGTCTCCACCCTCTTCCAATCGTCAAAATGGGTCCCCACAGGAACAGTATCCAGGCACAGTTTCCACTACACGATAAATAATTTAGCCTGTACAAGTTTTATGGAAATCCTCCAGCTGTTTCAGATTGGTGCAGAATAAACACGCAAAACAGACAAGGAAGAAAAATGTTCAGATGGAGTAGCAAGAATTATCTGTAAAGGTATTAACAGATCTGCAAATTAATTAACAAATCTTAGTAACTACCAGATATAAAAGAGGGAAGCCAAGAATGTACCAGCAGCAAGTTCTTATTTCTATCTTCAGATATATCGAATGCATAATAAAAAGTAGAAAAACTCTTTAAAAGCCTCTTTAAATGCTGAATTAACTTTCAACTTGAAATCCTTTCAAGAAGGAGATCCTTGAAATGTTAAGTTCAGGCGAAGGCATTATTATGACTTCGTCAGACTCCGGGGGCAACTAAAAGCGAAAACCCTTCATTTTGCTTCTGTTCAAGACATTTTGATTTCTTGCGAGATAACTTCATTCAGTTTCATCCAATTAAGTGAGATGGAAAAGTTTCAGACATATTTTTTTGCTAAAAAATTAACATCGACAATTTCAAGTTCATATTTAGTGAAATTTTTGTATTGCACAGGGAACATCCACACTTTAAAATTATTAATACTGCTCATGTTATCGACATTTCTGAATCTTCTACATTGCAATAGCGGCGCCACTTCTTCTGGGAATTACAGATTGTATTTTTTTAAAATATAAAATATCAGGCATATCTTGAAATTATGAAATGTTCCCGATCGTTGGGTAAAGCGACAATCGTTGTATTGTGAAGCATCGCTTTTTTTCATTTAAGTTTGATGAACATACTATACTGTATGTTTTATATGTGGATAACTGACTTTTCTTTTCAATTTTATCTGTTATTATTACATTATAAACATTTTAATCATAAAAAAAAAAGAAAACGAAAATTATAAAACACAAGTTAAATATAAAGTTTAACTTTCATTTTCTTTTATCTTTACTTAATTGCAGAACTTGAACAAAAGAAATGCAGGACGTACTGTGTTTGTAAGCAATCTGATGTTATCTGGACGCTGAAGCTGTAGTGTCGTATCGCAAATGGTGTAAGTATCGTAACAGCAAACAGCTTTCTCAAAATCAGGGAATGGTGGCAAATGTCGTATAAGCAAAGCATAGTATATTAAGATATTAAGATATTCATCGCCTAGTGGGGATTACCATGAAGAGATTGGGGGCAGAGTCAATTTCGAGGCAAAAGTAATTGTGCTGATATTTTAATTTGGAAGCACTGTAACAAAGAAGCACTGTAACAAATCAGTACAACCGTTTTAGCGAATAACTTGAAGGTCATTTTGGGAATGGATACAAAAAGAAAATGTGGCTGCGTTTTAAGACTAAAGCAAAATATTAAATTTTGTGCACAGCTGTCCAGTCGTTCTAGTGATGCGCGAGCAGATAAACAAAGGAAGATATTCTAGTGGAACAATAAGACTTTCAGTTATTAATTGCTATCAAAATCAACGTACAGCTGTTTGATGATTCGCTCAGACGTTCATACCAAAGTGGCTTAGAATAGCAGGTGTTAAGACCAAAGAGAATTAAATTAAATTAAGAGAGTTATAAAGGGAGGATGAACATAAAAACTACAATAGGGGTATCCAAGAATTCAAAAATATGTATGTAACAATTTTTAAAAAAATATTTAGTATTATTGAGCTTTCATTATTACAAGAACATCATTGTCATAACAAGTCTTTTTTTTCATAATCATTATTGGCATATTTTTTTTTTGAGTGGTTGGATAATAGATGCTTTACAGTTTAATTTTTTAGAACGTGCTTTTGAATTTCGGAAATTTTATGCAAAATCTAAGACTTTTAGATAGTAAAACCTTCCATACAATAACTTTTGAACCATTATGGATCTGCTTGAATCTTTGTAAGCATAGAACAGGACTAGAGACTATGTAACTCTTTATATCTGAAATTGTCGAGAAATTAGCGACAAAAATTTCTATAGGAAAGCAGAAAAACAAAACATTGGATATCTTAAACAATGGGTATTAATCTTTTTAGATAGCTATTAATTTGCGCTTTGTTTGGTAAAATTAACCGTCTTTAGACCATTTAATTGAGTTTTGTGGGTATAATTATTTTTTTTTTTTCAGAAAATAACAAATTTGTAATATTTTTATTTCAGAAGAAATTGTATTGCTTTGTCTTCGGCTTCACGAATTTTCTTTGTTTTGTGTAAAGAAAAATGATAAATTTGTAAAAAGTAGGCTTTAAATTCACTTAGGAACTCCTTGTTTTATTCTGGAATTCTGGATTTGATTCAAAATTGTTTTTTTTTTAATATACTAAAGTTATTTTCATGATAATATCATTCATTAATCAAAATTCTTTTGCAAATAACTTTTTAAAAGAAATACCTGAATAATAATAAATAGATCTATAAGAATTAAAGCCTTCAATACCTCAAAAAAAAGTTACTTTAAAAAAAAAAAAAAAAACTCATAAAGTTTCTTCATTTTCGTCTTCCATGGTAAAGTTTCTTATCGATTATTAGACTTACATCAATCTCTTCTTGAATTATTAATTTCGCAGCCACTTAGCAAAATTGGAGGTTAATTATTAAGGATATCCCATTCTTTAAAGAAAGATCTAGATTTTGTTTATCTGAATCAAACAAACTTGAAAAAAAAATAGACTTTGATTTCATTAAAAAAAATAGATAACAGGTTTAAGGTTTAGTGAATTTTTATCTTATGTTTATGTGTGGTGAGCGTGGGTGGCAGGTAAGCCGAGCACCGCGATTTTTCACATATCTTAATTTTCACATAAAAAATGGTTATATTATAAATTATGTTATATTGAAAAAAGGTAAAAACAATGCACATTTTCACTGTCAAAACTTGAGGGGTCAACAATGAAAATTTGGAAACTTTTCGTCCTTATTAGTACACATCAGCCAGGTTTAAATGTTGTAGATAACAGTCACGTACCAACAAAACAAAGAAGTAAGAGCAAATTTCCTGCAAGTTATGCAAATTCAAAATCTTGGTCAATTTCATACCCCACACAAAAGATATCTTCTCAGCTGTTCATCAAATGAGTAAAGCCGTCTGATGAGTGGCAGAAATGATGAAACAGATGTTCGAACTCCAAACGACAACTTGGGAAATTGTCTATTCTTTTCACAGTAATCATGTATTTTTATTGTTTGAAACATTCGTATTTTATGCATTTCGTAAATCTGTAATCCCTAGCAAAGAAAATATTAATGAAATGTTAAATCAGTATTTTCTGAGAGTTTTCTTATGAACTAGATTATTGTAAAGAAGACATTAAAATCAAAATACACTCAACTCTATTTTACGAACGAATTCCGTTGCAAGGCGTTGTTAATTGTTTGTTCTGCATATCTTGCATTCCTGAGCTTTCACAACACGTTTAGTAAACGTTAGCAAACATTTTTAAGCGTTTAAACTATCTATTAACATCAGATGGTCTATCAGTGTATTTTGTTATTATGTATGTATGGTTTATCCTAGAGATATATAATGTCAATAAAATACGAAAACAATAAAAAGAAGATATCATAATAAATTTTATAAGAATTGTGACATTCTCAACAGTGAATGTTGATAAGTTGAACGTTCGTAAACCGAGAATTGCCTGTATTCAATTTAAAAAGAAAATCAACACTCAATTAGCCTACAATAAAATACTGTTTCATATAAAGAAGTCAGTATCATTCATGAACTTTTCCTGGGATCATTTTTAATATTTAATGGGATTTGAATGAAATTATTTTAATTTGAAGATAGTTATTTACGGTACTGTAAGAACTTTTACAATGTTTAACGATATTGTTAAGTAAGAGCATTTTTAAGAGGAGACACAGCGATTTTGTTTTTTATAAGGTACGATATGTGGTAGGAAAAATTCGTGTGGAGTTACATTCTGGATTGTCACAGTTCGGAGATATCGACGTATTTTTTCCCCGGGTTAATTCTTCTCTAGACACTAACCTTTATTAGAGCTACTTGACCTTCTGTACAATGGGACATGTATCTTTTTCCGTGCGAAGCTTATTTTATACTGACCACCGCCCTCTCACTTGGTCCCGCTGATAGCGAATCTCCACCGCTTTCAAGTATCTCCATGACCTTTGGTGGATGAAAACCTTCAACTTAATAATACACGAGAAAAGGCGAACTAAAATACGGGCCTAGGCACCGAGGAGAAACAGTCAGGATAATAGGATAAGATGTCAAGCACCCGTTTGATAGAAAAGAAGAGTTTTAAGCAAGTTATTATTGTAATGATTGTATGTTGTTAGTCCGTCGAGCCACAAGACTGCTACGAGGCGTTTATCTCTTTCATGCCCGGGCCATAATTTTAATCATTAAACTTCAATCTTCCAACTATTAGCTTTCTAATTAACCAACTATTAGCCAACAAGCGTGAAACAGCTGTTCCAGGATGTCACTTGTAAATAATTTCGTCTCACCCATTCTTATTATTAATAATTCAAATGCGCAGTTTGAATTTTGATGCTTTAAAAAAATTCATTGAGGCCTGCGCACTGCTGGCACATGAATTTTCTCACTAATTTTTCATTGGTGAGTTTTTCATTGTGTATTTTTTTTCTTTGAGGCACCACTGCGCTTCCGATGTATTGTTCATACTAGCTTCAGTACGGAGACCTTGTTATTTACTGTGACTTCTTCTGGCTGATGATCGCCAACGAGGGTGAAACAGCTGTTTGAGGATGTCACTTGTAAATAATTTGGTCTCACCCATTCTTATTATTAGCTTTCTAGTTAATATGTAATAATACGCCAGTTCACTTCTGATAGGTCCGATATTAATGAATACTAGGCCATTACCCGCATACAGATTGATTAATATATATATTTGAAGTGAAGATATGTTAAGTTGGATGTTTGTTGATATAGATGATAAATGAAGCTCATTGCTTGTAAACGATATTTTTGGCAACGAATTGATTGTGACAATTCTTTCGATTAAAGATTACCAAATTCTGATTACATGGGACTCTAGACATACAGTTGTCCGTGAGTGAAGACCACGTTCTCCAAATAGATGGCAATTTTATTTAGAGTCTGTCCTTGAGCTTTATTAATAAACATCGCAAAAGAAGGTCTGATCGGAAATTGCCTTCTTATGAAAGTGAATGGAAATAGATTATCGTTTGGTTGCATAGACATTCTATGGATGAAAACAAAATCTCGTTTGTGAGTTCCTTTTATATTCTCGGCTTCTATGATATGATTATCGAGTGAACGGCATTTAAGTTGAGTTCCGTTGCAGTGTCCAAACTTCGAATTGATGTTTCGCAACAACATTATTGGAGATCCAATCTTCAATGACAAACGATGTTGAGGAATGCCGCTGAGATTCAATGAGTTCAGATATTCTGGCAGATAGAGATGTTCGTGTTGTGAATTATCAGAAGTGTCAATTTTATTCGCACTTAAATACTCACAAGTCTCTCCTTGTATACTTTGGCTTACCATTCGATTGATGTTATCGACACTCTCGTACTTCGGAGTTTGAATTGTCCATTCATTGATTTCAGATAAGATATTTTTTCTGTGAACAGGTTGAACTGGATTGTTCTATTTCGCGGCAAAGCTTATCAGGCAATGCTATCATTCCTTCTTTATATAGTTCTCGATTGTCTCCGATTCTGAGCAAATATTCGGCAAAATTTCTCTGATTCTGGTCATCTTGATTGATGAGCCGCATATTTATCGTGAGTTTCTTGACTTTGACGTGATTCCAGGTTTTTGAGTTACAAATAGTACGTGATATTTCAGTAATCTACCAACTAGAAATAGTGCTTCTTTCTTTCTTGACTCTCTTTTTTTATTCCAATTGATACTTTTGAGTGGTTCTTGAGTTACAAATAATATTGGTTTTCGAGTTACAAATAGTGATTGTTCAGTATTCTACCTAATAGAAATACTGCTTCTTTCTTTCTTGGCTCTCATTTTTTTGTTCCAATTGATACTTTTCAGTGGTTTTTGAGTTACAAATAGTGATGGTTTTTGAGTTACAAATAGTAATTTTTCAATATTCTGCCTAATAGAAATACTGCTTCTTTCTTTCTTGACTTTTTTTTTTATTCTAATTGATACTTTTCAGTGGTTTTTGATTTACAAATAGTGATTGTTTAGTATTCTACCTAATAGAAATACTTCTTATTTATTTTTTTTACTCTCTTTTTTTATTCCAATTGATACAACTCAGTGGTTTTTTTGAGTTGCAAATGGTAATTTTTCAATATTCTATCTAATAGAAATACTGCTTCTTTCTTTCTTGACTCTCTTTTCTTTATTCCAATTGATACTTTTCAGTGGTTTTTGAATTACAAATAGTGATTGTTCAGTATTCTACCTAATAGAAATACTGCTTCTTTCTTTCCTGGCTCTCTTTTTTTTCTGTTCCAATTGATATTTTTCAGTGGTTTTTGTGTTACAAAGAGTGATGGTTTTTGAGTAACAAATAGTGATTTTTTTTAGTAATCGACCTAATAGAAATAGTGCTTTTTTCATTCTTGACTAACTTTTTTTATATTCCAATTGATACTTTTCGGTGGTTTTTGAGTTACAAATAGTGTTTTTTTCAGTATTCTTTCTAATAGAAATACTGCTTCGTTCTTTCTTGACTCTCTTTTCTTTATTCCAACATCTCCCGTGTACACGCGCTTGTTTTTCAATATCACATAGAATTTGGTTAAGTAAGAATATTTAAAATATTTCAACGTGTCGGCAATTATAGTTCTAATTGTCATTTTTGAATTACAAATAAATAGACGAATGGGAAATAAATAAATAATCTTGAGATTCAAAAAAACAAAAAGGTTCCCCCCATAAAAAACATTTCTTATTGAATGGAGGAAAAGGAAGAACAAATAAGTCAAAAAACAATATAAAGTGAGTTGTAGTCCCAATGGTCTAATGCAGTGCTCGGCAACCTTTTGTTGTAAAAGGGCCAAATATGTTATGTGGGGATTACTGCGGGCCGCACTTGGGCCAAAAATTTTAACAACCAAAAAAAAAAATTCCAACATGCCCCGCGGGCCGCACCAAAACGCTTCATGGACCGCGGGTTGCCGACCGCTGATCTAATGGATAAGACGTCTCTCTTCGGATCAGAAGATTGTAGGTTCGATTCCTGTCACGGACGTTTCATTGTAAAAATTATTTCTATTTTCCATTCTCACAGAAAATTGCACCAGACAGACACAGAAATAAAAGATTTTAGTAATATAGATTAATGTATACAATTCATCAGCTGTAATTATAAAACAAAATACAAAGTGGCCATAAAATAACTTTCCCTGTTTGGAGGCATCTGCAGCGAAAACTAATGAACGGAATGAAACCAAAATTTCAGATGTGGTCTACTGCAGGCATGGGAGAAGAATTCTGCAAAAAAAAAAAATTAATACCAAACGTCGCCGATAGGAAAAAATTCGGCGCTGCTGTCACTCTAAACGTAGATAATGCAAATTTTCTAGTGCAGAAGTGACAGCAGCGCTACTCAGTCCTTTTAAAAAGGCAAGAGCGAATATTCAGTCAAGCAGTTCGTTGATTGACTATTGCGTTGTACTCAATATGCGGCCTACTGTATTTTCCAATTGATGGTCATTGTTCCCCGGACATGACCCGATGTGACTTTGGGTTGTGGCGGTCATTGAAATCCATTGTGTATACTGGTGGCGTTACAAACGTGCATTCATTGAAAGATAACATACGACGGGCTGTTACAAACATCCAAACTGGCACTTTACGCGCAGCAGTAGAGAACGTCATACACCCGATGCAATATGTTGTACACAAGAAAGGTCAGCACATTGAAAATGTTGCACGTGGTCAAGAGGACCCTAATGATTGATTAATGTCGGTAATGTTGATAACAGATTGTTAACAAACAATTGATGATTAAAGATTGTTGTGTTGTTTCAGAATGTTTTCTGTGAGTCTCAAACTCCATTCCTTACTTTATTGTGTGTTCATAAACTTTCGTAATCCTTTTTGCGTGCGTTCATTGTAATTATTCACCAATTTACTGGTTCCGACAGTGCCAAATTTTCTCGTGTCGGCGACTTTTGGTATTATTTTTTTATTTTTTTTTTTATTTGCAGAATTCTTGTCCGCATGCCCTCAATAGACTATACCTGAATTTTGGTTTCATTCCGTTCATTAAGTTTCGCTGCAGATGCCTCCAAACAGGGAAAGTTATTTTATGGCCACCTTGTACATTTGTATAAGTCTATTGTTAGAGAGATATAGACCAGATATTAAGGTCCTTAAAGTTCCATTATTAAAGAATAAATTTTCAAATTTCCTTTTTTCTTCTCTATACTTTACAAACTCCATGGTCATCGATCAGCCAATCTGTGCGTGTCCATCTGTGGCATGTCCCTCGATAATAAATTTTGAACCTCTGCATGGCTCTTCTTGAAGAATGCTATGCATATTCGAGAATTAGAAACTAAATTTTTAATTTTGAAATTTTTTCCGTATAAGTCTTGTATAAAAAAAAAATTAGAAATTTCCATTGTGAAGCGTTAGAATTTAAGCAATGAATTTTTTAATCCTATTTACGTTAATACTGTATCTCAGTTCTTACAATCAATATTAAATTTTTGAGTTAACATTTTAAGGGAAAAAGCATTGTTTATTTGATAAAAGATAAAGTTTAGAACCACCTCTCCACTTTGAAATTGAATTCTCTAATAAGAAACTTCACTTATAAGATAGCAATTAATTAATAAATTAAGAAGGTTTCGGAAGAGGAGTGAAGCAGTCTAAAATTACTTGGGAAGATTAAACGATAAAAGTTTCAAGATGGCTTTCAAGGGTTTTATTATTGATGATGTAGTTAGATTTTATAGAGTTCACAGTTTGAATATCTTAATACTTTTAAGAATCAATGTTTTTGAAAAAAAGAAAAAATAGTATAGTACTGGCTTGAATGTTTTTTTTAAATTTTTATTAGTATAAAGTTAATATTAATATGCAGCCAAACAAGAAGTTTCAAGAACTTTAAGCCTAAAGTTTAAGCCTTTCCTTAAAACAAAATTTTGTCAAATTTCTTATTTTTTTTTTTTTATTTTTTTTTTAAATTTCGATAATTTGAAAAACCTATATTTTTTTCTGTTAAATTCTTACAATTTCTTGAAAGAAAAGTACAGTTTTCAGTAGACTTGTTATTTTCATAAAAGAAAAAAAAACTCCGCGTCGAAATCGGCTTAACTTTAAACCTTGCGCTAATTAATGGATTTATCTAAAAGGGGATTAAAATTCATTATTTTATGCGGTAACTTTTTAACCAGTCATCATATTGTAATTGAGTGTCCATTTTTTTTATCACCACCGTTGTTAATGTTTTTATCGGCGACTTAAAAATAATATTTCTATTCATATTTCATTACTTTTAAACAATGCAGATCTTTTATCACTCATCTCTTTTCCAATTTCTTCAACTTTGTGGCTTCGTGACCCTTTAATGATTCACATCTGTTATTTTTAGACTATATTTCTCTCAAGTCATTCTTCTTACTTAGACAAGGAAATTAACGTGCGTTAGTACATTTTTACAGTAAAATAAACCAAAGAACGCACATAACTAAACAAAACAAAACACAAATTCACTGAGCTATTTTTGATATTTGTGCTGGAAATCGAGGACATTCTTCTTACTTTAATCTTAGAGATTTTTCTCAGTTAATGCTTTTAAGTTTTAAATTTCTTATTTTATCATTTGCTCTAGAGTATTTTATTGATATTTACTGTTTATGTTTTTTATTTATTTGTGTACTTTCGACTAAACTATATTACAGTGAAGTCTCACTTATACGAAACTCACTTATACGAAACATTCAATTATACAAAGAATTTCTCATTCCCCGGCGAAACCCCCATAAGTGCTATATGTAATTCACTTACACAAAATATTCACTTATACGAATAATTTTTGGTTTCCCCTCATATTCGTATAAGTGAGACTTCACTGTATTCTTCTTTATTTTCGTATTACAATTTATAGTTTTTACCATGTTCTCTGAATACGCTTTAATAACATTTTAACTTTTTATTCTTTTGCCACCTTTTCTCGTTTATTACTGTGTGTTTTGATATTTATATTTGAGGGGTTTTAAGCTATACTAGCCTAACCCTCAAAGAGCAAATTATTGGGGAAATGGTTTTAAAGGTTTGGTGGTCGTGTCCAAAACAACAATATACACTTTTCTGCTGTAATTTATATAGCTAATTTTCTTTACTACAGAAATTACAGCAGCAAAGTTTATAATGCTCTTTTGTACATGGCCACCAAACGTTTCAAACCATTTCCCCAATAATTTCCTGTTTGAGGGTTAGGCTAGTATGGCTTAAAACCCCTCATTTACAGTCGACTTTTTTAAAAATTTTATTCTGTTTAACCTTTCCTAGCGCAGCAGAGTCACAATGGAATTATTGCCATTCTCAAACCCAATCAATCAATCAAATTCGTTATTTAAAAGAATGAAGTATTAACTACTTGGAAACTTCATGAAATGTAATGAGAAACACATGCGATATATATAGAAAAGTTTGAGTTGAATGCAAATCGTATCCAGATATAAATTTTCTATACTATTTGGGTAAGTACTCAAATAATCATGGATGGAAATCGACCATTCGATTGGACCAACAGCAATCAACAGTCGGTTTATTGAAAGATCAGTTTTATGTTGAAGCAGATTTGAGCAACAGTTTTATCTGAGTATTTCAATTCTCATTATTCATAATTATTGTCTTCAGTCTTTCTATTTCAATCCCTTTATTTCTCGGTATTATGTATACTGTATTAACAATATTATAACTTACGACCAACCGTCTACGAATATTCGCACTTACGATCAAACTTCAAAATATCAAAAAATCGAACATTTTCAAAAAATATTTCCAATAGTCTTTTTATGTACAGAACTTGGCCGTAACTAGACTGTGTATGAATATTTGAACATATAAATACATGTATGTACACATTTTGGACTTTGTCGTAACACCAATGTTTGTTGCCCCTCCACTTCTTCCGAACTGTATTGGCGTTGTCCACTAAAACTAGATGGCGTTGTTGGAGATCAGCTCCTGGCGGGGATTCCTTGCTCTCTGTTCTCTTGGCAATAATACTAGCAAATGTCTTCGTTTGAAAATGTCTACACAATTACCTTTTATTCAAAATAAATTTAGTAATTTACTTGTTCATTGCATGAGTTATGTATAACTTACATATATAAAAGTTTTCCTCTTTTACACATTTCCGACCAAACGGTCTGAACTGAATATGTTCGTAATTCGGGGACTGCTTCTGCAACAATAAAGCAATAACAATAATAATGATATAATATCAGTAACATTATTTTAATATCAATATTCTTATTAGCATATGTTATAAGTCAAATCGGTCAGTCTATGTATGTGTGTGTTTTATGCTCAATAATTTTCTTTTATGACTTAAACATTGAAATTAATCCAACCTTTAATCTTCTTAATATCTGAGCGAGCTTTAATACAATTAAAATTAGTCGAATTTAAACGATTGAAGTAAATAATGCGGATTTAATTATTTTTTTGCAGAAACAGGAAAATTTCTGCTATTGTATTTAGCAGATGTTAACTTACAATAAAAACAATCGAGACTTGGCTTGTGTTCTATGACCTGATTAAAAAAAAAAAAAAAGCAAAGAAAAATAAATAAAAAATCAAGAATATAAGCTTCTAGTACTTTCAGAAAGTTCTTGTTCCTTCATAGAACAAGATACTTTATAGAACAAGATATAGAACAAGATATAATACTAACACAATACTTGTGTTATTTTAGTATTGCTGTAACTATTATACCTGTAATATATATCAGTATTCTCGTTGATGTTGGCTCAATGGGCGAAGGCATATTTATTTGTCCGGTTGGCGTTTTTCCCTCCATTTATAAATGATTACGGACGTTAAACTTGCTTTCTATTATATATCAGTATTATTATTAGGATAATTATTATTATTTTCCTGAGTTATTATTTCAATGTTATTTTAGTCATTTCACGTTTTATTTGTCGTATAAACTTTTCTGTAATCTCTAAGTACATGATTAACAGTGCAAACAACACTACTGTACAGACAACAGTAGTTCAGTTGTGATAACTTATTTACGGCTGCAAGAATTTCTTCGTATTTCGGACAGGGGCTGTTTTCTGATTATTTCTTCTTCAAGAGGGCGCTAAGATTACCCAAGGCTACGTCAAATCTTTATAATGTTTGTTTTAAAAAATAAACTGCAAATCGTAAGGCTTTAGTGAATAATAATAGTAATAATAATAATAATAATAATTTCTTTATAATTATTATTATATAACACAAAACACGGTTATAGGCTTACCACAGGCACTGTGACACCATATAAAATCACACACTTACTCTACATGGATGACATTAAACTCTACGCCACAAACAATGCACAACTTACTAATTTACTACAAGCCACCACACAGTTCACCAAAGACATTGGGATGGAATTTGGAATTGACAAATGCCGCAAGTTACACGTAATACGTGGGAAGACTTCGAATTTGGAGGGTTCTGAACTGGACCATGGTTTGGCCATCCAATCCATGGAACAGGGAGAGACCTACAAGTATCTGGGCTTCCAGCAAGCGCGCATCATTGACAACGCAAACATCAAAAATGCACTGAAGAACACATACCTTGCTCGAGTTCACAAAATCCTCAAAACACAACTCAACGCCAGAAATAAAATTAAAGCTATCAACACTTTTGCCGTTCCCACACTAACATATTCGTTCGGCATCATTCCATGGACAAACACCGAACTCGAAGCACTACAACGCGCAACACGCACTACATTCACGAAACACAACATGCACCACCCCAAGTCCGCTACGGAAAGGATGACTCTTCCCCGCAAGGAGGGAGGCCGAGGACTCATCAACCTCATCACCCTACACGAAAAACAAGTACATACACTTAGGGAACATTTCCACCAAAGAGCAGAAGACTCCTCACTTCACTCAGCCATTGTCAAGGCTGACACACACCTCACACCCCTGAACCTCAAAAACTCTTCTCCAACACTCACCACCCCTGACACCCACACTCAGCAGCTGCGTGAATCATGGGCTCGTAAGGAACTCCATGGCAGACAACATCACGAACTCAGCCAGCCTCATGTCGACATGGAAGCGTCGAACAGATGGCTGACGAATGGTGAGCTGTTTGGGGAGACCGAAGGGTTCATGATCGCAATACAGGACCAAGTCATCTCCACACTCAACTACAAGAAACACATTCTACACGATGCAAACACACATGACGACAAATGCAGGAAATGCCACACTACGCATGAGACGATCGACCACGTAATATCAGGCTGTCCCCTTCTCTCTCAAACAGACTACCTCCACCGACACAATCAGGTAGCGTCGATCATTCATCAACAACTAGCACACAAACTTTCACTTATTAAGAGCACGGTCCCGTACTACAAGTATATACCACAAAGCGTATTAGAGTCACCCTCATATAAACTATACTGGGACCGTCCGATTCACACAGACAAAACCATACATCACAACAGACCAGACATCACACTTGTTGATAAGGTCAACAAACAGACCTATCTAATTGATATTGCAGTGCCTAACAGCAAGAACATGCAGAAAACTCACGCAGACAAGATCAGTAAATACACTGATCTAGCACACGAGCTCCAGAAGCAGTGGAGGCAGGATCGAGTACGTGTTGTACCCATCGTTCTGTCTGCCACTGGTCTGGTGCCTCACACATTGCACCACAGTCTCAGCACACTAGGACTTCACAAAAACACTTATGCACAACTGCAGAAGGCTGTGGTACTCAACACTACACGCATAGTTAGGAAATTTATGGACACAAGCACACATCCCTAATCATTCTTGCACGCATCTTTACACTTGGCAGTATGTGCTTTGGTCCTTGACCCGCCATATTGTTTTTGCTGGGGAAACCCAAGGTTTGAAACATACAAACATAATAATAATAATAATAATAAAGTTACTTTGTTTTGGAATGACTGGTGATACAATAAGAATCAGAATTCTTAGAAATTCATACTTTCTCTGTTTATCGAAGAGCGAATAGAAACCCTGGCGAAGTTTAAAGTGAAAACCTGATATGGTTTTCAATCAAATGTATTTTCTGAGTAATTTAAAATGATACATCACAAATAGAACTTTCTTAAATAAGAAGTTCCTGATGAACTCAAAGCCTGCTTTCTTATAATATTATACTTTCCTTTCAATTTCTTTATTATTTTTTTAAAGTCGTGAATATCTGATGATATCTCTGATTAAAAATAGCAGACACGTTTTCATTTCGAAAAAAATAAATTAATTCCGCAATTATTTATAAGTTGGCGAAAGCTGATCAGTTTTAATTATAGCAAAGCATGGTAGGAAATCCGTAATATTTATTGTTAGACATCATTGTTTCCCTTCTTTACGCTTTTCAGGATTTTCTGTCACCTTCTAGCGCTAATTTCTCGGCAAGGGGCAATTGGGAAAAGATTTCAAATGCATATAATTCTGTAGATCAATCGTCTCTAGTCCTTAATTATGCATACCAGGTTTAAAGAAGTTGACATTTTAAAGTTCAAAAGTCGTAAGGGGAAGACACAGACTAACTGCTTTGATGAATCTTCCTTTCCTAGGAAAATAGGCTAAAAATAACGTACACCATCTGTAAAGTCATTCCACTAAATAATCTTTCGACAGCAATCTTGGTGCTGTTAAGATAGATCTATTATAATTGCAAATTAATCAGGAACCTAAATACATTAACTTTGTTGCTCAGAATATTTGCGGATGCAGTTACCTGTAGGAAATACCTAAAACCTTCAGGACGTTAATTGTTAGGGGTCTCGTTTCTAGAAGCGTTTCTCTTACCAAAAGCTATTCTTGAAGAAAGGTCTCTTCAAAATCTAATTTCCTGATTGTCAAAAACAACCTGTTGACGAGAGTCAGTGGAAAGAAGACAAATAAATCTCTGCCTAAATTAACCTCATAAGAAGACGCTGTAATTTTCTTCTGAACTGTGATCTTAAATTAACTGTCAAGAATAGGCTCCGTTTAAAGAAATGACTGCATTTTGGAATCAAAACTTTTCATTTAAACAAAACAAAAATTTTCATTTAACTTCTTTTGTTTTCTAACAAAAACGTTTCGAAATATTTTTTGGCCTACTTTCCTAGATAACTAAACCAACTCATTCAATCTTTGTTAGTGCTTATTTTTTGTTCCACTAATAACTTTTGAACCATGGATGGATGTTCTTGAAACTTAACTTGCCTACTTAAGGACAAGAAACAACCTCATTTTTACATTTGATTTTTTTTTCTGTATGCATCTTGTGAGAAATTAAAAAATAAAAAAAAAAACCTGAAAAAAAAATTCTCACAGAAATGCATTGAAATTTAAATAATGATGTCTAACAATGAATATTATGCCTTTCAGTAATCCATTTTTTCCGCGCGCTTTTGCTTTAATTAATAGGTTTTAAGCAACTTAAAATAAATTATGTATATTTAATTAATTTTTATTTTAGAAAATGTAAATCTTTCCTATTTGTGTAGAAAATATAGTTTAAAATTATAGATTTTTCCATGTGTCGTTTTCGTATTGAAAAACATGAATCGAAAAATTTTAAAGATAATATTTTAAGGAAATTAGGATTTTAATTCTTTGATTAACTTCTTGCTGAATTTGAAATCTTTGTTGAAAAGTGCTAAGAAGTTTTTAATCGATTTAAGCTGCTTGAAATTCTTATTGTTCACTAAATTTTGTTTAATTATTCCAATTACTTTTCAAAATATTTTTAGTTTTGTGGAACAAATCGATCACATATACGGTACGTACTTGATGTTCTAATTCAGTTTCTTAACATTCTGCAAATTCTCATCTTATATCCTTTTTACCGAATTTCCCTACATAAATATAGCGCAATAAATGCAGCTACAAGGTTGCAATGTACATCTTATGTTTTCATTTCACTCGAAGCCTGACTATTTCTTGCAAATAGTTAACAGAATTCTTACAGTTCTATATATATTCCAGAAAGATATGAAAAAGAACATTTTTCTTTATATTTGCATGCTGAGGAGAAAATTTCAGAGCATTTGATCGTCATCGCATTCCGTTCTGAACAGGACACAGCCATTAGAAAAGTAAATGGATGCTAAGGAAGTAATTTCCAGAATCCCTTTTCAGTCCTAACGGACAAAATCTTCTTCCCTACCCATATTTCCATTCAGTAAAGGATATTCAGTGTTGTTCAAATTTTCAGGAATTAGAACAAGAAAATTGAAGAATTGTCATATGAAAATAAAAAATTACACGACAAGAGGTTCTCGAAAGAACTTAAAACCTACTTATTTAATGTATTGTCAATACAGTAGAACCTGATTATAACGTACCCTATTATAACGGACGTCGGTTATAATGGACAGTTTTAAAAAAAAATATAATAAAAATAAAGGATGCTTATTTTTATCTGACGAGTTTTACATTTCCAAGCAAGCGATTAAAATCGATCGTTGTGTTGTTTTGCGTAAACATGGATGCGCTGCATGACGAGAAAACTATGCCTGGCAGAAAAATAGGCAAGGAGCGTGTGTCAGCTTTGCTGTGTACGAATGCAGATGGTAGCCATTTGCTTGAAATAGTTATCGTCGGTAAAAGCAAAAATCCTAGGGCATTAAAAAATCTGATGACAATCTTCCACTTCACTATTATTGTTCTCGCAATGCATGGTTTACAACTGAAATAACAAATGATTGGTACATACAAAGGCTGTACCACCGATTAAAAAACACCAGATTGAACATGTAAAAATTCCAGAAGATGAAGTAAAAGCCCTGGTTCTTTTAGATAATGCACTAACACACCCTGATGAGGACTCTGCAGTAAAGATAAGAAGATCACGTGTATGTTCCTGCCACCCAACGCAACATCCTTGTTCCAGCCCATGGACCAAGGTGTGATCTACATCTCAAAGCGGCTGCATAAAAGGAAATTTCTCAGGGAAATCCTAGACGTTGAAGAGCCATCCGCTGATGAAGAAGACAGGAGGGGACAGCAGACTCTGCAAAATTTAGTCATCCAACATTCGATCCACGATTTACAACTTTGCTGATGCCGTGAAAGAAATCAAACAAACGACTTTGGCAAGGCCATGGAAAAAGCTTTTGGATAATGAAGAAATAACTCCAGAAGAAGAAAATTGGGATACGGAAGATTACCCGTGACACTGCAGAGAGGAGGAGAGGAATCAGTTTCGTTGGATGATGTGGAGGCCTGGCTTGAAGCAGACGAAGACCACCTTGGCTTCCAGATTTTGACTGAAGAAGAAATTGTCGCCAGTGTAACTGAAGAAGCAGAATCTTCGGAGGACGAGGAAGAACAGGTAGGAGACACTACTCAGCCTACAATTAAGGTGAGCAAAGTAAAAGACCATTTAAATTTTGTTATTCAATATGTTGAACAATCTGCAAATGAAAATGTGTTTGCATATTATGAACACCTCCATAAGTTATTAACTGAAGAAATAAGCAGCAAACAAACTCAGCAGAAAATAAATTATTTTTTCAGACCAATGAATGTAAGCAATCAACATGAACCAGGACCTTCTTGTTCTAAAGATTAATGAGTGTATACGTACACATCTTTTTCAATTCAACTTGCTAAGTTGAAGGCTGTTTTTTATTTAATATATAATAAACACTTTTTATTGCTAACTATTGTACTTTCATTGATGTACATCCTGCTGCATTGCATCCCTATAAGAATTATTTGTTATTAACCGGACTTTCATTAAAACGGACAACCTTCAGCCCCTATTAGTCCGTTATAATGAGGTTCCACTGTATTTTTTTATTTTTTTTTAAACTCTTAACAAAGATAAAATTAAACTACGTTTAGTTTTTAATTCTAATATCCATTGAATAGGAATTTTTTATTTTAAGCAAAAAAAAACAAGTGAAAATATAATTTTGTGCTAAGGCATAAATTTAAAACCGACCCATAATAATAAAAAAGGAAGTACATTACCGTAAGGAAAAATAAAAACAAAAATTAGGGAAAAAATAAAAAAAAATACGTTAGGAAAATAAGAAAAAAAAAAACCACGCGGACATTCAGAAAAAAAATTGATGGCCAAGTGCGCCAAACTACAATTAACTCTGACGGCTGCATTGTGGACGTAGCTAAAATTACTGGGGGGTAATGCTGCAGAAAAATTTTAGCCCTTGTTTTAAAATTGTGTGAAAGGAAAGAAACATGTATAAAAAGAAAATTTATTCAGAAACTTGATAAATTTCTTTTTATACATGTTTGTTTCCTTAGACACAATTTTAAAACAAAGGCTAAAATTTTTCTGCAGCATCATTCCTCAGTAATTTTAGCTACGTCCACAATGCAGCCATCAAAGTTAATTGAAGTTTGGTGCACTTGGCCATAAGAGGGGGAAAAAAACCCAGTAGATATACGGATTTGAACCAACAACCCTCAATGTATAAGTCCAAGACCTTAAGCATCAAGCTATAGCTGACAACTGAAATCAGATGGTTGCATTTCTAACTTTAGACTAACAGAGGAAATCTATTGAAAACAATGACAAAAATCTCGAACATGGGGGGGGGGGGGGAGTTGTCCCCTGAAAATACCCTATTCCCACATTCTTTGGGCCTGTCAGCACGATGGTGAAGTCAGTTTGTCGATCCAACCTTCCGTTCGGGAGTTGTTAACGGTGGACAGACACGGACAGACAGGATAAACGCAATAGCTACCGATTTTTGTCTCTATCACAATAGCTCCCAAATGGGTCGCTAAAAAGGACCAAAAAACAATAGAAATATAATTAAACTTACATTAAATTCCTAGCCAGGAGATCATTGGCTAATAAAGAAATTTAACACAACATGATTAATTAGCAAAGTTAACAAGAGCTCCAGAAGAAATGTTAGAAATTAAAGGGAAAAGTATGCTAGAATAAAATCAGATATATCTTTTTTTTTTTAGTCTACTTTCCTAGGAAGCTCCACCAGATCAAGTCTTGTGAACTCTCTTAACAAACGTATAAACCACTTCATGGATCTTCTTGAAACTTGGCATGCTTATTTAAAGACAAGAGACGATCAAACTTTTACACTTGAATTTTTTGTGTGTGGTTCCATGTCGAGAAATCAGTCCATGAAGTTGATGAAAATTCACGTAGATAAACAGTACAGCGGACAGAGTGAGGAACAATTGAATGTTAATAATTTTAGTAATCCATTAATTACTAGAGCTTTGATAGGTTTAAATTTATGGAATTTAAGCAACTGAAGTAAGTAGTTTTGATTTTCAATTTTTTTTTTTTTTTGTTAATTGGATTTTTTTTTACTGTTTGTAGTGGGTAGTTACAAATAAATGTAGGTTTTTCATTTTAAAGAGTTTTAAAAAAATCGTGAAAGCTAAACACAGAAAAAAATTAAAGAACTTAGCTCGTTCAATAACTATTTGATTTTTTTCCACATAATTATTTATTCAGATCGTCTTGAGCTTAAAGGATTATCAAAATCATGCATTCTAAATTTCGTTTAGATTTAATGTTCAAACGATGACTTTCTCAAAAAACAAACCAATTTTCTGGTATTATTGTGTGTTATTTTGTGCAAGTTCTTCTTCTCTAATCTTTCGTTGTCTCGAAATCCTTTGCAACCCGTGCGACCACAGAAGCCTTCTCTTCCAATGGCCATTGTGAAAGACCAGTCTGTTAATGAAAGATGTAATGATTGTGGTTATAGCTCTGGTGTTGTGGTGGCTCCTTTTGAGGACATCATTTAAAAAAAAAAACAACTTAATCATATCGATTCAATGCAACTACTTTGGGATTAACTATTGGAGCTTTAAATCTTTTGGCTGAGAACTAAACAGAATTAAAATTTTCATTACCTGAGAATGCGAAGTCCTACTTTTGCATTTGAACATTTATTTTTCTTTGTTTGTCTGTTTTTACGCGCATCACGCTAAAACATCTGTAATTATTTCTGTAAAATATTTAAAATTTACGTTCCTTATTTGTGGTCCTATTTTAAACAAAGGCACAGTTATTTGGGTCTTTCACCCTTTCTATTCCTACGACAACCTCTCTACCGAAATCCCTCGCTAAAATCCTGAAATGATTTCTTTAAATTTTATTACAATGGTTATTTAAGGTCCAACTTAAAATAAAAGCATGATTAATGATCTTCCATCTCGTACCTATCCCCCAAAATGACCCCCCCCCCCAAACACTGACTCCACTACGAGAAGAATAGCTGTATATAAAAGTTGTACGTATATTTAACAATAACAGTTATTACAAGTTTAAGGTAATTTTTGTAATTACCTATAGCTAACATATGGTAAGAGATATTTAGTTTAATGTTAGTAAAAGCAATAGTTAGTAGCAAGCGTAGTAAGTAATTCTGACTTTTTATTTTGAAACATTTCCTTTTAAACGTAAAAACTTTTTAATCAACTGCAGCCGTTTATTATGAAGATTCTAGAAGATATCCTTCAGCCCAGACTCCGAAGAACCACGAATAATTACATCCCATTGAACAGAAAATTGGCGTCAGCGAAAACCGCATCCATATTTATTACGTCTTGAAGAAGAGAGGATTTAACTCCGAAATTTTTGGATATTAAGATATGTGCTGCTTCACCTAATATTCAAAAACTCTTTCACCAACTAAAGAAAAAGCTTCTCACTCAGGCACTGAACAATACACATCGAAAAATTAGGGAGCTCACCCATCTATTCGGAAGACAGCGCATTATCTTATGAGTAGTCTGCCGCAATATAAATTTATACAAGTTTTATAATATGCTGCCATGGCATTTTTCAATCAGTATAGAAGCAACATGATAACCCAAGTGAATAAATTGATAACGCTTAGCCTAAAAAGATGGCCTATTATTGAAAAATATCCTCAAAGGGTAATTAATATCAGTTCCAAGTCCTTTCGCGTTATCAACTACAGGCCTTTGGAAGAGGTTTAGAATTTAATTGGCCTAAAAACCCGCAGTTGATCAATGTTACAGCATCCATTGAAGCAACCCTAAATAATATGACTGATACGGATGAGGCAAGACTCATTAGGGGAAAAATAGGCAATATTGCAAGAAATTTTTGTTCCATCCCATTCAAGGCACAGACGAATCCACTGGAAACTAAAGGCTTACGGGACATTCAAAATGGTTCCAGCATTATTATAGTGGGTTCCGATAAAGGAAATAATCCTGTTATCTTGGACGCCACAACTTACAATCTTATGGCCCAGAAAGTTTTCACCTTTCAAGAAGGAATACAGTTTTTCTCCTTTCGCAAAAAGGATGTTATAAATTTTTTCCGTAAAACAATTAGGAAATTACATAAAGATAGTTTTATCCCTGATAGCCTTGCTAGCTATACGAAAGGTGCCGACCTGAAAATTCCAAGATTGCGTGTCTTACCCAAGGTGCACAAAGTTAAAGAGAATGACGGTTTATATCCAGTGAGACCCATTATTGTTGCACGGACTCAGCAATAAAAGCTACCTCAGATTATATTTTTCAAAAAATGAAAGAACTGAATGTCAGGTCTTATTTCAGTGTCCCTAATAGCCATCAATTTGTAACGAAGTTGAAGAAATTTAGACCGCACAGTTTTTTCTCAGAAATTTAGAAATATCACAGTTTTTTCTCTGTAGACATAAAAACGCTATTTAAAAGTGGCAGATATCACCACATCCTTTCAAACAGAAGTCTTTCGAAAAAAGACATACTCTGGAATTACGCTAAATTATAACTCATTTGGTCCAAAAAGTTTTAAGATTAATATTATTAGCATGGCCATAAGAAGGGCGTTTCTTCTTTCCAGCTCCCAAGAATTATTCAACAAAGAAATCCAACAAGTTCGTTCAATCCTATTAGATAACGATTATCCATTGCAGTTCACTAACAAACAGATAAAGAACACTATTGGCGAAGTGCACCAATCAGGAAACGAAGCAGTCATTAGTTATGGAAGCGATAGTGAATAACAGTCCGTTAAGTAAAAATTCCTGTGCACCAAGAATTTTCGCGAGTCATTTACTGATGTTTACTGATGTCATTTACTCAACATGACTGGTTGAGTATAAAAGTGGCTGCAATTGATTAACAACAATGAACGTCACTGCCGGATTTCTGTGCATAGGCGCAGTATGTTCCGAAATGGCAGCCTCCATGAAATAGAAACAATACACGCGGACAGAATTTTTTTATTGTCAATACGAAATGTCCTCATAAGAATCCTCACAGTAAGTAAACTTATCCAACATTATTTTTCGGAATATTTAATAAGATGGCTGGCGTCGGCCTCGATTGAAACCGACTCCTGTGATTTTGACGATGAAATAGCTG
>JAFIDM010009631.1:229356689-229397413 GCA_023159025.1 Thereuonema tuberculata
CAGCTATTTCATCGTCAAAATCACAGGAGTCGGTTTCAATCGAGGCCGACGCCAGCCATCTTTAAACATTGGTTGTCGCGGGGGCTGACGGGAGATTTTTTATAGAATGCAGCAAATTTAACTCGCCAGTTTCCTAGGTGCTAAAATTTGCCATCTGATCAGCGAGTTAGCCATCCATGCACAGAAAATGTCAGTTGATCTTTGCTTTAGCAGCAATCAAAGTTAACGGAATTTTGGTGCACTCGGCCATATATCTAAGATATATAATAATGTGCAACGTCATCATTTGGCTAATCGACAATATATTTCTATACATTATCATCCGCATCTTTTCCCTATCATCAACAAAGTGCTTAAAGATCATAACGTTGTAGCGACGGCGGCCAGTCGGAGCATAACTATTGGTTTACTTAATAAATATACGTGTGAATCCAGGGAAAAAAAGTAAAATGAAAGGCGTTGTGTATTCAATTCAGTGCACCGGATGTGATCGGTTTTATATTGGGGAGACCCGCAGATTATTGGATGAGCGCATGGCGGAGCACACACGGGTCGTCATGAATAAAGACATGGCTTATAATACAGTACAACACATGAAAAAAAACAATCATGTCTTTAATATGCACAATCCAAAAATTTTAGCGCAAGAAAGTTCACATTTCAAACGCAAATGTAAAGAATCCATAAGAGGGATTTCCAATTAGGAACACTCATGTAAAAAGCAGGCTTCTCCTCAAGACCCGCTCTGTTTATAAACAGTGATGGTTATTTGTAAACAAACCATGTGTCCATACTTAATTATTTTGATCGCCACCAGGGTCGCACCTATGATCACCGCCAGGAGCTCCGCGTTCTCTGAACATTAAAATTAGTTATTAACATTCCGTCGACAATTCGTTCATCCGAACCAGGCTTTCCATTGGACAATTTATCGAAGGTTCATCCTTAAAATTTCCTTTTACTTAGGAATTTTTCGCCTTTTATAGTAGTTCTTCCTTATACTTTACATCTTCGAATTTAAAATTTATATTTCAATGTTTAGTTTAACATAATTTATAGTTTTGTTATACAGTGCCATTATTGATTACAATCAGGGATGGAGAGGTTTTTTTTAAAAAGAGCTGTGTTACAGTTACTTCAAAAGTACTATGTTGTTATCTTTTTCACCCAAAAAAAAAAAAACCTAACGAGCCTCACGTGAACAAATACTGTGAAAATCACACGGATTTAGCATTAGAAGCCTTGTTTCCGGTGTGATGATCGCCGCATTGACATTGCTATCGCGAGGTGTGCTAGTGTTTTTATGTAGAGAGGCGATCAAATTCTTTCAATTTCTTTCTATTAAAAATTAATAACTGTTCTTGTTTCATTAAACATACCGGGTGATCAAGAAATAACAGCAGGAGTTTGGAGCCCTGCAGCGTGTTATGTACTGGACGAAATAGAACAAAATTTGACCACCGTACACATTAAAATATGCGGTTTCGATTTGCCAAGAAAAAAAAATTAGTACCAAACAACGCCGATAGGGGAAATTCTGGCACTGCGATCGAAAAATGCAGCCTGAAATTTGCATATACGGGTACTTTGTGACACCATATCGAGGATAAAAGGAGGGGTTGCGGGAATTATAGTCATTCTGCAAGAAGTCGCCCGACGATGGCGTTGTCACTACGTGATCGTGCCTTATTAGTCAAGCTGTTTTATCAGCGGGATGAAAATGCCAATGCTGCTCTTCGTGAATACCGGCGATTAAAACAGTTACGTAGAGGACCGATTACCATAACTAACTTACGAAGAATGGTTGAAAAATTTGAAAGAACAGGAACTCTAGGTATGCAACCAGGCCGAGGACGTAAACGTATCAAGCAGGAACAAATTGAAAGTTTGCAAGTTGCAACTGCCGTTCAGGATCAGGCGATAGCTAATAAGCAGGGTACCAGCAGTGCACGTTTATTATCACGACAAACAGATAACACCGTTGTCGACGGTGCAGAAGATATTGCTTAAGATCCTGAAATTTTATCCGTATAAGATAACACCCATTCAAGAATTGCTCCCAGGGGACAGAAATATCCGATTAGAGTTTGCTTTGAGATTTTTGGCTCCATTGGAAGTGGATGACGAGTGGCCGTGGCGGATATTATGGACCGATGAAGCTCACTTCCATGTGCACGGTGATATCAACACACACAACTGCCGTATATGGGCTGATACAAATCCACACGTTGGTCAAGAGATCCCCTTACATTCGCCGAAAGTCACAGTTTGGTGTGGGTTCACTGCTTCTTTTATCATCGGCCCGCACTTTTATGAAGAAGTTGGTAGAAATGGACTAGTGATTTTTTTCTGTCAATTCCGACAGGTATGCCGCTATGCTCGAGAACTTTGTGATACCTGAACTGCAGCAAAGAAATTGTATCGATTCTACCATTTTCATACAAGATGGTGCGCCACCGCACATCGGACGTCGGGTGAAGGATGTCCTGCGTCAACATTTCACAGACGCTAGAGTATTTTGTCGCGCATTTCCCATGAATTGGCCTCCGAGGTCCCCTGATCTGAAGCCTTGCGATTTCTGGTAGTGGGGCTACCTGAAAAACATTGTGTATCAAGGACATGTTCCTGACATTCCTACCTTAAAAGATCAAATAACGTTACATGTCAGACGAATAAATGTCGATATGCTGCGAGCCACCGTCGAAAAACCTTGTGTACCGCATGCAATTAGTGGAACAGCAGGCTGGTGGTGACCTTGAGCCAAATTTGTAGGTTGCTGTAACAAACGTTTTTCATTGGTATTTGGTGTGTTGTTATTTACTGTTTCCATTGGCAGTTATGTATTCTTTTTTCACACATTTTGCGGTTGCAACGCCAGAATTTCCCCTATCGGTGTTGGTTGGTGCTAATTTTTTTTTCTTGACAAATCGAAACCGCATACTTTAATGTTTTGGTGGCCAAATTTTGTTCTATCTCGTCCAGTACATAACACACTACATGGCTCCGAGCACCTCTGTTATTTCTTGATCACCCGGTATGTGATGACTGGAAAATAGAGAACATATTTTCATTCTTGGCTGCAAAAGTTTTCGTTATAGATTCGAAGATGCTTTTAGACTTGTTGCAATTTTCAACCCAAAGTATTCAGAATACTAAAAATCTTTCTTTATGTATTTAAAACGTTGTATTTTTTTAATAATGTGAAATAATTATAGAGTAATTAACATTTATATTTTTTACTGCCATTAATCAGTCAGGTATGAAATAGGTCTTTTTTTATTTATTTTTTTAAATTTTTACTGCAGTTGGCATTCAAAAAGAGTTCGAGGAGTTATCCCTTTGATTCTGAAAACAAAAAGAAATTTTGGAAGTTTGAGTTTATCATTAAGTTGCCAACCTGCTGCTCTTTGAAATTAATTTTACATATTTCGTCAAGTCCTATTCTTTTGTACAGTAACAGGAATAAGGTACCTCAGCCATATAACGCCATGTATACCTTTAGCGCCACCTATCTAATTTTTCATAAATATAAGAGATGGCGGTACTGCACTAAAGTAATTTGCATTGACATGCCATCTAGTGTTGAAGTGAGTTACTAGCAGACCGCTAACATTTTCGAGTGAAATTATATTTCCACCTTTTCGTGTCGATGACTGGTTCTGAAAGGCTGCTACTATATCAACGTAAGATAAAATTATAGACTTTTTAATGTTCAGCAAAGATTAACTCTATAAAACTATATATTTTCTTGATTCTTGAAGATTCTTTTATGTAAATAAGCTAACTGTTATTTTTAAAATTCGGAAATTGTAGACAAACAAGTGTATCATGTGATCCATGTGCTCAGTAGCGCTTTAACGCCATGGTGGTGTTAATGGTCTACATATACCATTTTAGGTTACGTACGACATTTATAAGTTACTAATATGTTTCATGAAAATATAGATTTTTATATTATTTATTATTTTGCTTTTATAATCGGAAAATGCCGAAATTAATTAATTTTTACATTTCCTCTTTTGTTTTAGCTACAGATTAGAAACACAGCATTAATTTCAAGTGATTTTTTATTATTTTTTACAGAAAGTCAAATTTAGTTGCTTTTTACTGTAATTTTGTGCAAATAATGTTTACAATGATGGAATAATTCTTAATTTTAAATAAGTTAAGTTACTAGAAAGTAGGTGGCGTTAATTGGACCAGGTGTTCCTAATAACGCCAGTTTGCAAAGTTTTTTTATTTGAGTTCTCTTACTTCTCCAGTAAAAGTTATCATATGTTTCATTATGGTGTGCTTCAAACAGAAGATTAAACTTTCTTGGTCATAATTTTCGTGTTTCCATACACCTTATTTCCAGACTTACAGTAATTTAAATGTTAAGGTGGCGTTATTTGGGCAGGGTACCTTAAAAAGAAATATTTATTTTATTTTTGTAAAGATAGAGCATGTCATTATATACATAAGAAAATTAAAGAAAGGATGTATATACGAAATAATGGTATTGAGAGAATAATGAAATACTAGAAGTATTAAAATTCTGAAATTTGCAATGAGTACAGACCTAAGTACCTAAGTACAGACATTTCATGCTGTTCAGTTTTATTGTCCTAATTGTTAAATGTATGTTCGGACGCAGAATTTTACATCGTACTTTCTTCTGCTTTTCCCATTTCAGGATAGTATTCTGTTTTTCAGAGCATTTCTATCATGTTAATCATAGGATTTACAATGTTATTCTTACGGTTACTTGTTACTCTTTTTAGGTTACTAAATTACGGTTTGTTTGTCATTGAATTTCTCTCAATACATTTAGTTGTTGTTCCATTTACTTTACTACTATCAATTATCAGGAGTGCTAATATTTTTTTTCATAAGCTCTTATATTTTATTTAGATGATAAATTATCAAATCAGGAAAGAATAAGTAGCAACGCAGAATGTTCATTTTATATAATTAATGGAAAAAATAACTTAATATGAACATGAAGATATTTTTTAATGAAATGTCAAAAACAGATTTATTCTTTCAAATTTCCTTCAAAATAATATTGTAAAGACAATATTATATATTTGAATTATATTAATTAGTTTAATATTAGTTACTATTATTTCAATAATGTAATTATAAATAATAGTGAACTTATTTTGTTTAGTGTAAAATATTGTCCTAAAATTTTTTATTGTTCTCGTTGCTTTGAGATTATTGTTTTTTTTTTTACCTTTTTACCAGAACTGCATTTTTTCTAACTTCATAAGATTACGTATTGCTTTTATGATCCTTTTTATAATTTTCGTTTCTAATTTTTTTTATACAAATAATATTTTTTTTTTTGCTGCAATCTGTCAATCATCATCACTTAATTGATTTGTAAATTAAAGATTTTCTTTTTTCTCACTTTCCAGTAATTTTTTGTCAGTCTCCATTTTCTCAGCAAACTTACCCTGCAGTTTTTGTAATTTTATCAACTGAACTTATTAATAATTGTTTATCCTAAGTGAATAAAGATTATTAAATCAGTAAATTAAATAGTTTTACAATTGTATTTTAAAATTGATGTGTTTTCTAACTAGAAACTAAATTAGATGTTCTTACAGCCAATAATAATAATATATTCACACAAATACTACAAAACAGATTAAAAACTATTAGAAGTACAATATAAACAATGCAACAGTGTCATTAGAACTTTAGTAAAATGTAGATTCTATTATAAACAAATTATTCCTAATTACTTTAAATAAAATAAAGCATGGGTAAATTCTGCAGACACCTGCCCAAGTTAGGAAATGATAAGGAATTGACAGTAGCAAAAATAAGAAAACTATCGAAATTGGGGATAAATAGAAAACAAAGCACAAATGATTAATAAATAAAAACAAAGCTTCGAATATGATTCTGATAGTGAAAGTATTCAAGAAGATTGGGAAATAATTAGAATGTTTCAATTTAAATCTTAAAGAAAAACATACAAAGGTGATCTATAATCACGAGAATTAAAAACATTGGAATCCAAGAAATAAGTTGGAAGAGAGTAGAATTACAAGACAGTTTGAAGAAAGTTAATGATTGATAGGAAGAATTATAATACAGTAAAATAAATGGAGAGAAATCAATAAATAAAATCTTCGAAACGAAGTTTATATTTAATGCATATTGCATAATAAAATATTCTTCTTTAGTTACAAAAAAAAATCTTTAATAAAATACAGATAACATCTTAAAAACTTTATTTTATCAAAACTGCACCATAAATTACTATAAGGACAATTTTCTTTTTCCTACTTTAAAAACACACACAAATAAGAATCTTCTCTACTTGTGTAAGATATAATTTCTTACTTTATATATGGACAACAGCGATTGTTCATGCAGAAAAGCTTATTCTTTAAGGTGGGAACAAGTTAAACAAAGCACACCTGCACAATGCAGCGCCATCTGGTGGCGTTCGTCACACCGGAAACACACAAAAAAAAAAACAACAGTTGTCGTCACTATTTATTCTAGCCACTGCAATGCGACGTTGTACAGTCTGCGATATACACAATTACACTTACGTATAGCAGTCTGTTTATAAATAATAATAAAGAAAAAAATGCAAAAAGAATTAGCGTATTTTGTTACTTCGTTGCTAAAATAAATAGCTCTGCTACAGTAACTCTATTATAGAAGTAAAGCGTTACCAAGCGTTACCCACAGAAAGCAAATGTTACAGGTAACGGAGTTATGAATAGTTCCTTACTTTCTGTCGCTGAACACAATTACATGTTGTTTGCTAAATATTACTTGGTTTTTATTATCTGAATAAAAAATAAAACAATGCTTACCATAATATAAATTCGAAAGAGCAAAGATGTTTCTAGAATATTTATTACATTTAATACAGATTCATCAAAAAAAAAAATCCATTGATTTTGTATCAATGGACACAGTAAATTATTTTTTTAAATAATTTATGTAAATACAAAAGTACTAAATTGATCTACTGTAATTACTTTGAAAAAAACATTATTCTTAAGACATGTTTGACATGTGTAATTAATATCGTGTTTGAAAAAAGCATTGTCCATTCAAGTATGTTTTTTTAAGGAATTTCTAATAAGAACATTGCTTAAATGCGCAATAGACATAATAGGTTTCATACGCCGGTCATACGGTGGCTTACGGGGCTGGATCCTGCCGAAAATCTAAACACACTCTTTTCTTCGCTTGCCTGTCCATTTAAACGCCCAAAAAATTTGCCAGAATACGAATGAACGAAGTAAGCCCCGTATCCTTATTCAATCATGGGTGTTATTGAAAAGCGTCGTATGAGCGAAGCACCGAAAAGCTGGGCAATATTGTATATATAATGTACATATAAATTAGAGTGCTAGATTAAACCGAACACATTACATTTGTCCGACGATCTAACTGTGATCAGAATAACCCAAGAACTGCGAAAATTAAATGCTAAAGTTATCAAATCCAGATAAAGCTTGATATGAAAACCAAGGAGCCGTTTCTCCCTATTTTTTAATTATCGAATGTTGATTACTATTAAGTTCTGTGTAGCAATTGTTTGAGCCATTCCTCAAAGAAAGAAAAAAAAGAAAAAAAAAGAGCAACCAAGTATTTAATAGCTATATTATCTTATAAAATATTTAATTGTAATGGTTAGCGCATAATTAAGTTTTGATCTCATTTGGAATTATGATTTTTTGCACTAATTATTTTCCTTATGAATTGTCAGCAATAACTTTATTCTATTCCTTTTTAGCTATACTGTACGCAAAGGAGTTATTAGAATTCCTGTGTCTGTAGTTAAAATTTCCTCCACAGCCTGACCATTGGTCGCAGGAGCCATACCTCATTGGACTCCCCTTGGCTTAAAGGTTTGAAGACTTTCGATCCAGACCACTTCGATTTTTAAATGTTCACTGACCCGATCAGGAAAACTAGTGGTAATAGGACAAAATTAGATTCATCTATACTGAATCGACTATGTTGAGAACAAATTTGATATGTGGCTACTTCCGGTTCCTGGTTACCGGAATGCTTGGACGGTAACTATTCTACTACAAGCCCATTTGTATCCAATGATGAACCTAGGAGGCTTTGACGGAAATTATATTTGACTCTTGAATTAAAAAAAAGACATGAATAAATGAGCCCATCAATAGCAGTGTTAATTTTAATAATGCAAGAGTTGATAGAATGCAAATTGTTAGGGATCCTTTGTTTTGTGTTAAACAAGCCAATTCAAGTTTTGTAATATTTATTTGTTTCCCAATTTTAAAGCATTGCTGATCCTTTTTAAAGCAGATATGCCTTTAAAAAGAATCAACAATCTTCCCTGGAATCCTTTGATAACATTATTTTACAATTCTCTCTGAGAAAATTCATAAATTTTATTGTATGAAACTTCGCTTTGAAACTTTAAACAATTGCTTTGAAAAGTCAGAAAAATTAATGATAGATGAAAATTTATCGCTAACAGCTCCCTCTTGATGTAAATTGGCCCCATAGAACAATCAAAGCCACCGACTTTCGTTAGCCATTTTAACTATTAATCAATAACTAATTAACTCAAACAATAATAAGGTCGGGCACAACTAACTTGATAACAGAAAGACAATTACGGCAGTCGAATCACACCATGAGACGTTTCACGAAGAGTCATGATGTATCCATCCGCGCTCGCTGGATATTTTTTCCCACCAATGTAAACAATATGAACGCCTTCACAATGGCAATTGCCGAAAAAATAAAGAATAAGAAAATAACAGTAGAACAAGTTATTCATGTGCCAGCATTTTCATTAGGCACAAATAAATTAAATTGGGCGCATAAACTAAAGTAAAAGTAGGACCATTTATCGAATACATGAGTACTTCTCACTTGAATCAAAATCAAATGGCAAAAGCCATATTGATTAAACTGATGAAAGCGACTGGTTACTGAATTTGTGAAACTGTTAAATATTTCAATTCATTCCTTAGTCTGTATTAAGGAAAAAAAAAGGTCATCTTTGTCAAATTAGAAAACATATTATTAATTAATGTTATGTATATTTTTGACAATATTAAATTGACAATACTTTCCTTAGCGAAGATATACAAGGTGGCCATAAAATAACTTTCCCTGTTTGGAGGCATCTGCAGCGAAAACTAATGAACGATACGATAAGTTAATAAATTTAGCTTGAAAAAAGCTTCTTCCTGTATCTTTGAATTATTTTCTTATACGGAATGAAACCAAAATTCAAGTATAGTCTATTGAGCGCATGGGTAGAAGAAAAAAAAAATTAGTATCAAAAGTCGCCGATAGGAGAAAATTCGGCGCTGCTGTCACTCTAAACGTAGATTATGCAAATTTTCTAGTGCAGAAGTGACAGCAGCGCTACTCAGTCCATTTAAAAAGAGAAGAGCGAACGTTCAGTCAAGCAGTTCGTCGATTGACTGTTGAGTTGTACTCAATATGTGGCCTACCTTACCTCAACGTGCGTTACTTGTAAAGCTGTTTTACACTAAAGAGTGCAATGCAGCGGCGGCTCTTAGGGACTTGCGAAGGCTTCATAACCTATGTAAAGATCCAAGGTCTGCTGTAGCATTGCGAGCTACGATTCATAAATTCGAGGAAACTGGATCGCTAGGAGTGAGAGCCGGCATAACGAAAACCAGTATCATACAACACAGTAACAGATGTTGCCACTGCAGTGTTCGACGACACAGGGACTAGTAGTGGTCCAAGCGCTCGTGCAATAGCTCGCCAAACCGATATGCCTTATGAGACTGTATGGAAAATGCTGTATTCCTATCCGTATAAGTCGGGTGCAAGAACTAAAACCTACAGATTATGATAAGCGCCTGATTTTAGCGCTAACATTTCTTACCCAAATGGATATCAACAATCATTGGCCTTGAACATATTGTGGGGAGATGAGGCTCATTTTTATCTGAATGGGTAAGTCAACACTCAAAACTGCCGAATCTGGGCATGTGAACGTCCCTCAGTGATTCATTAAGTGCCACTGCATTCTCCAAAAGTAATTATGTGGTGTGGATTTACGGCATAGTTCATATTAGGACCATACATTTTTGAGACTATGACTCCTACAGGTCCTGTTACCAGTACCATTAATGGAGAGAGATATCTGCAAATGCTGCTTACGTTTGTCATTCCTGAATTGCAACAAAGACAATGCTCACACTCGACATGTTATATATGCAAGATGAAACACGACAGATTTTTCGTGCAGTACCGAACCTGTTACGCCAGCATTTCGTGAATGACAGGGTTATCAGTCAATATTTTCCGAAGGAATGGCCTCCCCGTTCCCCGGACATGACCCCATGTGACTTTTGGTTGTGGGGATACCTGAAATCCATTGTGTATACTGGTGGAGTTACAAACCTGCATTCGTTGAAAGATAACATACGACGGGCAGTTACAAACATCCAAACTGACACTTTACGCGCAGCAGTAGAGAACGTCATACACCGGATGCTATATGTTGTACACAAGAAAGGTCAGCACATTTAAAATGTTGCACGTGGTCCAGAGGACCCTAATGATTGATTAATGTTGTTAATGTTGATAACAGATTGTTAACAAACAATTGATGATTAAAGATTGTTGTGTTGTTTCAGAACGTTTTCTGTGAGTCTCAAATTCCATTCATTACTGTACTGTATATTCATAAACTTTCATAATCCTTTTTGCGTGCGTTCATTGTAATTATTCACCAATTTACTAGTTCCGACAGCGCCAAATTTTTTTCTATCGGCGACTTTTGGTACTAATTTTTTTTTTTTTTTTGCAAAATTCTTCTACCCCATGCTCCGAATAGACTATACCTGAATTTTGGTTTCGTTCCGTTCATTAGTTTTCGCTAAAGATGCCTCCAAACAGGGAAACATAAAATTAAAAAAAGAAAATATTTGTGTGGGTCTGACGCTAAAATTCCTAGACCAATTTTCTTAATACTTGACAAATTTATTTACACTCTTGTTATCAAATTGTTACCAAATGTAACAATTTTGAACATTTGGATAAAGTAAATTAAATATATTATTAAAGTGATGGCGTTTATTGTTATTCTACCAATAACACAGAAATGAAGGAATATTAATAGAAATCTGAAAAAAGAAATTCGAGAAGAAAATCTATTTAGAAAAAAAAAATAAGAAAAAAATATGGAACTAAGCTTTAAATAATTAGCGCATTTCAATTCCTTTGTTTAGACCACTTTCCTGGAAACTCTAAGAATGTCATTCTGCGTGTGTGTATGTTTGTGCTACAAAACTTTGAGTCACTGAAGAGATTTTCTTGAAACTAGCAAAATTATTTACGGAGAAGAAACGATCTAACTTAGGTGTTTGAAATCTTTTACATGTATCCTTGTCGAGAAATTTGTGCGTTAATAGGACAAAAATTTATATAGAAAAGCATAAGAATCGAAACAATGAATTTCTATCTATATTTAACAATGCATCTTTATTTTCTGTGAATAAAATTAATCAGATGTAAGATACTTAAGTAAGTAATCCGTTATTAATTGAGGTTTTTTTTTTTATAAAATGAGAAATGTTTATTATTTATATATAGACAGATTTATAATTTAAAAATAAACGAAGGTTTTTCATTTGTGTCGGTTCATTGTTTTAAAATAAAAACAAAAAAAATTGAAAATTAAGGAACAACTTACTGAATTCTTTTAGAAACTTCTTGTTTACACTTCTGTTGTTACATTGTTATTTATGACAAGAATTATCTGAAAACGTTTGCAATTTTAAAAGAGCATTAAACCATTCATTGTTGATTTGAGATTTCGGGTTGCCGAGGAAGGGTTCATAGCCACCTCTGTTCCTCCGTTAAACTATATATGCCCATAGTCTATTTTGAAAACTGCTTGAAAGACTTACCTCACTGATATTGGAAAAAAATAAAAAATTGGTATTCAAAATACTATTTTCTTACTAAAAATGTTAAATTACTTAAAATCTGCATTTATATCTTTTTATATATTGTTTCAATAAAGAAATAAATATATTAACTATTACGGTAGCTGTTGCAGTAATTTAAAATTTAAAATGTACTTTCGAATCTTAAACCTTTCTGAAGCATTGGAATTTTTGAAAATTGGCTTAGTAGCTCCTTTTATATATATATATATATATATATATATATATATATATATATATATATATATATTCATATTAAGAAATCTTATTTATTGAAAATTTAATTCTCAAAATCTTAGTTAGCTAAGTATGACAAATTGACATTAGACCTCCGATCGCAGTGCATGGCTTCCCTGCCACCAACATTCACCACATAAACATAAACATAGCTAAGAATGCCTGCAGAGTTTACAATAAAATTGGTATTTTTAGTTCGAAAATTTTGATAGATTAACAGCAATACAAAAAATTATCTTTTGAATGGAATATTAAGAATTTCTTATAAAGCATGTCTGAGTATCATAAAGCAAAATAACTTTTATATTTTTCTAAATCTAAATTTAAATTCTCTTGATCTTAACATTAAGTAGGCATTCTAGCATTCATGTTTTGGTAAACTTTTGAAAGGCGGTGTATTTTTTTTATATTTTAGAATGATTCATTGCGAGAGCTTTCTGATATTTCGTCGAGTCGATTTGTTTGCCTTATACAGATGAGTATTTATGTTTACAAAATATGACAGATGACGGAAATAAAAATATATGTATATATATATAAAAAAAATGGCATGTGGTGATATTTTATGGTAACGACCTTTTCGAAAATGCAAATGCCTACATTACGCCATTGTCTCTTTCTCGTAAATCCCGAATCACTACCCAGAAGTCAGAGAACGGTTCGAGATATGATCCCTTGGGGAGAGCAACGCGCAACTTTCTCAATCCCCAACTTAGGGGTTCTTTGTAAGTTCTTGACGTCACCACAAATACGGAAATTGGACTCTCCCAGCTCATGGAAATCCTTCTCGAATAGCTGGTCTTTTCTTTGAATATTTCATCAAAACGCACAAAAAAATTTGTTCAGAAGATATCGTCTATAAACCACAAAGCATGAATTCAACTTTTTATCTCAATTCGTGGAATAAGGCCTTGTAGGACATAGTATACTAACTAATTTAGTAAGTATTTTCCACGAAAACGTTTCTTCTTTAGTTATCATTTCGAATGCAATATTCTGTCTATTTTTCCTGCTTCAAACAATAACTTATTTATTTTTGCTTTATCCAAATGATGGAAACGAGACAGTGTAGATTTCAAGCAAATGACATTCGAAATGACATATAAAATATTTTTTTTCTAATACATCTAAGTTCTCTAATTTGTTTTTAAAACTTATCTATAAAGCAAGGCATTACATGATGCCGAATATTCAGGTCCCGATTTTTACTTAAATTCACATTTTTTTCCTTCTTACGGCAAACTTTTTATTTTTATTTATTTATTTATTTATTTATTTATTTATTTTTAAATCAAAATTAACGTGCGGACCAAGTTAAAACTTCAAAGAAAACAATACAAAACCGCACAATAACTAAACAACAACAAAAAACAAAAATCACTGAGCTTATTTTGGATATTTGGTTGGGAATCGGATACGGTAACCGTTTCGGGTTTCTACACCCTCTTCAGTCCGATCCTGCCCAAATTAACCGTAGCCTTCAAAGGGACAATACACCAAACGGACAAACAATAAATAAGCTCAGTGATTTTTGTTTTTTGTTGTTGTTTAGTTATTGTACGGTTTTGTGTTGTTTTCTTATTTATTTATTTATTTATTTTTTTATTTATTAGTGTATGTGTATCTTTTATTGAGGATTTTTTTCGGTGCGATAACTCAAAAAAAAAAAAAAAAAAAAAAAAAGGATTAACTGATTTACACCAAGTAGCTGAACCTTGATTAAAGTAGAAGAAAAACCAAGTTTCGTCTTAAACCTATTGAGCCAACAACGTTGTGGAGTTGATCGGGGTTCAAAAGTGTCGTCAAGTTAAACCCCGAATTCAATCGTTTGAGATTCCTTTGAAAGTAAAAACTTTCTCAATTAACATAAAATTTATGTACAGGAAGCCTAAAATGGATGAACATTTCTAATTTAATTTCATATTACTGTAATTTAATTTAATGAGATTACTATTTCACGAGGACAGCAATTTACCAATAATTACTAAAAATATATATTTAATACTGCTTTTTAATCAAGTAAATAATCATACATACATTATATATATTTTTTGTTCAAACTTAGCTTCCAAATTCCATAACAATTATACAAAAAAAAAAAAAGAAAAAAAACTCATTAAAACGAAAACAAGATAAGAAAATAAATTTATGAAATTAAATTGGTTGGCTTTATTAATTTCCCATTAATTTTCGGTGACGACTGAAAATTCAAATAACGTGTGCTAAACAAATCGTCGATCGTGGGAAACGATGTTTTCTGCAACCAATCAGAAATCGGCTTACAATGCACTTCCGCTTTTGCAAACTTAAATCACTGACTAGGTTCAATCTTGTCACGTTCTAATTGCTACAATATAGAAAGATCATAATTGCGAGTTTTAGCCGAACTTCGTTTTTAGAAAAGGAAAATCACAATCAGTTTGGTGCAATCAGGCACGAGATACTAACAGAAATAGGATAGGAATTTATTGATTAATGCTTTTTTATGGAAATTGTTGTCTCCTTCTCGTGCTATTTCTCACAAGGATTCATTTGGAACAGATTTCAAATTTAATAGTTAAATAAATAGTTAGATGGTCCCTAGTCCATGAATAGCCATACCAAGTTTTAGGAAGATCCATCCAGCGCTTCAAACGATGTTAGGGGCACACACACAAATTGTTTGTGTCCTGCACATTTCCATTTATTTTTCTAAATTCTTTAATCTATTTGCCCAAACTTTTGAATCGCTTGTGGAATATCCCCAAACTAGGTAAGAGATGATCTACATTTTATTTTAAAAAGTTGTTTAGTCTTGTCGAGAAATTAGCGCACGAAGTTTATCAGAATTTCCAAAGATTCCTTAAGATTATTGCCTTAGAAACTAAATAATGAATTTCTATGGATTTCTTGGTAATAGAATATTAATCCTCTTATTAATTCCTTGCACTAACTTTAATATAGTTCAAATTGGAATGGATTCAGACAACTTAAGTAGATAAATCCGCAAGATAATGCAGATTTCATTATTTTTTTTTCAGAAATTGAAAAAAATATATAGTGCTTATATTTAACAAATACTATAATTAAAAAACAAACAAACACGGACTTTTCGCTGTATATTAGTTTCATAATTTAAAAAAAAATATTAATAAAAGCACTATTTAAGCAGAGTATGCACCATGTTCTTTCGAAAATTCTTATTGCAATTATATTTGCAACTCCTAAATTCTTACTATTCCTTTCAGAACTTTAAAACTTTTCCCATATTTCTTTCAGAATATGTATTCAGAGATGATAGTCTTCCATTTTTGAAAGAAATTATGAAAAATAAAGAGAAAAGTTTTAAGTAATCTACAGGAAGTAGATTTATATTTATTATGTTGATAAGTTATTACTAAAATAACTTATTTAAAATTTAAAAGGTATTATGTTATTGTTTGAATTGTTGTATTTGAAATATTTTGTTATGTTTGAAATGATTCATTGAAGGCAGTTGAGAAATTTATGTCATCTGATAAAGCAGGACAACAAAAGCCTATAAAATATTGTAAATATAAGTAGATAGTCTATAGTTTGTCCTAGATTTTCAGTTTTTGGCACATTTTATAATTGATCAATAAAATTACGATATTTCACTTTCATCAATGTTTTTGTAATTAATTTTCGAAAATTCATATTATTTAAAGTTCTACTTATTTTAAAAGTCAAATCTTATTCCTTATTTTGTTCTATTTAGGCATCAAGAATAATTGAAAGTTAAGACTTTTATCCAGAGATTGGTAAGTAATATTTTCTTTTTTTTTGTTACAAATTGGATGAAATTTGAGTAAATGCCCAAAAATGTTTAATAATGATTTGTTTGAAATGCTTAAAGATTGCGAACTTCGAGTTGTGAATTTTCAATTTGAAGAAATAGATTTAATGTATTTTATTTCTCTATTAATACTGCTTCGCGGAGTCCTATTTAATATGCAGATTCTATTAAATTTGTTTGCTTATTTACTGTAAACGTTCCTTAAATCTGAGCTTGGAGTATCTCAACTTACACGAATTGGTTAATTTTAATGAAACTCGATATACAGTAAAAATTTATCGAACAATCCTATTATTCATCGAAGTAGGTGAGAATTAAAGAACATAATAAAATATAACAATGTATATTTAAAACATACATATAAATATAAAATGCAGATATATGCATATTTAAATAAATGTATATTTTTTTACATTGTTTTATATAATGTACATAAAAATATGTAATTTGATGTTTTAATTTATGTACTTCGGTTTGGGAAAGTATTCTATGGTAAATCGCTGTTTTTCTCTAGAAAGAAAAAACGTGTCTGTGTCTGTTTGTGTTTGGAAAGGGGTTGAGGATGAAGTCAATTTCCGAAGTTAAGCCCAATTCACAGCAGTGAAGATTATCAGAACCTAGATCACTAGATAACACCAGATGACTTCCTTAGTTTTATGACCATCAAATTTTACTGTGACAATGAATGTCCATAAGAAAAGTATTACGATGTGATAAGTAAACAATTTAAAATGGTATAGGATTTCCAACGGCAAAGTTTATAACATTTTGGTCGAATTCATGACAAAGGAATATTACTTTCAAGCTATCTTTAATTGAAATCTATTGTAAGACTATAATTATCGTGAAATTATTGGATGAACTGAATTTATATTAAATATAAACATTTAAACTTTCAGACAGGGATAATAACATAGTTCGTTAGTAAAAATTTCACCTTCAGGTTATTGAAACACTTATAGCAGACACTAGGCCTATATTAATTACGGTGTATTCGCTATACAACGGGATCTTTTCAAAGCGATATACTAAAGTTGGATAGCATTCATGGAACGCAATTTTTATTTTTTTTCTCTTGAAATTCTTGAAAACTTTGTCAGTACTTCCTCGAAATCCAATCTAATCGCTCTTAATCAATAATTTCTTACTGTTGAGAATCTTTTTAAACTTCTCCTAATTTTTCTCTTGAAATTCTTGGAAACTTCCTCAAATCCAATCTATTAATTCTATATCAGTAATTTCTTACTGTTGGGAATCAATGAAGCAAAAGACAATTTGAATAAAAAAATTAAAGATTGAAAATACTGCTAAAAGAAAAAAAAAATGTTTCTTCATTTTTTTTTCTTTTAGCGGTATTTACATGAATAGCAATTAAGCTGTGATGGAATTTACATTTCCTAATAACATTCATAAGTAAATGTATTTTCTAAACAAAAGGTTTAACATGCTATAAATTAATAGAAAATTATAAAGAAATTACACACAACTGGTGTTTTACGTGTACTGAATATCATTAGGAACAATACTAGAGCCGTAAAGACTTGAAAAGGCTGGCTCTCACCTGCGAAATGGTCGTATTGTATATTTTAATGTGTGTATATATTTTTTTAAAATAATCAGGTATGCGGCTCTAGTATTGTTCCTAAATTACACAGAAAATCAAACATAACGGTAAAAGTTTGAGACGGCCTTTTCGTCCTTTTTATTGACTCATCAGCCAGACCCACTCACCAGCTGAAATACAACAGTGATAAGGGAACCGCACCAGCTCTCGGCTGTGGTTCCCTCCAAAAGAAAACAGATTTAAAAAAAGAACCAAAACAGATATAATTTCAGATCCTGGCCTGCGGAACCGTCAGGCGCAAAGGAATTTGAATACAAAAGAACCAACGTTGAACCTAACCTAGTTAATTTAAACAAAATGTTTAACTTACCACAAATTAATAGAAAATTATAAAGAAATGACACAGAAACTAAAAAATATCTGAGCTTTCATCGGTGAGTCTGAAACGGCCGTTTCACCTTCTTATGGACTCGTCAGCCAGACCCACTCACCAGATCAAATGCTCAGATAGTGCAAAAGTGATAAGGGAAACCACACCCGCTCTCGACTTTGGTCCCTTCCAAAAGAAAAAACATTTAAAAAGGAAACCAAAATAGGAATAGTTTCAAATCCTGGCCTGCATAACCGCCAGGCGCAAAGGAATTTGAATATAAAGAACCAAGGCTGAACCCAACCTGGTTTAATTCAAAAGATTTAATGTGCCACAAATTAATACAAAAGAATAAAGAAATGACACAGAAACTAAAAAATATCTGAGCTTTCATCGGTGAGAGTCTTGGATGGCCGTTTCGTCCTTTTTATGGACTCGTCAGCCAGACTCATTCACCAGGTGAAATGCTCAGATAATACAAAACTGATTCGGGAAACCACACCTGCTCTTGGCTGTGGCCTCCCTCCAAAACAAAACACATTTAAAAAGAAACCCAGACAGGCATAATTTCAAATCCTGGCCTGCCGAACCATCAGGCACAAAGGAATTTGAATATAAAAGGAACCATGGCTGAACCCAACCTGGTTAATTTAAGCAAAAGTTTTAACGTTTCACAAATTAGTAAAAACCATAAAGAAATAACACAGAAATGCCATAGAAAAGGCCATAGTCGAGAGCAGGTGTGGTTTCCCTTATTACTTTTTCACTACCTGAGCATTTCATCTGATACGTGGGTCTGACTGACGAGTCCATAAAATTACAGGATTATCACAGATAAAGCTCACATATTTTTTATTTTCTGTGTCATTTCTTTATGATTTTCTAAATGTATTTTCTTTTTCGCCTTTAAGAAAAATTAGGGATTTACAGTCTTTAGTAAATCCATTGGAAAACTAGAAACTAAAACTCAGTGCAAATGTCCATATTGACGACTGTACAAACGTTAGACCAAACCTGTAGTACTCTTTCTGTAATATTTACCAAATGTATTTAAAAAATATCGCTGTCAAATTGTATAAGCAATTATATGAGGACGTAGATAAGCAGTTGCTTTAGCTATGTAACCCTTTAAAAAGCTTCAGCATCTTCATCATTATCTCCAGCGTCATCATCTTGTCCGTTTAAGTGCAACTACATAAAAATAAACGAACCATGCAGAAATGCTTCTCTTTTCTCCAGAAAGTTTTTCCGTGTTCCGAATCATGGTCTCACAGGAAGTCACAGAAGGCGAAGAAAGTTATTCTCCTCATGCTTAGATAGTTCTAGAAGGTCTCGACCAAGTCATCAACTTGTCTTATATTAAAGTGTATCTGAATAGAATATCTGCCTTGATGAGAGAATATTGCCTGTTATATGGACGTTCCTGTTCTGCACCTTAACTCCAACTTCATAAAGTTGTATCGTGGTCACGAGAAAAGCCACTTGGAAACTCTTAATTAAAATCAGGATCCACTTTATAGTTTCAAGAATACATCCGAGATGGCTTTAACACTGAAATTTTCAATGAAAAGAAAATTCCTTCAAAGCTCCAATGAAATGTTATTTGGGATCTTACAAGGAAATGATAAAAACCAGAAAAAAATATTGACAAATATTAGTGTATGTTTCATATTAGTGTATTAGTGTATGTAAGTTGAGGTAAAATAATTGAGATTATATACATGTATATATACCGTATGCGATGCCAAATGAATAATTGTATTTATTATTAAGTCCACATTAAGAAAATAAAGCTATAAGAACTTTGAACTTAAAACCTACTTTCCTTAAAAAGATTATTTCTTAAAATTGCTTTATTTTCTAAAATCCTTTAGATTCCTATGATTTCCTAATGGAATTTCTGTCTCCTTCTTCAGTTACTTTCTCGACAAGGATCCATTTGGAAAAGATGTCTATTATAAAAGTTACATCGTCTGTAATTCTCAAATATGTTTACCAAGTTTTAAGAAGATCGATTAACAGTTCAAAAGTAGATAAAAAAGACAAACATATAAACAGAATGACGCTCTGATGACCTTCACTTTTCTATTGGAAAATTGGTTAAAAACATAAAAATAATAATAATAATAATATTTTATTTTATATATATTTTTAATAAGCAAATTTAACGATTTCTGATATTGCATTCTTAAAGGAAGATTTAAAATAAAGAGGTATCTATAGTATTAACTGTATTATAAATTGATAAACCGTTGGTAAAATAAAAAATAATCTGGAATTGAACGGAAAGATGAAACAATTATTTCATTCAATTCATTTCTTTATTAACATCAGATTTTTTTAAAGATTTTACGTACTTAACCGTAAATAGACATTATTTTTAATGATTTTACTTAGTTGAAAATGTTCTTGGTTGAAGATACATAAAACAATAATAACTGAATATCTATATTTTGTTTCCCGAAAGACTTGCAGGAATTTATTATGTACAAGATGATTCAAATTGAAGTATCCCTATGCACAGCACTCTGGAGAGAGAACGAGTAGGCGAAACAGTTTCAGACTTGGACTGTATACATTCCAGATCATACGAAAAAGATTTCTGTAATAAAAAAAATTAATTCAAAAAAATTACCAACAGGGTGAAATACGACACTGTCTGAGGGTACCAATTTGGTATAAACTGGATGGTTGTGTGAACCATAAGCAATGACATACCAAGTGTCATCGAGTGATTTTTATTCATTCATTCCATTCATTATATAAAACTGTGCAACAGATCCAGATAACAAGTTACGGTTAACGTGTGGGTCCGGTTGGATGAATTTCCTCGAAGAAATCGGGCTGATCAGAAATGTGGCCCTAAACCAAATCCATACTGTTATTTCGGTGAATGTAAGGGAATATTTTTAAATTGACGAGAATCTAGCCCCAGATCCGGCAGTTTGCGTCTTCACTGTTCAACAAACATGAAAATGAGCTTCATCACTTAACAGGATGTTCTAGAACCAATCCTCGTCCACCTGCTTGCGTGCCAGAAATGTCAATTCAAACGTTTCTCGGATGTCGCCATCGCTGCCAGGATCTCGGAGGTACCTGATAGGAGTAGTTATGCAATGTTTTGCGCAAACATCTCCGTATAGTTATGTACGGTAACATTCTCTTCTGTTCTGCAACATTCACATGCGGTTACTCTAAGACAGCAGTTGCAACGTCTTCGATCACTTGATGTATTCTAGATTTACGCCCTCTTCTTGCTGGTGTTGTGAAGCTAACCGTCTCCTCAAATCAATGAATCAAGCGCCGCAATGCACATGGTGTAAGTGGACCTTTCCGCAATGATTTGCGTGGTCTATAATCTCGAAGCACTGCAGCTTTGGTTAGAATAACTTTAAAAATAAGGCGCATTCCGGTAAAGTGAGAACCACCGCGCTAGTCGAAGAATTTCCCCGACAAGCCCTACTTCATTTTATACCTGATTCGATGCCTTACCATAGGTTTTATGCTAATTTCAATACCTGGTGCAGTTCGCAGCGCCATATTTCCCCCTGTCGGTCATTTTTTGAAATAATTTTTTGTATTGCAGAAATCTTTTCCCCACGTTCTTTGTTTATTATCTTTAGTTTTACTTACATAATGAAATTTTGAATTGACTTTCCACCAGTTACAAGACAGAAAATTTCAGAACAGAAAAAGTTAGAAGTCGAAGGAATATGTAGAACCTTTGAAGTGAGAAAGAGAAACGTCATGTAATTGTTTATCAAAGTTTCTCTATTTTCTAAACTTCTTACATACATGAATTTAACACGAATGTCATTCTGTGGTAAAAGAATTTAAACTGAATAACAAATAAACGAAATAATTAATTCTTATTTTCTTTGTAATAACTTTTTGGATTGTACAAAGAAACAGGATGTGGAGTGTGGGATTGGAGTTGAAGTTGGAATTGCAAAACATGCTTTTATTTTGTAGCCTACTTCCCTAGGAAAGTGAAGGGTTTATCAAATCAGTCAGTCTGTATATATGTGAGTGTGTGTTGTGTGTGTATGTACCGAGTGATCAAGAAATAACAGGAGGTGTTCGGAGCCCTGTAGCGTGTTATGTACTGGACAAAATAGAACAAAATTTGGCCACCATACATATTAAAATATGCGGTTTCGATTTGTCAAGAAAAAAAAATTAGTACCAAACAACGCCGATAGGGAAAATTCTGGCGCTGCAAGCGCATAATGTGTGAAAAAAAAATATATAACTGCCAATGGAAACAGTAAATAACAACACACCAAATACCAATGAAAAACGTTTATTATAGCAACCTACAAATTTGGCTGAAGGTGACCACCAGCCTGATATTTCACTAATTGCATGCGGTACACGAGGTTTTTCGACAGTGGCTCGCAGCATATCGGCATTTATTCGTCTGACATGTAACGTTATTTGATCTTTTATGGTAGGAATGTCAGGAGCATGTCCTTGATACACAATGCTTTTCAGGTAGCCCCACAACCAGAAATCGCAAGGATTCAGATCAGGGGACCTCGGAGGCCAATTCATGGGAAATGCGCGACTAATTACTCTAGCGTCTGTGAAATGTTGACGCAGGACATCCTTCACCCGACGCCCGATGTGCGGTGGCGCACCATCTTGTATGAAAATGATAGAATCGATACAATTTCTTTGCTGCAGTTGAGGTATCACAAAGTTCTCGAGCATATCGGCATACCTGTCGGAGTTGACAGAACAAGTCACTAGTCCATTTCTACCAACTTCTTCATAAAAGTACGGGCCGATGATAAAAGAAGCAGTGAACCTACACCAAACTGTGACTTACGGCGAATGTAAGGGGACTCTTGACCAACGTATGGATTTGTATCAGCCCAAATACGGCAGTTGTGTGTGTTGATATCACCGTGCACATGGAAGTATTATCGCTTCATCATATCCGCCACGGCCACTCGTCATCCACTTCCAATCGAGCCAAAAATCTCAAAGTAAACTCTAATCGGGTATTTCTGTCCCCTGGGAGCAATTCTTGAATGGGTGTTATCTTACACGGATAAAATTTCAGGATCTTCTGCACCGTCGACAACGGGATATCTGTTTGTCGTGATATTAAACGTGTACTGCTTATTAGCTATCGCCAGATCCTGAGCGGCAGTTGCAAATTCTTCAACTTGTTCCTGCTTGATACGTTTACGTCCTCGGTCTGATTGCACACCAAGAGTTCCTTTTCTTTCAAATCTTTCAACCATTCTTCGTAAGTTAGTTAAGGTCATCGGTCCTATTCGTAACTGTTTTAACCGCCGGTATTCACGAAGAGCAGCATTGGCATTTTCATCCCGCTGATAAAACAGCTTGACTAATAAGGCACGATCATGTAGTGACAAAGCCATCGACGGGCGACTTCTTGCAGAATGACTATAATTCCCGCAACCCCTCCTTTTATCCTCGATATCGTGTCACAAAGTACCCGTATATGCAAATTTCATGATGGATTTTTTGACCGAAGTGCCAGAATTTCCCCTATCGGCGTTGTTTGGTACTAATTTTTTTTTCTTGACAAATCGAAACCTCATACTTGAATGTGTAGGGTGGCCAAATTTTGTTCTGTTTCGTCCAGTACATAGCACGCTACAAGGCTCCGAACACCTCCTATTATTTCTTGATCACCCGATATGTAGGTATGTTCCCCTAAAAACTATTGAACATCTTAAAATTTGATACGCATCGTTCAGGCACAGCCTTGTGGTCAAAGGGAGGCCTGTAACGTTGCTATGTTTGAACCTGGGTCAAGGAAACGCCTTGGATGATATTTCCTTTTTTCCTGTATTTATCTGCTTCTTTTCTCTTTCTCTTCACGTTCGAAGATATACCACAGTGGTTTCCTGAGGAAGAGAAATGGAAAACTACTTCAGTATCTATTCCAAGATATACGGCAGAAACCTGCTGTTAGACCTATCATGTTACAGAAAATAAAAATAAAAAAATTAAAAAAAGATTGACAGACTATCTAAGTTCAATATTTGAAATCTTTTGCAAGTAGGTTCCTTTCGAAAAATTAGCGCAAGATATCAACAATTCCCAAAACAGAACATTGGCATTCAATCAATGGATTTCTGCTAAAGTCTTAAACTGTGAATATTAATCCTTGTAACTAATCCGTAATTTGAGCAGGATTTGATATAAGTAAACTTAATCGGCTTTAGACAATTGAATGTAATGTAATTTTAATTAATCTTTCTGAAAACCGAAAATTGTACTGTTTGTATTCACCAGATGTAATAATTTGAAAAGAAAAAGAAAAATAATAAAGTAATTTGAAAGAAAGTATAATTATTTACGAATTCATATTAATTTAATTGTATAAAAAGTTGATTTTTTTTTTAAATAATTCAATTTTATTTTATTATTTTCTTTCTCTCCCAAGAATATATTTTATATTTTATAACCTCTATAATAACATCAAACAATACAATTCTCTTTATAAAAATAGTTTATAAAATCAGAATTGATTTAATAGGTTTCCTTTCAAGTGAAGTTTTGTTTTTGTTTTTTGTTTTTTTCCACAGCATTTCCTGTTAAACTTGTATAGCTCATTACCATTAGCAATGCAATTTCACAATAATAAATGGCATCAGACCGTTCCACGTGATTTCCGTTATTGACAAAAGAGCAGTCGATGATTGACTTTCATGTTAGTTCATGTATGCCATTAGTTGTACTCACTAAAGTATAAAACGTGTGAAGCCAAAATTACGGCATTCAAACTAAAACAAAACTTTTACCTAACATCACAATGGTCTTCATTACTACCTTTAATTAGTCTTCTCCCAATTTTCGACTTCTTAGCGAAGGCTTTTTCAATTTAAAAATCAATTACAGAATTAACGTCAAATAGAATAGAAATGATCTATCAGTGTTGAAACTACCAATGTAAGGCATAAAAGCCAGTTACATTCGAGAAGCAACAAAGGTTATCATAACTACACTGAATAGACAAAACATTATGTATTTAGAATATTTTTTAACGTGTGTTTTCTAACAATATTTAATTCATATGTACAATTTACACACTAATTCCATTAAAAAATTATTTACAATTAAAATTAAAATCAAAAATTAAATAATCCATTAAAAAATTAAATAATCCATTAAAAAAAGTTCCTGTACAGTTTCGGGGATATCATGATCCCCATCATCAGCAAGATCATGATATCCCCGAAACTGTACAGGAACTTTTTTTAATGGATTATTTAATTTTTTAATGGATTATTTAATTTTTGATTTTAATTTTAATTGTAAATAATTTTTTAATGGAATTAGTGTGTAAATTCTACATATGAATTAAAACATTATGAATGGATGGAGGGAAGTTGACACATGTACTCCAGTTTGTAGCGGAACATATCCAGCCAAATTCATCCAATAAATATCTGAGCTTCCCAGCAGTATATCGCAATCGACGAACACCTGGATAAATGTTGTGACCTCAGCGACTTTGATTACAGACGCATTTAATGACCAATCATTCTATGCCCAAGTGGTGATGAAGTTATTAATAAATGATATTAAAGTTAATCTAGGGTTTTCAAAGGCAACCATATCAAGGTGTTGCCTTCGAGTATACCATCGACCGACGTACCCACGTTCACGGAGCAAACTGTAGCCGCACACACGCCATTCATGATTGGAGTAGGCATGGACGGTCCACGCTTGTACAGACCGACGGCGACGAGGTCAAATCGAATTTCAATGTCGCAGCGTCAGCGAGCGAATGGTAGCCTAAAGTGCACACTGCATATTCTAGGCTGTGGGACAGAGGCCTTGCTCGTAGGCCACTTCTGACTGCTTGTCATCGGACTTTGCACCTTGCCTGGTGCGAGGAACATCAAAACTTACAGAGAGGCGCCAAGTCGTGAGGTCAGATGAATCTCTTTATCAGCTGTACAATCTGACGTAAGATTGCATCTATGGCATCGAACGAAGCCAAACATGTATATCACGAAGCCATGGCTTCGTCCTGCCAGGTCGCCTCTGTTCAAAAGGGTGGTGGCCCTGTTATGGTTTGGGGAGTCTTCTCAGGAAACAGATAAGGTCCCTTATAATATGTCTGTAGAGGTTTTTAAATGCAGCGAGCTACCAGAATGTGCTATCTGATCACTTATACCTTTCATAGGCTTTGCGCATTATGCAACCAATGGTATGTTTCGGTAGGACAAAGCGCCATCCCATAAGGCAGCTACCAACCAGTAATGGCTTGAGGAACACTCATCTGAGTTTGAAACCATGCAGTGGTCGGCATGGTCCCCAGATTTTAGGCCCTATCAAACATCTCTGGGAGTCGTTGAGCAAGGCATCAGATCCATGAATCCGTGTAGGGCGAAATTATGAACAACGGTAGAACAAGCACGACTGGCACTACATATTACAACTCTCCAGCAACTGATGGAATTGATGCCTAGGCTGTTATTCGTGCTAGAGGAGGACCGATGCGCTATTAGTTAACTGTTTCTAATGTTTCGTCTTTTCAGTGTATTTATCTTAATGAGCCTAAGGGCCATGTGCAGCATATTCCGTTAAAATTGAGGGTTAATCAAATTCCCCCTTAACTTACATTGACTTTGCATTGACATTCATCTATTGCTAGGTAGAGGGTGACTCATCAAAATGTAGCTGTCCAAATTTCTTCCGTGAAATGAACCATTCATTATTTGAAAATTAGTCTTATTAATCCCCTTACTCAGGGGCGGTTTGGCCAGGTCGGCGGGTCGGCGATCGCCGACGGCCCCCAGCCCAGGGGGGTGGGGGCGATTGCCCTGTTTTTTTTTTGGTTGTTAAGATAAGATTGCCCTTTTTTTTTTGAATGTTTTCGCACTACTGTATTAAGTATGGCCCAGAAATGCTCGATGGTGTTCATATCAGGTGACTAATTTGATCATGAGAGCCAAATTAAATATTAAATGATTATTGAATAAACAATAGTCTCTGTTTATTTTTGAGATGTCTTTGTAGATGCTGCACTGACATTTAATAGAATGACTTCTGTAAGACTAATTCTTGAAGTTTCTTGTCTTGTAAATTTCTTGAAAGGAAAATTCAGGCCATGTTTTTTTTTCTCTCTACAGAAGCCGCCATTTTTAAAATGCTTAAGCACGCGAAAATGATCCGGAAGTGACCATAATTGTTATTAAATAATAACAGTCACTTTCAGAAACATAACTTGTTATCAACGACTAATGAGTAAAGTATTGTCTAATTGTGCTTTGGTGCAAACCAATGGATTTTTGAAGACCTGTAGATTAGTGGTTTATCAACTGACAACTGACAACTGCTTAGTAGAGCTTTGTTTAACTTTAAAGTAAAAAAATGTGCGACAATATCACTCCTACGATTTGTGATAAGTTAGGCCCATAATTAAGGAGATGAGAGAAAAACAACAACAACAACAACGATACAGAATATTATTAAAACTTTCTTGCCATTTTTTGTAAATAAAAAGACCTAAAAGAACTAAAAGTCTAATTTCCTTAAAGTGTTATTCCTTCATTTTTTTTAATTTACTTTTCTGGGGGCTTTTTTCGTATCTAGAAAATGCCTATATTTTAATTTCAAAACTAATATCCGCTGAACACAAACAATAGAAAATTTTCCATTTATGAAATTAAATCCCCACTAGTTATTTAAATTGCCTGTAAATTTTATGTCATTAGAAACAACGTGCTAATTAATGGATTGCCTAAATGGATCAATACCATGTATACCCTGCAGAGATCGACAGAAATCCATTGTTTAGCTTCTGATGCTTTTCAATGGAATTTTTGTGGCCTTTCTCCAGCTAATTCTCTGGCTAAAGGACCAAAGCTTAGACATTTTCGAAAGTTATATTCTTTGTAGTCCTTAAATATGAATATCAGGTTTCATGCAGATTCATCAAGCGAAGCGGTTCAAAAGTGATGAACCCTCTCTCTCACATACACACACTACTCGAAACGTACACTACAAACTGAGCAGAAACTTGAAAAAAAATAGCTGGTTATTCTATGTGAGCCACATTTGTGAGGATTGTCTATCTGCTTCATGCTTTTCTCCTTCAATGATTGTCACACGAAGTATAATTTTCTAATAAATGAAGGAGGAATATCAAGGCTACCTTTCATAATTCGCTATCATGGAGTTTTCACAATGAAGCAATTGATTGTCAGTCTATTTTCCTAGGAAAGTGAGGCTCAACAAATTTTTTAGATGTGTATGATTTCCCTAATTTTCAACTCGTAAATCTCCGTGAAACTTGATACCTTCACTTCTGTTATTTTTAATAGTATATTTTTCCCTATTTTCCTATGAAAGCGAGACTCATTAAATCATTAAGCCTTTGTGTATGTGTGTGTGTGCGCGCATCCGTTTGTATGAGTGAGTTCCTCGTCTTTTGAACCGCTGGATGGATCTTCTTGAGACTTCGTATACATACTGTATTTAAGCACTAGAGACGATCTAACTTCTATTTAAGATCTTTTCCAAGTGGGTCCTCGTCGAGAAATTAGCGCTAAAATGTGACAAAAATTCCCATACAAAAGCATTAGAAACTAACCAATGAATTTCTACTGGTCTCTGAAACGGTGATTATATTTCTTTTTGCTAATCCATTAACATGCGCAATATGTCGTATGAGTAAAGTTAATCTGATTTATGTAACTCAAATAAATAATGCGAATTTAACTTTTTTCTTAAAAAGAAAAAAAAAAAGTACAGAAGGAAAATGGGTATTAATTTCTTTCAGGAACTACTTGTTAATTAAGTATGCTGAGCAACTTCTCAGACTACAGTCAGTTCACTGCTATGAACTTTCTTTAACTCTTTAAGTTCGTAACAGTGAACTGACTGTAGTCTGAGAAGTTTAGAATAATGAAGAATTAATGAAGATGGAAATTTTAGGCTGAAGAATAGTATTTCTTGTAATGAAAGAGTAATTTTAATTTTGATATCCCGCAAAGTAAATATATAATCTTTTATGCAATACGAATATTCCGCTAAGATGACCCAAGTCCAAATTGGAACTTACGAAGTTTTCGCACAGGCTCGATAATTCGTTCACCTTGCGGCAAATATTCAAATGTAATATCAACAAAAACTAGAAATGCAATTTACATATGCGGGATCTTCGAAATAAGATTACAAAATTGAAGTTTACCACCATAAAAAAAAACAAGTTTTTGCTGAAATTCTTGCTGTTTATTTTATCCTAACTTCCTAGAAAAGTGAGACTCTAAGATGTGTGGTTTTGTGTATGTATGTAGGTATGTGTTTTAATAACTTTTAACGACTGGCTGTAGCTTCTTGAAACTTAGAATGCATATTTAAGAACTAGAGACTATTTAACTTTTTTATTTGAAATCTTTTCAAGCTGATCTTTCTTGAGAAATTAGCATCAGAAGACAATGCCTCAAATTCCCATAGGCAAACAGTGGAATCTATATAATGGATTTCTATAATACAGCTACTGATATTTTATTAATACTAGTCGGCTACCCGTCGCTTCGCTCCGGAAGCCTCGCTAATATAACGGAAAACAACTTTTTATGTATTAAAAAAAGACACACACACACAAATTACATCAAGTAAACTAAAACTAAAATTTTTAGAAGTTGTTTTTTTTTTAATTTTATTTTTGTTGTCTATATTCTCTCAATCCACGACTGCTTTTAGAACATCGTGTGAATCATATATCTATGGTCATATATCTATCTATTTGATATATTTTTTTATTTTTTGTAGAGATTAGAATGTAGTCCTCGTGGTCTAACGGCTCAGACGTCTAACTTCGGAGCAGAAGGTTGCATGTTCGATTCCCGTAGCGAACTTGTAGAAATTATTTCTATTTTCACAAATTACAACAATTGCAACAGACAGAGAAATAAAAGATTTTAGTAATATAGATATACTTTTCAGTGGCTTTTGAGTTACAAATAGTATTGGTTTGTAAGTTACAAATAGTGATTTTACAGTATTCTACCTAATAGAAATAGTGCTTCTTTCTTTCTTGACTCTTTTTTTTTTTTATTTCAATTGATACTTTTCAGTGGTTATTGAGTTACAAATAGTGATTTTTCAGTATTCTACTTATTAGAAATAGTTTCAAAAAAGAAAGAAGCACTTTTTTTAATTACAATTCATACTTTTCAGTGGTTTTTGAGTTATAAATAATGATGGTTTTTAAGTGACAAATAGTTATTTTTCAGTATCCTAAGTAATGGAAATAGTGCTTCTTTCTTTCTTGAATCTCCTTTTTTGATTACAATTGATATCTTTCAGTGGTTTTTGAGTCACAAATAGTGATTTTTCAGTATTCTATCTAATAGAAATAGTGCTTCTTTCTTTCTTGACACTTTTTTTTATTCAAACATCTCCCCTGTACACGTGCTTGTTTTTCAATATCACATAGAATTTGATTAAAATTAAGTATTTTATTATATTTAAAATACTCCAACTTTTTGGCAATTATAGTTCTAATTATCATTTTCGAATTAAAAATAAACGGACGGATCGGAAATAAATAAAAAATCTTGATATTCAAAAAAAAAAAAGATTGAATTCACTCATTATTGATTGGGGGAAGGGGAAGGACACATAAGTCAAAAAAAGAATACAAAGCAAATAGTAGTCACCTTGCCCTAATGGATAAGATGTTTGACTTCGGATCAGAAGGTTGTAGGTTCGATTCCTGTCGCGGACGTTTCATTGTAAAATTTATGTCTATTTTCCATTCGCTAAGGAAATTGCGCCAGACAGACAGACAAATAAAAGATTTTAGTAATATAGATTGATCTGAACAATAAATATTAGTAATTAATTTAAAGAATCCATTAATTTGTGCAAGATAAGCTTAAAATTTATCCGATTTGCAGTAGATAAGTAAAAATAATGCGGACTTAATTATTTCATTTTCAGAAAATGAAACATTAGTATTGTATTAATAGATTTTATAATTTGAAAATTAAATTGTTTTTTATCGTTTTACCGATTTAAAAAAATAATAAGAAATAACATTCAACGGAAAGTAGATTCTTTCTTTAACTTGCTTACTTTTTATCTTTTAAATAGCATTTTTTTCTTAAGAAAATTGAAACTGATAAAATCTGTATGTTTGAACTTATATATGATTGATATGTATCCTCCTTTAATAATTTTTTGAACTGGTTATTACTTTTCTTGAAATTTTGTAAGCATATTGAAATACAAGATTATAATATAACGTTTATATTTGACAAGTTTTTCGTGTGTGCCTCTATTGAGAAAATTGCAAATGAAGATGAAACATTCCCAGAGAAAAATCTTCGAAACAAAGCAATGAATTTATAGCGATTTCTAACAATACCTATTAATTAACCTTAATATATATTGACTTTTTTTGACAATTAATTCTGTTTTTTATTATCACTTATCGAAATCGTAGAAGTTTAAGATAATGTTCTGAAAATGAAAAAAAAATCAAGTTATTATCTGAATTCTTACATTAAAATTCATAAAGACACGAAGACTTTTTCCGTTTAAATGGTGGTCATAAATCACTTGATATCGTTACTGTTTATACGGACATTTTAGATTAGCCGAGTACTACTGCAAGCATTTATTTAAAGTTGTTTTTCATTGTGAAGATAAACAAAAAAAAATTATCTGAAAGCAGATGATATACATTGGTGGAAAATGAAAAATGAATACCCCTAAGGAAATGAATGGGAAGCACCCCATTCATTGCGTATGGTGTTAGTAGAGGGCAGTAAATGCGATGATGAAAAGAGCAGCGTTGTGAAAGAATTAAGAAGCGAGTACTGGCCGTGAACAATCTGAGCTCCTATCAGCAGTTGCTGACCTGCCGCAAGAGAGGTCGGCTGTTTCCAGCACCGTACAAGTGATGGTGAACGTTATAGACATGCCAGGACAGCATAGCCAAGCACAGTTTGTGCAGTTAAGGGAGTTTGAACGAGGTCACGTTGTGGGCCTGTGGGAAGCCGGATAGTCGGCTTTGGGAAGCCGGATAGTTGAGGTGAATCGCTCAACTCGTTGGACGTGAAGTGTCTACTGTGTATCAGTGATGGCGCCGGTGGTCCGAGGAATGCTCGTCAGCCTGGTTCCGGATGGCAGCGGAACACGGATGCACGCCAGAACCGCCGCATAAGAGCGGCTATCACGAATCGCACGGCGACCTCAGCACAGATTAGGACCTGTGTCGCATCTCATGTGTCAGCTAGGACCATCCGCAACCGTTTGGATGGAAACTTGATACGATCACGGGTTAGGCTCGCCAGACTTTCCCTCACGCCTCCTCCCCGTGCAGGCCACCTGTAGTGATGTCACAAAAGCAGTACCTGGAGGGATTAATGGCGCAGCATTGTGTTTTAGTAATGAGAGAAGGTTAAGCCTCGGCGCTAATGATTGTCGTTTGCGTGTGCGGCGTCGACCAGGTGAGCGGTGCCCGCCTTAGTGTATACCGCAGCGATACACAGGATTAACGCCTGGCATCATGATGTGGGGTGCCGTAGCCCACAATGACCGTTCGCCTACGGTCCTCTACAAGGAACATTGAGCAGTGTAGCGTACATTCAGACCATCATCCAACCCATTCTGTTGCCATTCCTGCAACATCAGGGAGATGTGCTCTTCCAACAGGACAGTGCCCGCCTACACACAGCTCGTGCAACCCAACGCGCTACCAAGGCGTTAGTCAACTACCCTGGTCTGCACGAACACCAGACCTATCCTCCATTGAGCTGTGTGGGACTCGATTGGACGGCATCTGTCCCGATCTGTAAAACCGGCGACAAACCTTCACCTACTGCACCATCAGGTGGAATGTGCGTGGAACTCCATTCCCCAAAATGACATTCGGCACTTTTACGATAGTCTCCATGCGAGAGTGCAGGCCTCCATTGCTGCTGGAGGAGGGTAGAAAGGATAATGACGTGGTGTTTTGGCACACACTGTAACCTCTGTACATCGGCAACATGGGCATATTACCCCGTACGCATCATCATGTACAGTGTAGGACCTGAAGATTAAAATTTCATTCTTCTAGAGCCATGGCTTCAGTGTGTTTATTTTTCATTTTCCACCACTGTAGATAATTCAAGAAAGTGTACCTTACTCTTTTTTCCTTTAACTTGAGAATTTTACCAAAATAAAAACAAAAAAGAATCAAATACTAAGCAAGCTGTATCTTTTTATTTATTTTTCAGATACCATATGTTATTGGATCCGATCACAATAGCTCTTAATTTCAGTACTGAAATTACTTAGTTTTCAATAGCAATATTAATTTCAAGTACTGAAACTCATTTCTGAACCCTTTAAGGATGGGTATTTGAATTTTTTCTAGATGGATGCAAAAACAAATTTTCAAATTTCTTTTACTTTCTTTTCTATTATCAAAAGTATTTCTGAAAACAAGTAAACAACTAGTAGCCAACTCAACTTTTTGCAATATCCAAATTAAATGGAGGTTAAACAACTATTTCTTTTATTTTAATTCCTTCAAGCCCTGGTGCATACTTGGAGCGTTGTTGCAAAACGTCGAATATCCGCTCCCCTGTGGGTGACAGTGTCACGCCACTTGGGGGGGGGGGGGGGTAGTGGAAGATAACATGGGCGTAACTGACCAAACCATGGTCCAAACTCGGGTGCTTCCTTATAGGGCCCTTTTTAATATGGTATGGCTTCGAACCTGAAAAATAGGCAAAAACACAGCTTGCTTTTCGTATTTGTTGTTTTCCCTAAAATTCTGAAAAATAAGAGAAAAACACTAAGGTGGACTTTCCTGAATCACCTGAAAACTACTTTTCTTTTGGTCTTTTTCTCAAAGAAAAACCGCGACAGATAAGCGATTGGTGTAGTAGTCGCTATTCTAAATCTTCCGTAGTAATCCAACGTTGTTTGATATGGACAAACATGGTTTGTGACGAAACTACTTAATCATTATCTATTGTTTTAACAGCTGTAGAAAACAAAGAAAAAAAAGAAATAATGCAAGATATTAAGCATAGAAGGTTACAAGTTCTTCAAGGAACTTTTTTTATTAAGATTAATTAAGACGCATGGGACTTAAGAGGTTTCTTTGTTTAATGTAAATTTTGCGCTTAATCTTGAATTTGCAATTTTTTTAAGCTTTTCATTTTCTTGTAATTTTTGATATTGTTTAAATGTCAATGATACTGTAAATGATGTTATTTATGTAGGAAATTAAGAAAAAAAATTGACCCAAAAGTTAGGAAAACTGTTACACAAAATGTATATCACAATTGATAGTTTTGCAGATATACAGAAAATCTTGAACTTTCAATTACATTTGTTACTTTTCGTCTCGTAGACCATTGATTCTGTAATTAATCAATGAAAATTAGAAAACTCAGTGATTTTTTTTTTCTTTTGTATTTTGCTTTTCTTCAGCTGGTTGAACTTAAAATATCTGCAAATGCACTTCTTAACTAAATAATTTGAAATGGAAATTCGAAGTTAAAAAGTATTTACTTTTTTATTGATGTAAAAATGCATAAAACAAGATTAAAAATACGAAGTAATTATTACGTCCAAATGAATCTTATTTTCCCGCTTTCTCAATAGTTTATTATCTAATTGTCAGTTTTTGAAATAAGGACGGTTGATAAACAACATAACAAAGACAAATCTGAAGATTTTCAGTTTTATCCTATCAAAGGATTTACTTCAAGTTTTGAACAATAAAGATGTTCTAACAACAAAGATCTATGAGATTCGTTGCTTAGGAGGAACTAAGTAAATTAAGACTAAAAGGTTTCATTAATTAACTGATATTTAGACCAAGTGCATTAATGCATGTCATTATTAACAATTGAGTGAAGTTAAAAATTAAAGTTTATATAAAAAAAATTCTAAAGTTTTTAATGGTCTTTTAAAATTTTATGTTCAAAAATTTATAATAAACAGTTAAAGGTCTGTTACAAATTTTATGTTCAAGTGATATGACGTCACATTTCAAACAACGATGCTAGGGATATTAAAATAGCAAAGTACTACAGCAAGCACATGTTTAACGGTGCACATTTTCTTTGGAAAGGGTTTTCTTTGAAAAGAAGAAAATTATATCTGAAGGTAGTTTTGAGAGTTCAAGGCTATTTTTTTCCCCAGATTTTTGATAAATTTAAGAAAAACATGAATACGAAGCAAACTGTATTGTTGCACAATTAGCGCACTGAAGTACGTGATTTTCAAAAACAAAGCTTTAATTCAGGTATTTATCCGTTTCATAAGTACGACTGCAAAGTAGAAGTAATTTTTTATTTACTAACTAGAAAATCCATAGCTGTTGTGATCGGCTGCAATATGGTATAGTTAGTACAAAACCGAAAAATATGCCAGAAAATGCAGTTTGCTTGATACTGATGTTTCCGAAAATTCTCAAAAATAAGGAACAAAAATAGTTAAGGTTGGCTAACCTGAACTCTTAAAACTGCTTTAAGTTTTATATTTCGGGTGAGCATAAAATAAAGTGAGGTATTTCGAGCCCTCTAGCGTGGAATGTATTGAACGAATCGTAACAACATTCGGTGGACATACAGAATGGAACATGCGATGTCGATTTAAAAAAAAAAAAAAAATTAGAACAAAAGTCGCCAACAGGGGAAAATGTGGCGATGCAAAGGTTTTAGTACGTACGAATCGTAATGAATGATTAATTGCCAAATGAGACAGCACACATTAAGTTTTGTAACAATATAGACAATGTTTATTGGTAATTACAAATAAGGTTCCATATGACCACCATTGTGATGTTCCACGAGCTGCATGCGGTGCACAACATGTTCCATGGCGGCTCGCAACATATGGATTTGTCGCACCTGTACTGTAATTCGATCTTTCAACTTCGGGATATCGGGGATACGTCCTTGATACACAATGCTTTTAAGAAATCCCCCCAGCCAAAAGTCATAAGGATTGAGATCAGGCGACCTCGGTGGCCATGCTGTGGGAAATGCACGACTAATGATTCTGGTGTTAAAGAAATGTTGCTGCAACACACGCTGTATCTGACATCCGATGTGGGGTGGTGCACCATCCTGCATGAACATGGTCGAATCGAGACATCCTCTTTGCTGCAGTTGTGGAACCACAAAGTTCCTTAGTATATCGGAATATCGTGCAGCATTGATGGAACAGGTCACTGGTCCACTTCAGTGAGTTTCCTCGTAAAACGAAGGACCGATGATAAACGATTACGTAAAGCCGCACCACACTGTGATTTTCGGCGAGTGAATATGCATCTGCAGACCCACGTGTGGATTAGTCGCAGCCCAAAAGCGGCAGTTATATCACCGTTCAAATAAAAGTGCACTACGTCACTCCCTAAAATCTACCACGGCCATACTTCATCCACTTCCATGCGCGCTAAGAATCCTAATGCAAACTCAATGCGGGTGGCAATTCTTGAACAGGTGAGATTTTGTAGGGGTAAAACTTCAACTTCTGATGCAGGATATTCCGCACCATTGAGTATGGGATATCCATATGCCGGGATATTGCCCGTGCACTGCTGGTATCTTGCACATTCGTCATCTCCTGTTCCAGATCAGTAGTTGCAATTTCTTCAAAGTGTTGTGACTGATAGCTTTGCATCCCCGGCCTGGTTGCATTGCGAGAGTTCCAGTAGTTTCAAAGCATTGAATCATTTTTCGTAGATGGGTCATTCCATATCAGATCACCTGATGAGTTCACCACACCATCACAGATTTTTATGAAAATTTATTTGCATGTAAAGGATCATAAGATAACACATTCTGCAAAATATCGGATTTTTGGTTAAATATTTGCCGAGATATGAATTTTTGAAGTTTTTTTTTTTTTTGGTGCCACGCCCCTTTTTGACGTATTTTCTTGAATATCTCATCTCCTAATCAACCAAATGGAACCAAATTTGTTTTCCCCATGTATTTTTTTATGATGAATCCAAAAATTTTAATGAAATTAATATAGGACTAACAGTTTTGTAGTAATAGAAAGCTTGTAAGCATTTAGGAAAAAAAATTAAATGGCCATGTGGTACAACATTTAAAAATTTAAGAAATCACATCTCAACATTTGCTTTTTCTTCAAAGTACAGTTATTGTTGTACTGATTCAGAAGGAGTCTGCTCTTGTACTGACCGGGGTGGGGGTGGAATCTTCCCCTAAAGTAGCGTGGGATAGAGAAATGTGGAAGTAACGGTACATTGTCGCGTCGTCGTGAGTTGACCGCCAGTCAAGGTCATGTTGGAAACGCGTTGAAGTGGAGGTGGGGAAATTACGCGATAAAAATAAAAATTGAATTTTGTAATCCACAAAAACTGGGGTGGGGAAAATACACGATGGGGGAATTATGCGCGTAAATACGGTATATATATATATATATGACGGGCAGTGTGTAAGGGTGCGGTCGCTTGCAGTACTAATACCTTTCCTCACTAGCCCCACATTGGATACCAAAATAATGTGACGGGACGACAGTGTGTAAGGGGGCGGTCGCTGGCGATACTAATCCCTAGCCTCGATAGCCTCGCGTTGGGCACCAAAATAATGTGAAGTAACGGAGGGTAGTGTACGGAGCAACTGGAACGGTTGGGCGCCAATCGAATTAATATTCGATAAGTTCTTATACTTTCCCTTTGAAGCTGCTACATGCCTTACACCGCCTGTCACACCCCAGTTAACTAACTCAGCTCCCCTCGATGTGCGATGGTCACGCCGAACCAGTAGTTGAATAAAGAAAAGGCCCACACGCTTAACTCCATTTATCTTTATTACAGTAAATCATAAACACAATGCTCCTGGCTTGGAGGATGATAACTGTCAAACTGCGAAAACATACTTTTAATCTTTAAATACTCAATTTAACTTCTCAGACACCGCATTAAGCCACAATTTAATATTCGAAGCACTTCACTAATTCACTGTATTGTACGAATTCACTAAGTTGCACTATTTCTGTTAGATAGAATACTGAAAAAAAATCACTATTTGAGACTCAAAAACCACTGAAAAGTATCAACTGGAATAAAAAAAGAGAGTCAAAAAAGAAAGTAGTAGTATTTCTATTAGGTAGAATACTGAAAAATAACTATTTGTAACACAAAATCCACTGAAAAGTATCGATTGGAATAAAAAAAAAAGAGTCAAGAAAGAAAGAAGCAGTATTTCCATTAAGTGAAATACTGACAAATCACTATTTGTAACTCAAAAACCACTGAAAGGTATCAATTGGAATAAAAAAAGAGAGTCAACAAAGAAAGAAGCAGTATTTCTATTAGGTAGAATACTGAAAATCACTATTTGTAACTCAAAAACCAGTGAAAAGTATCAATAGAATAAAAAAGAAAGTCAAGAAAGAAAGAAACAGTATTACTATTAGGTAGAATTCTGTAAAATCACTATTTGTAACTCAAAAACCACTCAAAAGTATCAATTGGAATAAAAAAAGGAGAATCAAGAAATAAAGAAGCACTATTTCTATTACTTGGATCATTGAAAAATCACTATTTGTAACTCAAATACTTGGAATCACATTAAAGTCAAGAAACTCACGATAAATATGCGGCTCAACAACTAAAATTGCCAGAATCAGAGAAATTTTGCCGAATATTTCCTCATATTCGGACACAATCGAGAACCACATAAAGAAGGAATGATAACATTGTCTGATAATCTTTGCCGCGAAATAGAACAATTCAACCACCTCATAGAAAAAAAATGTAGTATCTGAAATCAATGAATGGACAATTCTAACTCTGAAGTGTCGATAACATCAATCGAATGATAAGTCAAAGAATACAAGGAGAGACTAGAGAGTATTTAAGTGAGAATAAAATTGACACTTCTGATAATGCACAGCAGGAACAACTCTATCAGCTCTATCTGAGTATCTGAACTCATTGAATCTCAGCGGTATTTCTCAACATCGTTTGTCATTGAAGATTGGATCTCCAATAATGTTGTTGCGAAACATCAATCCCAAGTTTGGACACAGCAGCAGAACAATAACTTAAATGCCGTTCATTCGATAATGATCTCATAGAAGCCGAAATTATAACAGGAACTCACAAAGGAGATTTTGTTTTCATCCATAGATGTCTGTAGAATCAAGCGATAATCTACTTCCATTCACTTTCACAAGAAGGCAATTTCCGATCAGACCTTCTTATGCGATGTTTATCAATAAAGCTCAAGGACAGACTCTAAATAAAGTTGCCATCTACTTGGAGAACGTTGTCATCACTCAAGCACAAATTTATGTCTTTAAGTCACAAGTCATCAGAATTTGGTTATCTTCACTCGAAAGAATAGTCACAATCAATTCGTCACCAAGAATATCGTATACAAGCTGTGATCTTCACTTATCATCTATATCAACAAACATTCATCTCAACATATCTCTTCAAATATCTATATCCATCAATCTGTATACGGGTAATGGCCAAGTAAAATATTAAAATGTATACATTACAGTATCTGGGAAAGACAGAACAGTACCGATGTTCTAAATATTACATCATCATCAACTGAAATAAATCAATTTTTTTTTTGATTTTATGTGTCACTTAATTTTATGAATCTAAAAAAATACTTTTTAACTAACAAACGACTTTCTTCTACACTTACATCTCACGGCGATATTTCATGGTCCTAATCGGCATCATTTTTTCAAGCCTTTTTTTAAAAAATTCTTTTTTAGGAAGAGAGAAAATCTCCCTCCTTCTTAAAATTCTCCATACATCAATAATACAAGAATTCAATAACTAAACAATAAAAACGTGAATTCTAAAAGCGAGAAATTACAATAATAATACACGTTCATTTTCCAAGTCCTGATATTAAAATAAAATAAATAAAAGTTTTCTGATAAATTTAAAGCAATTTTCTTCTTATTACAAAATTTCTTCTTATAAACGTTCAAATTTAACATATTTCTTCTTACAGAATTTTCTTTATAAAATCTTCTAATTCTTCTTATAAAAATCTTCTTATAAAATTTTATAATTTTATAAATTTATAAATGTTCAAATTTAAAGCAAGAAACTTTCTTCTTATAATCTCTAAACGTATTATAAATTTCTTATTTTCAATTTAAAGAAAGGACAGATAATTACAGAAAGTAAAAGGAAGAGGAATAATATCTTTGCGCGTGCAGAGATGGATGAAAGAAGAAGGAAGGAGAGTAATAAATAAGAAGATTACGTTTAGAGATTCTAAGAAGAAAGTGTATTGCTTTAAATTTGAACATTTATAGTGTAGTTACGAGTATCAATTCAAATATCTGCATCTAATAATAAATAACAAAGCTTTATGTCAACTAACGTCATATTCCAAAGCATTTTGTATGGATACATCCGTGTTGTAACAAGGAAGTGATTTAATAATTATTGATCCGCAAGATAATTATCCTTTTCAATGGCATAAATAATAGGTTCATTTGTTAGGATTTTGAGACCTGTATTTATTTGATGAGTGGCTGTTAGGTATTGCGGGTTTCTTTGGATTCTTTGAATTGATACTTGTAGTTGTAATTTAACGATTCTTTAAAGGTTATTATTAAAATCTATTACTTTAACACTGTTACGCATACTTATTATTTAATTATATTCTTATTCAGTTTCTATTTATTTTGGGGCGTTATAAGTTCCGTTTTTATTTATTTTTTGGTTACTTGTAATCTGAGGATGGGGTATATCCCCGAAATACGTCATTTAAAAATTTTAGTTTGTTGTTTTTGTGGGTATGGTCCGTATTTTATTATTACAACAATAATACACGTTCATTTTCC
>JAFIDM010009631.1:229412413-229441024 GCA_023159025.1 Thereuonema tuberculata
AAAAAAATATTATAGAAATTTAATTGAAGATGATCCAAATCCTAATGTAAAAATATGGAATCTTCTAAAAAAATCAAATAAACATTAAACAGAAGAATAATAATAACAATGAAATATTAAAATTAATGAAAACTTAAGAAACAGACTATTTTCCAAGAACTTAAAAAGGTATTCATTCAGAATACATCAAGAAATAATAAAAATAACTACAATAAACAAGAAGTAATCAACTTTGAAAGGAATACCCAAAGAGAGACTATGGTTCTATTTCCACCAACTATAAATGAATATTAGATATAATATCTAATTTAAAGAATCATAATTCCATGGGTTGTGATCTTCTAAAAGTAAAAGAAATTAAACAACATAAGGAAAATTTAGCTATGCTTTTAGAGGAATTGTTCAATAATATTATTACAACGGGAATATATCCCACTCTTTGGAAAATTGCCCACGTGATACCTATCTTCAAAGGAAAAACCACGGATAACCCCTACAAATTTGATAATTTTAGACCCATATCTATACTATCGAACATCTCAAAAATTTTTGAAAGTTATCTCCATAAGAAAATATATAATTATATCAAAAACAAGAACATACTAAATAATAATCAATATGCTTTTCAACCTAATAAAAGTACTGAATTATTATTAAATAATTTCAGTGAAGACATAAATAGTAAATTAAATGAAGGAAAAATTATATATATATTGCTTTTATAGATTTCAGAAAAGCTTTCGATAGCATAAATCACAGTCTGTTATTAATTAAACTAAATAAAATGGGAATAAGAGGAAAAATAAACGAATTATTAAAAAATTATTTAGACAATAGAAAAATTAAAATAAAAATAAAAAATTATGTAAGTAAACTATACAATGTTAAATCTGGAGTTCCACAGGGTTCTAACTTGGGACCTTTATTATTTAATATATATATATGGATTCATTAAGTAATTGCGTGAGCCTTTCAAATATTTACATATATGCTGATGATGTCCTTGTTTTGGCGGAAGATACAGAACAATCAAATGCGTATAATAAATTGCAAATAGATTTAAATAATGTAAACAAATGGGCAGTACAAAACCATATGACTATAAATATTAAAAAAACGAAAATCGTGATAATGAAAAATAAAAATAAAATTATTAATAAAAAACCATACCATATGTTACATAATATAACATGTAAAAATATTGACAATATATGTCCAATAAATAATTACCAATGCAATTGTGAAAAAATTGACTACATAACTCAACAAAAATATTTGGGAATTTTTATTGACGAGAAATTTTCATGGAATGAACATTACCAAAATGTCATAAAAAAATTAAATACTTTAACATATTTATTACACAATTTGAAGGAAATAATTCCTTTTAGACAAAAGTTAATTGTTTTTAAATCTTATATAGATTCAATTTTAAACTATGGCCTAAATTGCTGGATTTTCATAAATAAGAAGGAAACTGAAAATATGCCTCTCACCTCTGAGTACCGAGTTCGGTTCTCATGTGGGTTTCGTGATGGTGGACGATCCGTGCTGGGCAGGTTTTCTCGGGGTTCTCCCGTTTCCCCTGCACTTCTCCCACCATACTTTCTCAGTCTTTCTCTCCATCTGTCCATATTTCCGTGGGATAGTACAATAGACCTCCGGTCGCAGTGCTTGGCTTCTCTGCCACCCACATTCATTACATAACATAACATAAACTGAAAATATAAATAGAATATTATTTAAAATATTAGATAAAGTTTTTATTAATTTCAAAAACAAAAGAATAGATGAAAAAAAATAGTATTAGAAAAAGATTTAAAATACTAACAATAGAAGAAAAATTTATTTATAATGTAATAATAAAAAATTTCTTTGATATAAAAAATGAAAGAAATAGAAGTAAGGAAGAAAAAAAAACGAGAAATAATTGTCTGTACTCCTTAAATAACTATTAGATTAAAAACAATTATGGATATCGTTTGAAAAGCCATATTATTTACAAATTATTTAAACAAATTAAGTGGGAAAATTATGAATCTCAAAAAATTAAGGAAATAAAAGAAAAATTAATTTCCGATGTAATTTTAAATAAGATAAAATTATAATAGTTATTAGTTTAAACAATTATTTAATTTAAATAGATGATAATATAGTAATATTACATTAACATTTTACTACTATAATTACTTAATTTATTTTAAAAACTAGAGTCAATCAATAGCTTTTAGTATTAATTATTGACAATATTTCTAGTTTTTGATTTGGTGTTAAGTTTATCATATCACTAATCAAATGTTTAATTTTTATTAATATACTTTTTTATACTTAGTCTTTCTCTCTTATACTTAATTTAAATAATCCTATATGAATCTTATTAAACTTATTTTTAACTTTTGTATTTTAGGATACCTATATTCATTATCAGACCTATACTACAGATGTGCATTTCTTTTTAAGCACACCTAATAGGACTGAGAAACATTAAAAAAAAAAAAAAAAAAATTCAATGACGGTCAAATGTGGCATTTCTCCCTACGTTTCAACCACGTGATCCATCTGATCTTCAAGCTGATGATCTTCTCGATTTTGGAATTGTCGTTTCTGCTTCCAAACGGCGCTACTGTTCCAGTCACATGATGATCTTCACCTCATTTGTTTCCTTCAGAAAATTCTCCGTCTTTGTTCATTTGTCAACCTTGAGTTTAATTACTTATAAAAGTTCAGCTAAGTCTGAATGAAACATGTGGCTTTTTTTAATATGTTAAATGAGGGGGCTAGAATCAAAGGCAGCTAAATCCAGTTTTGAAATTTTACAAATTTTTTTTTTTTTTTTTAAGGTGGTGATGTTGTATGAAGAAATCTTCAAAATACTTAGAGTAGAAATTAGAACTCAATGGATAGCATACTGAACGCCTGTAATGACAGGTTATTCTTTTATTGAATAATTAAAATGTATTGAATTTAGCTGCCTTTGATTCTAGCCCCCTCAAATATTTTTTATCCTCTTATTTGTGTGTTGGCTTTTTTATTTACAACTTGACAAGAGTGTTCTTTGTCAAAATCGAAAAGATGTATATTCGACGAATTTTCGATATTCGGATCCTAAGGGAGAGGGAAGGTTATACATAATTCCGAAACCACATGAGTTGCAAATATGAAATTTCACCTGAGGTTTCTTTGTCATAATCTGAAATATACGTATTCGACGAATAATCTGGCTCTAAGGAATGTAAACGGGGAGTGGGGGGAGGGGGGCAATTTTTCTTGAAGGGTATTCATATCTCCGAAACTACTTGAGATGGAAACACGAAATTTGACATGCGTGCTCTTTATCGAAATCGAAAAGATGTTATTTGATCGAATTTTCGATATCGAGCCCAAAGGGATGTACACAAGGTAGGGGATGAGGGGATGGGCAATCTTTATTGAAGGATACTTCTCCGGGGTTTTTGGTTGCAAAATAACAAAATAACAACATTAATTTGTAATGATCACGTGATTTGTTTATCAACTGAGGAAGGTTTGAAGTGAGAAGGGTGTGTAGAAGGGTAGAAAGGGGTGTTGAATCTTTCATTCTCCGATCTCGATATTAATTTCATATCTAGAGATCTCAAGTTACAAAATACGAATGTAACAGCACTTTCTACTTATCGTGTGATTTTTTTTACCAACTGGGAAAGTTTCGGAGTGATCTCACAATTTCAATTTCTTTCTCATCCAAATCAGGACATCCGTTTTTTGTAATCCGAATGAAGAACGTGTTATTTCACCTAGTATTATGTGTAAATTATAAAGCCTGACAAAAGACTAATTGCATAAATAAAGGAGGTTAAATTATAAGTTTATTTATGAAGTTAGTCTCTTATCAGGCTTTATAAATTTACCTCCTTTATCAGCCAGCTTATCTATTATCATAATTATCTGGCTTCAACATTTTTTTTAGAACTAGGCCCCCCCCCCCCGTCTTCCCCTGTATGAGATACTCCAAGAAGAATCGATTCCAAGCGGTTATGGCGGTACAAAGTGATATTTTATTCCTTATTGTGGACATTCACATTTAAATTATAAGGCTATTAGGCTATTAAGGCTAAAATTAATGGTTTATTTGTTTATTTTCTTTTTTCTCTGGCTGTTCTCTCATTGCGCCACCCACACACACCCAAGGGAGTGGTACGAACGAATAATTTGAATGTAGTTCCCGTGGCCTAATGGATAAGACGTCTGACTGCGACTCAAACGGTTACAGGTTCGATTCCCGTCGCTAACGTTTCATTTTATCCATGTTTTCACAGCGCCGGACAATGGAAACAATGTTGTTTCAATTGTTGAACTGAGCCGGACAATCGGAAAAAGAAAGATTTTATATAGTAATATAGATTGAAATAATTACCTTATTAATAAACATATTATTCAATTCAAATTAGTAATGCTTGTTTCATTTATTAGTCAGTTTGTAAGTGTGTGTCTCCTAATAACTTTGAACTGCTGGATGGATCTACTTGAAACTTGGTTTGAATATTCGAGGACTGAATCGCTCTAACTTTTGTATTGTATTTGACGTCTTTTTCAAATGGGGAAAAACCTTTATTTAACGAGAAATCAGAGCAAGAAAGCAACAAAATCCCATAGAAAAAAGTATTGGAATCTACACAATTTCTATTTCAAGTAATATCTCATGCATGAAATATTAAGAATTAATTAATGAAAACCACAGATATATAAAAAACTTTTTAAAAATATTTCTATTTTTAATGCGTTGTATGCAGTACAATTATAGTTTTTTTTATATGGTTTTCATTAATTAATTGATTTTACTCTTCCTTCATGAAGAATTAATCCTGTTAGAAATCCATTGCGCATTATTTACTCTCATTAATTAATCTGATTTGGAAAACTTAAATGAATAATGTGATTTTCCAATAACTTCTTATTAACAATAAAAGAACTACTCTGTTATGTCATGTAGAGAACTAACATTTGTATTATTATTTATTTAGTATTCTTTTTGATTATTGCGTTTTAATCTTTGAAGAATGAAATCTTTACTGAATTGGGAGATGGGCTGTAGGAATAAAATAGAAGAAATAGAAGTAGAGCATGAGATCAATTGGAAGCACTTAAAAATATGATATGGTAATTCAATTAATTCTTTCCATCCCAAATACTCTGAATGCTTATGGAAGCTTGCCAAATAAAAATCTCATTGCCCAATGTGAGAAGCTACCATTTACAGTAAAACCTCGATACAGCGTTCCCGCTTATAGCACTATCCTATTCTTTACGCTCCTTTTATACGGTCCCCACTATCCTGTTCTTTACGCTCCTTTTATACTGTCCCTGGACGTTTTCTATATAATTCTGTATACTTTTACCCTCTTATAATGCATTCAAATCCGCTTGTAGCGCTTTTTTGTATCAGAAATTAGTAAACATTTCATATTTTTTGTGAAATTTTTTTGTTTTAGAAGTGTTATGAAGAAAGCGCGCTAAATCTGCTCCGAAAATGTATTAGTGTTGCTCCTAGTGGTGTATCAATTGACGTTAATAGTTCCTTGAACCGCATTGAAAATGTCATAATCCATAAACAGCAGCACACACACACACACGGCAAACCACAATCAAAGATTATATTAATAGGAAATAAGCTCATATTTGCACTATATCTATTGCAGAATCAAGTATGGTTCCTGTAAAATGGTGTCTGAATCTTTGCCCAACTTAGAAATCATTTCCCATCTACACCGCTGTCCCGCTTATTACGCTTTTAGGTCATGGTTCCTTGATGAGCTTAATAACGGAGTTATACTAAAGATTTATAAGATTTGATATTAAAATTAAGAAAAACTTCTAACTTGGAAAATTTCAATGCTCGAATGGAAAGCATGATTTGTTAAGCCTATTTTCCTAGGAGATAAAGGCTCATCAGATCAGTCAGTCTGTATGTCTGTGTCCTAAATGTCTCTGACTAATAACTTTTTTGGATGGATCTTCTTGGAACATTATTTGTACATTTAAGGACTATAGATGATCTAACGTTTATATTTGAAAGATTCCCATGTGGGTCGTTGTTGAAAAATTACGCGATTGTTGCGCATCAATATTCCAATGGAAAACATTAAAAAGTACGGTAATTGGTAATAATCTTTCACTAATACATTAATCTGCTCTGGGTTTAATATGATTAAAATTAATGTGATTAATTTTTTTAAAGTAGACTGTAATAAGTAGGCTTTATTATCGATAATTTATAACTACATTCAGATACCTACATCTTCGAAATCATTCGGAATAGGACACACGTCAACATAAACTTTTACTTAGCGTGATCTTCCATTGACCTTTCCTTTTGGAATGCCCTGTACATGTCCTACTTGTCAGAAAGAATATACAGTATTAGAGTACTGATGAAAGCATATTTATTTTTTCAGATATATAAAGTAATTCTTTTAATAAAATGTGTCCAAAACTATAATTGCAAAAACTATAAAATAGTTTTTAACACAAATTATAAACTGATTTAGAATTGATTAAATTTCACTGAAAATAAGAAAAGCTATCTTCTTAATTATTCAGGACATATTCTTCTTAATTTTTTTTTCATCAGAAATTCAATTTACCTTATTGAATTAAACAGATGAGCTGTTTGGCGGATGTTCAGCTGCCTTTTGTTAATGGTTAACGTTAAACTTCGTTAAGATTAAGGCCGTAAATTGACCAGAACTGAAAGTTTAAAAGGAAAACCTTTATCAAGAACGTAGAGAACTTTCTTGAAAGTTAAAGCTTTTCCAAACTTTCTTATAAAACACAGCCCTTGCCTGAGGACAAGAAGTAACGTAAATAATTTCCTAACAGTATTTAATTGGCGTAATTTTTATCTCAAAATTATTGAAGTTGATGGACCTTCAACTTCTTGTTTTCTTAAGAAGAAAACGAAAGAAATGAAGTTTGTAAAACAAATTCAAATTATTCAACTGAGAGAAGTAAATTAAGCATATTTTAATCATATTTTTACTAGTAAACTACGGTTCCAAGATTGCCTCAGTCTATCTACGTTCTCCATCCCGCACCACATCCAATAACTTTGAATAACTGGATGAATCTTCTTGAAACTTAGTATGCATATTCTGAAGATTTTTAAGGAATATAGGCTTAAAGTTCGTTCAGGATTTATTTTATTACAGTAATGAAGTAATGAAATGTTTAGATTACTATTTTTTTCAGGTATTTTAAGCCACAATTCTGCGTAACTTCATAATGATATGCTTTCAAAATAAATCGTTGTTGTGAAGAAAATTCTATGCAAACACATTTTAAATGAAATCGTAATGGACGGGTTGTCTTGTTATTTTTTTGGTTACAGTAATGAAATATCTTGTTTTAAGTATTTTAAATCACGTGTTGAGTTGCAGTAGTAATGATATGTTTCCAAAATAAATCGTTGTTGTGAACAGATTCTATGTAAAGACATTAAAAATGACATCATTGTGGGCGGATGTCTGTTTTTTTTCTCCTTAGCAATTGTTCACTCTTGCTTAAATGTTTTATCTTTCTTCCCCTTTAGGAAAAAAAAAGAATGAAAAAGAAATGATGAGACAAATTACCGTCATTACAGATAAAGGCTTTTTAATCGTAACATCTTTTATCAGCCTCAACGATTTTAGAGCAGAGCATTTGTCGGACAAGAAAATCATTAGTTTGAGACAAGCATCAGCATCCGATAAAAGCTTTTCTGATTTAGAAACGTGAAGCCAATTACTAGATGTTAGAAGAAAGCAGAAAGGAGTGGGGATTTACGAAAAATTCTAATTTTGGTATATTAAAAGTGATGACAAGATAAATAACTTAATATTAAGAAACATAGATAGCCTGTTACTACATTGATTAATTCATTAATTTAACTTCATTCAACTAAATAAACAGTATTGGAAGTTATAAAAGCATTATGGATGATTTCTTATATGATGCAAGTAGTACATTGGTGCCTTACTTACACTTCCGAAAATAACACAAAAGAAATTATTTTATTTTCATTATTCTTCGTTTTTCTTAAATAATTAATGTACTAAGTTTCTTAAAAAAAATTCTGATTGATATAGAATCATTTACATGTCATGACTAATGTTCTAAATAAATTTATTGCTTTTATATTTGCTTCAAGAAGATGTCATATTAATTTCCAAAATTATCAAGCATTTTTTTTCGGAATGGAGTTTTGGACAGCTGTTTCGTCAGCCAGATGTCAGGGTTCACACAGTTTTAAGAAATGCTTCCACTATGTAATAAATTGTTATGTCAAGATATAGGCCCTATGTTGACTACCTATAAGTAATTTCTGCGAATATGTTAACAATATCCTACTCAGTTTAATAATAAATGCAAACAAAATTGTAGCATACTAAGATAAGTAATTTGTTTCAAATATCATAATCAGAGTTTTAAAGCAAACATTGGGACTCAACATCTTTGCTCCAGTTTTGTACACAAAACAGAGAATTACTATTGTGATGTAAAAAAATATACAAGCAGTTCATTTTAAATAGTTTTGTGCTATCAGAAATTATAGTATCGAAAATTGATATTTACTCCAAATGCGAAGAATTAATAATTTTTCGTATTCTTTTATATCCTCATATCAATTCTCGACTGAGATATTAAGATCTTGTTCCTCTTATCGCCACAAAGTGGTTGAATTGTCAGAAATTCTTTGATTTTTTAGCTTTCCTAGGAAAGTAAAGCTTTTCAAATCAATTAGTTTCTGTGTGTATATAGGGTGTATCTGAAATGTGCTGCCAAACTTAAATGTTGCATTCAATCATGCAAAAAAACTAATAAATGTCGTATAAACATGGATCTCGAAATGCGTTATTTCCAAGATATGAAGGATGAAACAGCCCCAAAATACAGCCCGACGACTTCTGAACCAACGTTATCCTGACCGTTGGATTGGAAGAGGGGTACCAATAGGTTGTGCTCGTTCCCCTGATTTAAACCCTCTGGATTTTTTTCATGTTAGGGTTATCTTAAAGTATTAGTGTACACCACACCGGTTCCTGACGCCCATCGCATAGTGGATAGGTGCAACACAATTTGACGTGCACCTGGCATCTTCTACCATGTTCGGCAGTCGATGGAACGACGTTGTGTTGCGTGCATTGCGGCCGGGTGGAGAACATTTCGAGCACTTGCTGTGAAACTGAACGACTGTACGGTCAACACCTCTGTATTGTTGTATCGTTCATATCTTGGAAATAAAGCATTTCCAGACCCATGTTTATATGACATTTATTCGTTGTTTTGCTTGATTAAATACAAACTTTAAGTTTGGCAGCGTATTTCAGGTACACCCTGTATGTGTCCTCCTGTTAACTTTTGAACGGTTAGATGGATCTTCTTAAAACTTGGTGTACATATTTAAGGACTGAAGACAATCAAGACGCTTCAAACATTCTCAAGAAAAAGCACTAACCGAAACAGTTGATTTCTGTGATGTGTGAAACAATGGATATTAATCCTTTTAAGTAAACCGTTAAGTTGTTCATAGTTGATTCGATTACAATTAATGAAATAAATAATGCGAATTTTATTTTTTTTATTCAGAAAATGAAAAACTTGTAATGTGTATATGTGTGTGATACATACAACAGATATTAAATATATAAATGACAAAAGCAAATGTAAGCTTTTCGTTTTTGCCTTTCAAACGACTTAAAAAAAATCAATGATAAATAATGAAGAAATATTAAAGAAAGTAGGCTTGCAGTTCTTTCGCAAACTTATTGTTAGAACATCAGGATTACCATTTATTTCAAGCAACTGAAATGTAACTACTAGATGATGAATTGTGGAAAATTGTATTAGAAAATTGTAGATGTCTCCTGAAACAATTCGAACCCAAGAACCCTCAAAATTTCTGCAGTTACGAAGCTGTACCTAAGGATGACTTAGGTTAAACTACGGAAAGAGAACATTCTGAAAAATTCATCTATCTATGCCTCAAGTTTTCTACACGTATATGTGGATTTCTTTAAAACCGTTTCTCTTTCATTGCTGAATTGAACTTTTAAAAACTATTTCTTAAAGGCTAAAAATAGTTTCTGATCCATTTTATTCTCTATCCATTTGTAGATAGGAAAAAAATTCAATCAAATCATTGAATTACAGGACTTCTTATATATCTGATATCAATTGGAGGGAATTCTTCTTTCGATGTATATATGGAATTAATTGCATGTTAAATCTTCATTTAAGCTTTTTTTTTCCTCCAGTATACTCTTAGTTTTCACTCTGATTTATTCCTTTCCGAAGTTTTCTAATACTGAATTTAATATTTGATAGAATGTTTACTTTATTTTCTCCACGATAATTATTTGGTTCAATTTCCAAACAATCACTTACTGTTATTTGAAATTTAAATAATATATGATTCAAACGATGTGGGAAGTTTTACTGCTGGATGTTTAATTTACTTCCATATAATCAAGCCTGAGGTCAACTGTTAACCGATCAATCCCTTTAAAGTCGATGGTTAGACAGAGTGATAATGATCTTTAGTAATATGCTTCTATTTTTAGAAATTAAAAATTCAATGAATAATTTGAATATTTGAAGAACGATTTGTTTGACTGAGTATGTTCCACTTTGCCATCACGTATGTCTCTAATGTTTTATCTAGTCATTGTAAATAGGGTGTTTCAGAAATACTTTTACATACTTTGGGGGCGGGTTTCTAAAACCAAAACAAGAACAAAAGTCCATATAAACATATGTCCGAAAATCCTACGGTTTTCAGTTATTAATGAAAGTTTACGGTCAACGCGTTTCAAGGTACAATCCAACAACTCACGTTTGCTGTTGCTCTGATTGTCCCCTACATAGCGCTGTGTTGTTTCCAAGAAGATTTGCTTCCAAGTGTCATTGGTGACCATTTGTGTAGTAGTGAGTTAGTCTGTCTTAAACGTGTCAGTTGTGCAGTAGTGCGTTAACTGAAACATATTCCTTTGAACCATTGCAGGATACCCATTTCGAGAGCAGGCAGATATGATTTTTATGTATGGTTGCGCGAATGATAACGGACGCGAGCTGCACGGTTGTATCAGGTGGCGTTTCCAGACCGCAATCAGCCGAGTCATCCAACATTTGCTGCTGTTTATCGTCGTGTTGCTGAGACAGGATCCCTAGCACCACGAACTATGGATCGAGGAAGACCAAGAGTCACTCGTACGCTTAACCAGGAAGAACGCATTTTACAGGTTCTTGCACAAGATCCGGGTATCAGGTCACGACAGGTGGTCCGAGTAAGTGATGCATCTTCTACTGCATGGAGGGTACTTCACGAAATTGCTCCTGTATCCGTATCATCTGCAACGTGTGCAGATCTTTCGCCTGACGAATACCCACCACGGGAGAACTTTTGCTGCTGGTTTGTTGCACAAACTACCAATCCATTATTTGTCTCTTCGGTCTTGTTTACATATGAGGCAACATTTGGACGAGATGGACTAACAAATTTTCACAACCAACGTTTGTGGGCGTACGAAAATCCTCATGGTACAATTCAGGCTAGACACAAGCATCAGTTTAAGATTAATGTGTGAGCTGGAATTGTAGGTGACTGTCTAGTAGGTCTATATGTTCTCCCAGCACATCTGACAGGCACTGTCTATAGGGACAGGATTCAGAACACTCTTCCAGCCTTGCTACAGGATGTGCCCTTGCAAATAAGACGAAGCATGATGGGGCTCCAGCACATTTTAGCCACATTGTTCGAGATGTAATGGCTGATATCTACCATGACAGATTGATAGGTAGGGGAGGACTACTTCCATGGCCTGCATGTTCTCCCGACCCTCAATCCTTTGGATTTTTGAGGAGGTGGCGTTCAAAAAGAGTGTAATCACAAGCCTAGCGATTTTCAGCATAAGCGAAAAACTATTTCTCTAATATGAAACTGAAATTAGCCTTAAATAATTTTTTCTGACTCATTTTTAACTAAAGAATGAAGATTTTTCAAGAGTAACTGCTAAAATATTGGTAATAATTTAAATATTTAACTTTAAATGTTGGAATAAGTTGGTTTTGATTGACTTCCTGGTATTAAACTCTATTTGATTGGGCTGGCAATGGATTAAACCCTTTTTGCATGGTAAAATAGATTTTCAAACCAAGCTAACAACTATTTTTATTAGTTTGCTTTTGTGTGTTTGATAATATTATTCTGTAAGTTTAATGTAACATTAAAAAAGGCTACTTTTGTTTGAAAATGTTCTTAATATTATTAGTAAGCCTAAGAGTTGAAGGTAAATTAAACTAAACAAAGTTAATAATTGAGCTGGTTACTTTACAAAAAAAACAAAAATCACAAGTAATTTTAAAAGTATTTAATAAAATCTGAAATAATATATAAACTAATAGTATGTTATAGTTTGTAGTCACTTCGACTTTGAAGGCTATGTTACTTTAAATGTGCAAACCACAGTCTTCTTCATGGCAATCACACACAGCATCTGGATCCTCTTCTTGATCATCAACATTCGCATCCTCTTCATTGTTTGGAAGTAACAGCACTTTATACCACGCGAATCAGTTATCATTTTGCCAGTCTTCACCAAACATTATTTCTAGCAATTTTATGACATCTTTCTTCTTAGCAGCTGAAATGTTATGTTGTAAAGGCAGTTTACTCAGTTCATACCTTTTACAACGATCAATGTTCCATTCCTTCTTCCTGAAGGTTCGCCAAGTCTCAGCTTCTGATTCAAAGTAAAAATTCTGGAAGACTTTTCCTTTTAAAGACATAACAGTAGTTTCATTTCCTTTCGTTCGTACTTCTTTTTGGATCTAGGAGAATTATGAGAACAAGGTACAAAGTACTTCATATTCTATCTTGTACTCCTATTAAATTAAATTAAAAAACTCCATCTACGGATAAATTTCATTTTATTAATGGTGATATTTCGCGGAGAATACCATCTTCCCGCTTTTTCAAACCCTTTTTAAATAGCAAAGATTAACTTCCATTACATTCACTGGTTTGCACGATACAGACATATTATGTTACAATAATTAAAGACATGAAATATATAACAAAATTTCATATGAACACTACACCAAAAACTTCCAAAGCAAATACTTCATCAACTACAATTCAGAACATAATATGAAAATTAAGAAAGCTGTAATCCAGAACACAATTGAAAGAATGACAACCTACACTAGTAATAAAGAAAAATGGAACGACAAAATAATCAATTTTAAGAAGATCTTAAGAATTAATGAGTACTCAGAACCATTCATTAACGGATGTTTACAAAGATTTGAAAATAAAACCAAAAGACAAGAAGGAAACATAAGACAAGAAGAAAACAAAACCACATTGGCATTTGACAAAATTATTACATTACCGAATGGGATTAAAATCAACAAAGGAATAGCTGACATATGTTCAAATAATGATATTAGAATAATACACAAAAAAGGGCAGAACATCAAATCCATATTATATAAGAAAGATGAAGAAGATGATGAGCAAAATTACAATAAGATTAAGAAAATCATGGGGACAGTTTATAAATTAAAATGTAGAACATGCGGAGCCGTATACTTTGGAAATTCAGGACGAATGCTAGAAGAACGGGTAGAAGAACACGTAACAGCTTTCACGAACAATCGACCTAAAATATCAAACTGGGCCGAACACTGCATCACAAACAACCACAACCCCGACCCGAAAGTCACAATTCTCTACAAAATTCAAAACAAACATACTAGGTACCTAATCGAAGCATGTGTCATAAAAACCTTCCAATGCATAAATAAAGACAAAGGGTACATGGTAAACCCGAACACACTGTCGTATTTCCAGGACATGATAAAAAATCAGAGAGAAAAATTTCAGTGAACCAATTCCTTGTTAGCAACAATTGGTTGTGTTAAAATGTTTCTGATAATAATTATAATACATTGTTACATTGTTAGTAAATATAGGTTGTGTTAAATCATTAACAATTGATTTTATAAAAATGTCTTTAATTATTGTAACATAATATGTCTGTATCGTGCAAACCAGTGAATGTAATGGAAGTTAATCTTTGTTATTTAAAAAAGGTTTGAAAAAGCGGGAAGATGGTATTCTCCGCGAAATATGACCATTAATAAAATGAAATTTATCCGTAGATGGAGTTTTTTAATTTAAGGTACAAAAGTGTTATAACCTTTCGGCTGTCCATACTTCTTCTGTTTACTTATCATCCTTTTCCGTGGATTATCAGCTCTCTTGCGAGATCCATCGTTTGCCACACCAACTGACACTAAATTATCCTCCAAGTCACACATTAAACTAACATATAAAACAAAAAAAAAATTTCAATGCTTTTAACAGGTTGTAAACGAAACGTAACCTCAACAATAGTGCAGGAAGTTCTTCCTGTCATGGCCTGTTGCAAAGGATCATGGGAGACAGAAAGCAGCTCTGTGATTGGCCGCTGAGGAATAGTTCCTTTTTGGTTGACTTTTGAAATGGAATAAACTCTTTCTGAACAAACCTGTCATTTTCATTATTTTATTTTAATAGGAATAAATTTTTTTGGGTCTGGTCACATGGTTTTATTATGTAGAATTCAACTCACTTAACAATAATCAACCGTCAGCTCATATTTTGATTTTTTGGGATTAAACTCTTTTTGAACGCCACCTCCCTTTTATCTGTGGGGCCATCTCAAACAATTGGTTTATGCACTAGACATTCTTAATGCAGAGACACTTTATCAACGTGTCATGGAAGCCTGCGAAACCGTTCAACACCGTGTGGGAGTATTTGAAAGGGTGCGACAATCCATGATCCGATGAGTGCATGCGTGTGTGGAAGCACTAGGAGGATATTTTGAACATTTCTTATGAGTTTCTGAGTTGCTGAAAGTTTTAACACTTGCTAATAAACTGACAATGTTTAACAGATGTGTCAGTACGTTCTTTCTTTAATAACAGTTAAACCGTAGGATTTTCGGACAAATGTTTATATGGAATTTTGTTCTTGTTTTAGTGTTAGGAACCCTCCCCCCAAAGTATGTAAAAGTATTTGTGAAACACCCTGTGTATATATATATATATATATATGATGCGTAAAGCATAATTGTATATAAACGATCAATTGTATGTAGTTATAAAAATAATGGAAAAAAGAAATAATGGATAAAAAAGGGAAAAAAATCTATTAAAAAGTGAAATTGATACTTAGAATTTAAGTTTCTTTGAATTTATAAAAATAATGTGATACAAGAAATTAAAAAAATAAAATATTTTTACATTCATTCACAAATGTTGGTAATAGTTCAATTTTTCAATATTAGAATAACTGATATATCTTGAGTAATCAATCCATTTGTATTTGCCACGCCCACTTGGTAATCTTTCATGATCCGAACTGTAGATAGGTTGGTACTACATTTACGTTTCGGAATTAGAAAATTTTCCTCTTATCCAACTAAATCTTAAACTTTAAATTCAATTTTATTAAACGTATGAAAATATTACTTTAAACTTCAAAATAACTAATTATTTATGAAGCATCAACTTTTTTGAAGCACTGGAATTTCATCGAGTAAATGAATTTTTTTTGTCTTTATGTTATGTAAAGAGCGTAGCAGCTGTTCGAGGGGATATCCTGGAGGGAGGAGGGGTTAGACTCTTGAAAATTCAAATCGAACCAAGGATTCAAATCACTCAATTGCTTGGTGTCTTTTTCTTTTCTGTATTCTTTTCTTTCTATATACAGTATAAAAACAAAATGATAATAATGTACGACATACCCTGGACATGTTTTTTTCTACAATTGGTCAATTACGGAATGTTCATAAGGCAGATAGCACATTTCCTCTAGGGTGTTTAGCTTTGAAATCAAATAATTATTTTAAAGAATAAATAATCGTAGTTATCACATTTATTAATTTTAGCTCTTCATAACTGTAGTATTCTTTACCTTTCTTCTCTTATCTTTACATAAAAATTTAAAGATATAGAAGTGAAGGTAAGGAATAGTAAAGTCATGGAGAGATAAAATTTATTACGAGATGATAACTGCTATTATTTATTCTTGGCATATGAAATTTTATTTTATTAAGTAGTCAAATAAACATTATTCAGTGTTAAACTTCCTTTACCTTTGAATTAGGTCATTTAAACTCAGTTTCAACACAAATCATTTAAACATCTAAATAGAATAATACTAGCAAATTGTGGTTGCTCCGCTTTGGAAATGGTGGCTGTTTTCTTAACATTGTTGTTCTTAGTTCTCAAGGCTTTTCCTGTGAGAATTCGACTTATTTTAGTCTTCAAAGTTTTCGAGATCTCTTCAGGCTCATTGAGAAAAGTCTGTTGCCACAAGTTAAACAGATACGTAGGTGGAATGTTGACTAATGCTTTCAATGCTTCATTGAACTCCCATTTCGTCATTTAGCGTGGTTTAGTGAATGAAAACCTGTTATACATCTACACATAAACTTAATTAGGACAACTCCCTCTATCGGCAGTTTACTCAACTTTAAAATTAGTCATGCCATTATTAAGTTATTTTTTTTATTCAGGTTTCCTTGTTTTAATAGATTCAATTTCCTGAAAAAAATATTGTTCTTTCCATAAATTAGGTTTGATTTATTGAGTCATTTATGAATACATTATCAAATATAAATTCACTAAACTCTGGTTGGAAAAAATATTAAGAAATAATTGGTGGGAATCTTTCAGTTTCTGTGTTTGTTTTTGTTTGTTTTTTTTATTTTTTTTTTATCTTAAGTCTTAAAAAAAATTAAAAACGCAGAAATCGAATTTGAGTTTGCTATACATTTTTATTTTCAAAACTAGACTTTTTTTTCAATAATATTTTTTCTTTTATAAATAAGTACATTTGTTAAAAGTAAAAGACAAGCAACTTTTCTTTAAATGAAACAATATGTCTCCTTATTAAGCGCTTCATTCTTGAACCTGGCTAAAGCGAAACGGCCGTACCAAAAGTCTTTCTTCCATGACTCAAAATCATTGAAAAGGATTATTTTTCAAATATTAACTTAGATTCTTTCTTTTTGTTTCTCTTATTATACAATCAAATTCGTCTTTTAAAAGAATGTCAAGAATTTATAATTACTATATTTTATTCCTTTCATTAAGTATATTTTGCTTTATCCCATAGTTGTCCAAGCTAAACACTAAATCCAAAAAGTATTACAGTTTTGGCCTAAAGTATCATAAGTGATACTAAATAGTCCTTAAATTTGCATAGGAAAGAAAAAATAAAGACGATAAATGTTTTAGCATATTATTCCAGTTCAAAGTATGAATGGACATCGTATATTATCAACATTATTAAAAAAAATGTTAACGAGCTGATAGGCTTAGGGTTACTAAGAAGAATATTTCTTTCGAATTTGTTTCAGATTGAGTTTCTACAGTGAGGAGATACTACTTTTTTCCAATAAGACACAACAATTACGGATAAAAATCAATCCTGCTTATCTGAAAATGTGATATCCATTATTGTTATAATGTTAATGAACGTGTTTTTCCTATTGATTTTGGTATAAATTGGGACCGCAGTTAAGGATCTTGAAAAAATTACAAGTCTTTTATTATGGTAAATAATGACTAATAAAATAACTAAATCTGAAGTAAAATTTATATATCCAATGTTCTGTGTTAAAAAAGTTATTTTTTTGATGTTTTAGGATATATCAAAATTGGAATACAATTATTCTATTAATAGTATTAGTAGTAGAAATCAAAAATCTTCTAAAAGATTTTCTTCTCAAATTTTTTAATGCACTAAAGTAAATAAGGATTCTCGCACCCCGAGTTACCATTCTGGGAATCTGAGACTGCTGTTTCAGCCTTGTTAGGCTTCTTCAGTCAGATTTACCCATAATGGTAACTCAAAGTGCGAGACATAATGGTAACTCAAAGTGAAACCATCCCGGCACCCCGGAATGGCTCCTTCCACAAAATCAAGCACAATAGTAAATTCACTGTGCACCGCACAGCCTCAAATTCTTGTCCCGCGGTCCGCTGAACGCAAAAGAATTTAAGTAAGGATTGAGAATCCAAAATAAAATACAAATAAATGTAATAAAGGAACTTAACGTGCATTGCAAGAATTTAGAAAACGAAAATCTCACACCATCCTTTCTCAATCTTTCTCTCCGTCTGTCCTTATTTCCGTGGGATAGCATAATAGATCTTTGAGGTAGCGGTGCTCGGCTGTCAAGCCACCCACGCTCACCACATTACAAGATTACAATGATCTAAATGACGTAAACTCTCATTCGATCTCTTTTAGAATCTACCTATTTCCGTATGCATAACTTTCGAAATAGATTCTGATTGACATCCGAAAAATTCCATTGGCCTTCGCTTAACACCAACGCAATTTATGATATCACAACATGAAATGATTAATGCCGCTGCTAATTGATACGAATGACAAAATGAAATTAAATCATAACACCCTTAACCTTTACATAAAATTTCATTGTCTCTCGAATAACATAACATTCTCTGAAAACTTATAGAAAAATCTATAAATTATCATTAGATTTTCTTTATCCAAGGTTTTCTTTCAGAAGTAGAGTAGAATTATAGTAGGTTTATGCTCATCTAGTATCGCATACTGGAGGTTTCAGCATGCAGTAATTAAGGATGAACTTTAAGAACTGGGGAAGGGTGGTAATCATTCTAACATTTTTAATTGAACAGTAAAAACTTCGTACGTTTTAATGTTTTAATTTGGACCAAAATTTAGAGAAATCCGAACAGCGTTTTGTTAATTCCGAATGGGTTTCTTGAACCTTTGATGTAAGAATAGGAGCTGGATTATTAATAAGATTGCAATAATGAATGGTAAAATAAAGTGAGATGTGGAAATTCAGTAAGTGTGAGATTATAAACGACAAAGCCACCTCAAATTCATTGAACTAGGGTCGAATTAGAGTTATATGAATACAAACAGACAAACAAAGGAGAAAAAGTGTTTCATGTGGAATAATTAGAGGCAAAAGCAAAATTAATTGTGCATGATACATATACAGGAAAAGTAAACATAAAAACGCACACATTTAAAGCTTTACCTCCAGCTCCCTCATGGGCCCCGTGGCATGTATTTACCTACCGTGGCATGTATTTACCTACCCACATGTACTGAATATGTTGAATATATACGGTGGAGGCTTTTTATTTTTCTGAAAAACATTAATTCACAAATACTTACTAAGTTGTCTGAATTAAATTACATGTTCTCATAATCCAACTCCACCATGCATTACGAAGATTAATAAGACTATTAACATTCATGGTTTAAGGTATCAGTGGAATTGTTTTGGTTCTACTGATTTTTCCCATGGAAACTATTGTTATCTTTGGTAACTTTCGATAAGAGCTCATACGGAAAAAAGTAAATAAGTATAATAGAGAAGATCTTTTATCCTTAAATGTATATCCCAAGTTTCAGGAAGTTCTACCCAGCGATTCAGAAGTTAATAGGGATAGATACATACACACACACTCATATACATTAAAACTAATTGATGTGATGAGCATCACTTCTTTGGAAAATAGGTTACAAAAGAACGGGAGACTTTGTTTCCAGTATTTGATGAGTTTTAAACTATACACAAAAAAACAAATCAAAACTACAAACAAAAAAACATTTCAAGGAAAGGTGGGATTCACCTTCTTTTATGATCTTCTTATCAATACTTGTGAAAAGGACTTTCAAGTAAAACTAGTCCTTCGAGAAAAAGTTTTCTGACAAAAATTACTTATTCGTAAATAAAGAAAGAACGAAGAAAATGTATTCATAATGCTTTTTGAAATTGACAACACTTATCTTAAAAAGTATCGCAGCAGAAAACTTCAGAAACTAAATTTAAAACAGAAATAAAAGATCTAAAATGTTCATATAATTATTCCTTGAAGCAATTGATCGACTGAAACATCAAAAATCAGATAAAATACTAGGACTAGATTAAGATCTTAAGGAATACTTGAAAAAGAAATTAGTTTTATGGTAGCACAACTTGTTGGTTTATTATCTAATTTCTGCAAATGATTTTTATACAGGCAGAACTCTTTTATTCCCATCAGTGAATTCCGTCTGGGATCTGTTAAGTTGATAAAATTAAGGAAATTGGAACGGCGGGAAATGATTTCACTAAAAGCTCGTTAGCGAATAAAGATTCATTATTGACTCCCTAGAATCTACCTAAAAAGTTAATGGGTAATGGAACAGAAACGTAATTAACATAGCAATCACTTAAACACGTTGATAAGTGTCTATTAATTGAAATGTCAAGTTTCATGTGAGTCTTCCGAGTTTAAAAGGCAATTCATCAGTGAAACCTTTTGGCATTTTCAAAGAACGGCTGTTTTCTTTAGACTTTCAGTTAGCACAATTTAGTCTTCTGGTAGAAATAGGAATAATTAACTACGAACAGCAAATAATTGATAAATTTTTACAATAGTAGCGTTATAAACGGATGATTGGAGCAGTGACTCTGGGAGGCAGTATTAAAAAGGAGGGGGGACGAGACAGCATTGGTAAGGAATAAAAAAGAAATCTTGATTTTTTTTTTGCCCCCGTTTGGAAAACAAGACTCCCTGCCATTTGAAGCACTAGATCCCCAAAAGGTTTATTTCCAAATGAGCTTTTGTGATATGAAATCTAAACTAATTTCAAAAGCAGTTTTCTATGATTTTGAAACAAGCGTACATTTCTTTGAGATATTCTTATTTGTGTCTAATAAAACATCTTGAACTATTTCCCTTTTTGCCCGTAGTCATCAGCTTTCTTAAAAATAGTTATATTAACTGCAAATGATTGCTCAACTTTCTAAGAAGGAAATAACTAATAACAAGAAGTTTGAAACAATTAAAGTCTACTTTGCTTAGCATGTCATTTCTTAATTTTCTTTTTTAAATTCGTGAAAACAACAAAAACGATAAGTCTCCATTTATATTAAAATTACGAGTGTAATACCTAGAGTATAATAACGAGTATAATACAAGCAGTACAAATTTTCCATTTTCTGGAAACAAAGGTGAATTAAGATCTCATTATTTACTTTCTAAATCAGAGTAATTACAGGTAAAATAAACCATCCGGAAATTAATGGATTATCTAAAAGTGGTTAATATTCCTTGTATAAGACAAAAAAATAGAAATGGCATTAAAATCGATTGTTTTAATTCCAATGCTTTTATGTGGGCTTTTTGAAGTCTTCTTGCGCTAATTTCTCAACAAGGGTCCATTTGAAAAACAATTTAAATGCGTTTGAAATCAAATTTGAAAACGGTTCAAAAGAAATTAGGGGCGGATACATACATAGTGTATATCGTCACATATACTAACTGCTTTGATCAGCCTCACTTTCTAATAAGAAGGTCAGCTAAAAGTATGGGGAATTCTCTAAAATGTTTCTCCGAGGCCAATTTATCTTGAATCTTCGAGACCACCTTAAATTCTAGATATTTCTTCTACAATTCTCTAGGAGCGTCAATGTGTACTCTAGTCACAATTATAAGACCGATTAAATAGAATTAAACAACCTCCTTCATCAACAAACTTTCTTAATTAATCTGCTTTGTTAAATTCGATAAAGTTTAAATTATAACTTTAAAACTAGTTCTTTAATAATCATTTAGTGCAACTTGGGGTATTGGTAAATACCCCAACTTTCAACCAATATCAACTTCAGTATTCTTCAAAAGTAACTTATCATAACCGTTGTTAAAGTATTTGATACCAATAAGTATATTAATTATAATTAATATCATGCCTCCATTGACTCGATTAATGATCAATCACAGTCAAAATTAAATATAACAACAATATCTCCTTTAATGGTTTTGTGTAGAGTTGTATTCAACCTCTTTTCTTCGTCTACCCTCAGATATAATTTTCTTTAACTACGTATCCCCTACGTCAACTATTTGCTTAATTCTAAGTATTCAATTTACCTATACATAAATAAAATTCAAGCTTCTAAAACAAATTACCTATTTACATCCAATATATTAGCCTACAGTTTAATAGTTTTTTAATAATTAAACAATAAGTTTTAATTTTACAAATACATATTTATTTCCTTTTGTATAAAACTGATAGAAAGATGATTTTTTTTCCTATTAGTAGTTGAAACTTATTTATTGTAAATCCAATCATACTTGAGAGTTTTAAATATTGTACAAAATTTCTAAATTTTGTATTTGTTTTAGAAATGTTTTTGTGCTTTCTTTTCTAATATACAATTTAATTCATTTCCATCCCAGACGCATTTTGTGGCATCGTTTTATGATAAATGAACTCACCGTAGAGATTGAGGCAGAATAATTTTCGCATCACTGCTAATCGATATTAAAAAATAATAAGTCAATAAATAAATGAATAAAAGCCTTTGAATCTCATAGCAGAGTTCAGTCATGTAAAAGCAATTAAAATGAACACCAATCTTCATTGAATAAATTAGATTTCAAAAGGTAGACACTAAAAGAAAATTTTTGCTCTGAAATAAAATATTGCGATTTAAAGTTAATGTAAAATGCAGAGTAATGGCCACTAGTTTTTCAGTAGCTTTTTTTTAATATTTAGATTAAACTGACACTTTGAGTAATGAATTATTCAGGATATTTACTTAAAGTTAATTACTTTACAAGGCTTACGATTCAACTAGAAATCTTTATTCTTTGTTTATCTGTTGTCTGTCTGTGTGTTCCCAAACCAGAGGTCCCCAAACTTTTTTTTCTCGTAAACCACTTTCAAAATTTTACTGGTTTCGGTGGACCCACTGCTGCTACATTTCTACCATATTCCCAAAACTCGTAAAAAATTAGAAGATTAGATCTAACGATGGAAATTTGCGTCGCGGCTGAGTTTCAACCCTAAATTCGGAGTGGTAAAAAGAAAAATAGTATATTTTCTTGTATTTATTTATTAAAATAATATGATTACAGACTTAATAGAATTAAAATTAAACATTAATAAACGTTAAACATTAAACGTTACTTCAACAATGCAAAAATTAACAATTTAAAAAAAATAGTCATAATTTTAATGGGAGGGATGTACTTGATGGATTGCAAATTATCAATATTTGGCTTAGACTATAAGTCTGATGTAGCTAATCATTGTTCTCGAACGGGCCACTGGATTAACGATGAGGTCAAAATTTTAATGTTAGAAAAGAATAGTAAAACTAGGAAAATATTGGAGAGCTTCATAATAAGAAATACAAAGAACTTAAATTTCAATATAAGTAGTGGCTTAGAAGTAGAGAGTATATTTGTAAATTTAGCTAATGAAATAGTAAGAAAATGCTTCAAAGGAAACAAAAAATCTGTAATAATTAAGGAATTCAATGAAATGTAAATTATCAATTATTGTAATATTAATAACAAAAATCTGTAATAATTAAGAAATTCAATGGAATGTAAATTATCATTATTGTAATATTAATCTGAGAATGTAGATGTTATTGCATCATTGTGATTGTTGATAACTATGTATACGCAATGTAAGTTCACCTGAAATCATATTGTTATCAAACAAACTTGAAAAAGAAAGCAAGGAATATGCTTTCGAAAATTCATTGGCATTAAAAAATATAATTTTTTAATGTTTCGAGAGTAGAAGTAGTTTTTATTTTTGTTCTTTACTATCGAAACCAGATAAATTTTCGTGGACCCCAACTTACAACTTGTGAACCCCCATTTTTTTTTAACGCCAACGTAGACCCCCGTCGAGTCTCCCATGGACCCCTGGGGGTCCACCTGGACCACTTTGGGAAACACTGGTGTGTACCGTATGTTGTTCAGTTGGTCTAACTTAAAACAAAGGTACATTTATTTGGTCTCCATCCCTCCCATCTCTCAAAAGTGACTCCTATTTTATAAAACCACACACAAGTAATACATACATTATATAAATCTTAGCATCAAACTTCTTCTACTAATGTTTATAACGTATTTAATATACTATATTTCGGCTATGATTTATTTCAGGTATGATTTAGTCCCCGTCCGTTGAGACAGGTAAACGTAACAAAGTAAAGGAATAAATCATATTCTACCTGAAAAAGGCTGGAGAATCTTACAGCCGAAATATAGTATATGTAAATATGTTATAAATATTAGTAGAAGAAGTTTGGTGTTAAGATTTATATAATGATTCCTATTTTAATTGAATTCCTCGTTAAAATCCCGTCATCTACAAAAATGATAGAACTCCTAGCAGAACACAGTAAAAATGACAGAACTCTTAGTAAAACGCAATGAAAACGAAAAAAATTAGTGTGAAAATTAGTGATAAGTTGTAGAACTTCTAATAGGATACCGTAAGAAATGACATTATTTCAAAAATTAATCAGCAACTAATGAACAGAGACATTTATGTGATCTTTGCACCGCATTTCTCAGATGGTCCAAATAAAATTACTGTAACCAAAATGAAAATTGTATCGTATTCACTGAGTTTCAAATGTGCGGTGATTTTTTTTCCAATTCTTGCCTCATCCTGTACGTTCATTACATCTTTAAATACATCTCCTTTACTGCAATCACTTAGATCTCAATTTTAATTTTGTCCTTGTGGTATTAGAGCGTGCAGCTCCCTCTGACGATGTAATCTGTAAAATGACTCAATTGAAAATCATTCTAACGGCACTAAATAACGGCGAACGTTTTAGCTCGCCATCTTTCTCCTGACGCGTAGCAAATTAAAAGCGGAAATGCTTTGAAATGCTAACATAATCTTATTAATCTTCCCTTCGGATTTGGAATGCATTTCGTTAAAACGAGCAAGAGAGAAGGGTAGAAGATACAAAATCCTTAGAAGACTAATTTCCTTTGACAAGATTTCATTACTTGGATTTAAAGTTAGTGAAATCGTAAACAGAATAGGAATCGTCCTAAAATACCTTTCAGTCTAAATCCGTGTGGATTAACTACTTCGAAACTTCGCGATAGAAGAATGTCGTTATGGTTTACAGATAAGAATAAATTCTGTACAGAAGCTATATTTGGTAATTGTGCCTATTCGATTATTCACTAAGCATGTGGAGTCTTACTATAGATGATTCCGGACTTGGGTAATTAATACGCTCTAACCCTTTACATAAATCAGTTTTTAAGTATGTTGGATTTCACTACCCCTCCCCCTTCGGAATCATATTAAAATGTTGTACTAGCAAATAAACATATTAAATGAAAGATAAAGATTAAACACCTTACTTTTAATTAATAAATTTAATTAAATAAATGATATACAGTACATTACGACATATATAGGACTGTACTTAAAATTTTATAGTATTATGTTATACGGAACTCATTATTTTTTGTTTGTTTTTTTGCTTAAATATTTATTAATTTGTAACTGAGATTTTACGTGTGTAAAATTGATATTCCATTAAAAAGGATTAAGGCCAACACACAAATTAAGAAGTTTTAAAAGGCTATATTGTTATCTGTGGAACTGTCCAATTTCCCCCCCCCCCCCCCCGGGTAATGTTATTTTCGTATTTTGTAACTCGAGATCTCTAGTGTGAACTTGTATGATTTTTATTTCTATCATCACTATTCTAAAGACATGTAAAACAAGATATATTGTAGTTAATGAATATTATGGTGCAATGGAATGAAAAGTTGAGAGAATCAATTTCGAAAATTAAACTTCCATTTAATTTGTGAACTTAATTGAATTATAACTATTTTTATTTAATTGTAAAAAAAAAAAAAAAAAAAAAAATATATATAATTTTTTTCTTGTTATCTTTTTGTGAAATCTTTCAGGGATTTTGTGGACAGGCATGTGATGGGGGGTGAGTTATTTAATCCTTTGTTTTTTCCCCCCTTTCTGGGTTTTTCCCTTTGTTTCTTATTGGTTGTTTGGGTCCCGTTAACCAATCAAGGAGGTCAGCCAGTAGGATTATTTTTGGGGTATCTTTTTGGTGGTTTTTCGCTCTCTCTCTCGGGGCCTTGCCAGCGAACGTAGTGGAAGTGGAATTTGGAGGGTAAGCATTTTTAGGACTAATGTGCAGTTGGAGAACTCCATTATGAGTCCTTTGTTAAGCTAGCCATCTTGTGTAGAGGCATTCTAATTGAGTAACTGTTTTTTTTATGTAAACAAATCTGAGAACAATGGGTATCAGGCAGGCAGAGCCTTTAAAGAGAGGTAAGTGGTTTTTTTTTTTAATATCATACTTGGACAAAGAACTTCAAAATTGAAAAGAATTTTCGTTATATCTCTTCAGAACTAGCATTGTTGGTAATGAGGTTACTCTCTTTTAGCAGTTGCCAGGAATAATGTGTATTCCTTCCTTACTTTTGTTTTAGAGTGAACCACTTGTGTAATAATATTTTTGCCCTTTTTCCTAAGACTTCCTTGATGGGAATTAGTAAAGTTTCTTTTTGTAGATTAATAAATTTTTGTTGTTGTTCTGCCGTCCAAAACTCCCTCCCTTATTCTAAATTTAATCTATTTGTAATAGTATTTTTCCTTTGTTAAATAAATCTTTTTTTTTTTTATTGTTACTTTCCCTGTGTTTTGACTTTTATTTAAATTATTTCTTAGTTAGTTGCACTTAATCCTGCCCTGAGTGAATGGCTTTAATGCCGCTCACAGTAATTCATAATAGAACTAATAGAATTACCGCGTGTAGGTCACACTAGATTTAAAATTAATATCGAGATCGGAGAATATAAGACGTTTCTGCCCTTCTCTACACCCCTACCACTTCAAACTTTCCCCAGTTGGTTTTCCCGAAAACCCTGTAGAAGTATCCTTCAACAAAGTTTGCCCATCCCCTCACCCCACCCACCATGTTTATACCTCTTAGGACTCGATATCGAAAATTCGATCAAATAGCATCTTTTTGATTTCGACAAAGGACACTCGTATGAAATTTCGTGTTTTCAACTAAAGCGGTTTAGCATTTATTATTATCACAATGTGTGAAGGGAATGATATCAGGGGGAGCGGCTGGTGGGTTGAGGTTCCATGATAGCCTATATTAGCCTATATTTCCACAGGGTATTAGTGAGTTCTTATGAAAAATTTGATTCAGATCCATCAAACGGTGTAAAATTGCATAGAGAACATACACACAAATTTTGACTTTTCTATACAGGGTGTCCCAAAAATAGATGACATAATTTCAGAATGTGTTCCCAAATGTAAACAATGAAATTAGTATGTATGAACATAGGTCCGGAAATGCTTGGTTTCCGAGTTATAGGCTTTCAAAGTACTTGCTAACCGGAATGTCTTTCTCTCCCATAGGTGGTTTTGATGGTCTGTCTGAAACTTACTTCTTCTTAGTACCAGAGGGGAGATGTTCAAAATGTCCACATCCTGCCTCAATACAGACCGAGGCATATCGAGGCACATTCGATGTCTTAAGACCCCGCGAACACGCTTCCAAATTCCTGGCATGTTTCGTACTGTCTGACAACCTGCTACAATTCTATTGCAGTGTCCACATCTGCCACCGGAGATGAATATACCAATGCTTTTAAATGGCCCCACACCTAGAAATTCAACGATTTTAAATCAGGTGACCGTGGAGGCCAGGTAATTGGTCTACTTCTACCTATCCATCGACCAGGAAATCTTGAATTAAGATATCTGTGAGCAACGTGACGAAAGTGTGGGAGCACCATCATGCATAAAATGTCCTTGTCGACGAATGATCAATGGAACGTCGCCCAAGAAATCAGGCATGTTGTTTGCCAGAAAGCTTTTGTACGCCATCCCAGTAAGTTTGTTTGGAAATACTTGGGGTCCCAATAACATATCACCAATTGGAATAATTGCATGTGGATTTTCATCTGCCCACACACGCTGATTGTGAAAGTTCACGATCTCCATCTCGTGTGAACTGTGCTTCATCTGTGAAGATCACAAAGGCAGGAAAGTTAGGAGTTGTAACCACTGGCAGTCGCGCAGGGTAATCTGCTGGTGTCAACGCTTGTATACATTGCAGATGGTAGGGATACAACTGTGTTCTTGCAACACTCCCCAGGCAGTCGAACGAGGAATATTCACTTGCATTGCCAACCTTCGTGTGCTGATTTAAAGAGTCGCATACACAGTATCCAGAATCTGTTGCTCTTCCGCAAGCGTCGTAGATCATGGTCGTCCTCTTTCGACAGCACGAGGTGCAAAAGTCCCATATTCACACAAGCGGCGATGGATACTCAAAACTCTTTTCCTATCTGGATATCGTCGGTCTGGGAACCTTTCCTGGTACAAACGATTAGCCTCTGCAGCATTGCTGTTCGTCAAACCATACATGAAGTGCATATCTGCACGCTCCTGATTTGATTACATGATCGCTACAACGTCCAATCAGCATGTACCACTAACCAGCCAACTACCAGATTGTATTGCAGGAAACACCTGCGGGAGAGAAAGACATCCCTGGTAGCACGTATTTTGAAAGCCTGTAATTCAGAAATCAAGCATTTTCGGACGCATGCTTATATAAACTAATTTCATTGTTTAGATATTGGAACACATACCTAAAGTTTTATATATATATAGCCGGACAGTGATATGAAATTTGAAAACGCCAATAC
>JAFIDM010009631.1:229441424-229496275 GCA_023159025.1 Thereuonema tuberculata
GTATTTATTTATTTTACTTTATACTTTATATTACACTTTAACTCAATATTAAAGATTTTGCTCTTTTTAATTTAATTTTTTTAATGTTAATTTTTTGTAATTTTAATTTTTTTAATATTAAGTATTTAATAAGTAACAAAGTAAACGGCTCATCTTTATTGCTTATTTCTTATATTAGTAATTTTTAAATTTTAGATACTTTAATCGTGTTTTTAATTTTTAATTTTAAAAGGAGCAAAATCTTTTGATATTGCGTTTTTGTTTTCAAAATTGTTTCTAAAATTTGCCGCTGAAGACGTGGTTGATGAATTTATTTTATAACCATAGAAACAGTGATTTTATCTTTGTATTGGCATTTTCGAACGGTGATTTGTTCTTTGTATTGGCGTTTTCAAATTTCATATCGCTGTCCGGCTTTATATGTTTAGTAATATATTTTTATTTTTATATTCTGTTCTGTTCTAAATTTTAAATTGCAAAAGATTGATTGAAATCTTTGCTTTGCGAAACTCAAAGGCCTTGCTTTAAGTTTTGCTTGTTCGATTATTTATATATATATATATATATATATATATATATGTGTGTGTATTATTCCATTTGGGGTCTTGTTGAGAAACATGTGTGTCAAGGTGACAAAAAAATCCTATAAAAATAGTTTTAGGCCTAGCAATAAAAGAATGACTTTACATCTGTATTTAACAATTATATGCCAATCGGTTATATAATTCACATAGTACGATTCAAATTAATTTAATTTAGACAATTGAAGGAATTATTTGCAGATTTATTTAATTTTCGGGAAATCAAGCATGTGAGGTTTGTATGACTAATTAAAAAAAAAAAGACTTGAGTTTCTTCATTTTTATTGTGTTGACAACTTAAAAAAACAAACAAAATAATAACAAGAAAAAAATACTAGCAACGTTTTTAGGGAAGTAGGCTTTACGTTCCCTCTTGAGCTTATTATCTCATTTAAAATGTGTTGATATTAATTTATTGTAATGAAATGTACGTAAAATTATTGCAATAATAATTTCACTCGATAATATCGATGTTGCTTTTGATAATCAAATTATACATCATTATCGAAATTTTAATTTAATTTATAAAACATTTTCCCATTGAACTTAACTAATCAAAATTTTAAAACCTTGTTTTTCATTAAGTACTTACCTATCTGTAAAGGAATGCCTACCCCTACTTTAATATTGGATAGCTAATTAGATAATGAAAACGGATCGTAACACTGTCGAGCTGCGATCTCCAAAGATTTGTCCCTGAAACGTTGCTTAGCAACAGGTTATCCCCACTCTCTGGAGCGGATGTACCAATATCATGAAGCAAACCAATTCTGTATAAAGATGAATTAACAGGATAAAGTAGTAAACGAACGGTACAGTTATAAGAAGTACCATAGAAAATATCTTATTATAAACTGTAATAATGGTGAGCTCTTCCTAAACCAATCCCAATATTTTTGAAGGCTTTAAAGAAGAAGTTTGCATATTTACTTGATTTAGATGATGTCATATTTAACAATATACGTATTGATTAGCTATTTACTGCCGACTCTAACGATTTCACTTAATTTTATAAGAACGTTTCTTAATTTTTTTTTACTTATCTTTTAACATATTTGATTCAAAATATATACAATTGTACATACAATAGCTTAAAAGATAAAGATACATATTTACAAATAGTGGAGCCTTTCAAACCTTCCAGAGGTTCATCTTCATTAGGTGCATGAAGATGAATGTCTGGAAGGTTTGAAAGGCTCCACTATTTGTAAATATGTATCTTTATCTTTTAAGGCTAAGCTATTGTGTGTACAATTGTATATACTTTGAAGAACGTTTCTTATTAGCATACTTTTCTAGGAAAGTAAGGCTCAAGAAATGAATCTGTTTGTATGTGAGTGTGTGTCACCATCAAACTTGAGCCGCTGGATGAATCTTCTTGAGACTTTGCATGAATATTTAAGCACCAGAGACTTTCTAATTTTTCTATTTGGAATCTTTCCGATTTGGGTCCTTGTAAAGAACTTAGCACGATAAAGCGATTAAAAATCCTATTGAAAACATTGGAAACTAAACAATGGATTTTTATCGATGTCTTAACCCTTTTACTGCCAGCCCATTGTGGGCGGGATGTGCGACGACTGCCAAGGCTCTTTTCAGGAAGTTTGCAAGATTTTAGATTTTGAATTATTTCTAGTACTTAATTTTATTTAATACATCTAAATTTTTCCCCAATGCTGAAGATATATTTGGGACTTAGAACCATGGAAAAATTATGGGAATTGACTTTAGTTTTTAGAAAGGAAAAAATAACAACTTAATTACTATATATGTAAAAACCTCAAAATTCTCCGTTTATTTCACATTATGATTGGAAAAATATTATTTACAAGCAATGAAATAGTATTTCTTATTGATAAAAATTAGTTTTCTAAAATATAAATGTAGATATTTATGATGGAACACGGCTACTGCATAGAAAATAGATTAATAGATAGGTCAGAGGTTGCTGAACATTGTATGAAAAAAATTCACTGCGTTAATAGTGAAATTAAAATTTTATATGTTGAGAAAGAATCAAAAACACGAAAAATGATTGTAAGCATGTACATTCGTAACACGATGGAAGGAAATATCAATAAGAGTGAAGCAATTGAAGTCAACGAATATTTCGTGAGAATAGCAAAAGAATTTATTGAGATGCTGTGTGTAAATTGTAATAATAATGTTGTAATAGAAGAATTAGAGTGATAGCAATAATTAACCTATAGAAAGTTTTCAAATTAAGGTTATTTGTTGTAAGTATCGACGTATGAATATTGTTTCCTGTTTCATGAAGTTGTCAATAATAGAAAGTTGTGTTATTACTATTATTTATTATTAACAAAATGTATATAAGACATATAACAAAATGTGAATACTGGTAGTATGTAATAATTTGATTATTAAAAAAATTTCGCTAACTTATTGTTGTAAATAGGCTTGAGAAAGAGGGAACGCATATTCGCCTTGAAAATTTCCTTTTAATAATAAATGTAAAATATTACATTTAATTGTGAGATGTTGAAGATCTTTTATTATAATAAATATTGTAGGAGAAAGGACCTACAAAAAGGTATGGAACAATTATATATAAATATAGTTTTCTAAAATATAAAATAACAAATATAAAATATAAAAACAAAGTAGAAAAATAATCATGAGTTATTTCACGTGGTCCATAGTCGGCCAAATTCGAAGAAAGAAGAAGAAGAAAATATAAAAACACGGAAAACTCATATTTTATTATAATGTAAAATTGTAAGATATATTATTCGTCAAAAAATGCTTACTGAATATTAGAAGAATATTTTCTAATCTGCTAGAAACTGACGCTGTAAAATAAATACTAAGAGAAAACAGACCAGCGCGAGCTCTGACCAGCACGAAAGATAGTATGATACTGGCTCGAGGGTAACGTAAAAAGACGGGAGAACTTACGAGGCAAGCATAATGTGAACAATCGATATATATAGGGTGAAATCATCTTACAAAGAAATCTCTCCAACCTTACTATTACAGATTTTAATGAAACTTTGCAGAATGAATCATTAGATTGTGTTTATAAAATGAAATAAATCTTAGATGCGGAATCGAGCGCGAAGGACCAATTTTTGGGAGTCAAAAAGGATCGAATATAGGTCGTTTTACCTCTCAAACACCAGATGGCGCTAATGATCTGTTGCTAACGTCTATACCTAGTACTTTCCTATACATTTTAATAGCTAAGTTAAGTGGCGCCATCTGCTGTTTGATGTAAACTCGTGATGTAAACTTATTCAAAGTCTTTATTTTGTTTTAAATTTAAAGTTTCCAAATTCGGAAAGATTCTTAAACGTAAATTAGATAGAATCAGATATAAGAGGAAACCTTCTACATTAGTTAATTATGATGTATAATAATCGATAAATCAATTTCATTTAGGCTACGACGCTGATCAATTTCATCAGCGTCAAAAACAGACAGCGTGCGTTGAATCTAACAAATTTCAATGCATTTTTATGAATTAAAAGTACTGATGGTTCACTTCAATAAAATATTTTGTGCATTGGGTCCTTTATTAAACAATCTCCTCTATATTTGATTTGGCATTAATTTTTTTTTAATAGCTTAAAAATGAGAGGTGCATAAAAGGTTCTATTTGTAGTCCAGTGCGTATCATTGTGAGCTTATAACTTCCAGTTACAAATCGGTCGGAAGATTTTATTATTTTAATAAGTATTATTTTTCTCATATTTTCTTCTTTTTTTTTCTTTTTCCTAATAGTAAGTTCTTTTTTATTTCTTTTCTTTTCTTTATCTTAACATAAAGATAAACAAAGGGAAAAAAGTAGTCTTATGTGATTAATTTAGCGAAAAAAGAAATGTAAGCAAAAATTAAGACAATAAAAACACTTTTAAATTTGAAATAGCAAAATAAACAAACACATAAATACAACAAATAAAAGTAAAAACCTTTGTAGAAATTCATAATATTTTTCTAATAGGCCTACTTATTAAAAAAATTATATCCTTTCCACGGATTTGACTCTCGAAATTATAAACTCTGAATATACTTGACTACTTCAGACACCTTCCTACGGTGTCCAAATTAACAAACTTTAAATCATTAATAAAGGACTCACTCACTATTGGGGTATTTGTTTGATAACTTAATATCAAGGAGATGTTGTGGGTAATGCATTAAGTTTAGAAAATACAATTTTAGAAATTGTATAAGCAGCCAATCAGCGACAATTAATGATGGGTAATTATTAATTTTTTGATTGAGAACTTTAGGTAAGCTTATAAAAATAGGAATATTATTATATTTGTTCTTTTGCTTACTATCCAAAATCTTTTTGAAGGCTAAACTATTTATTTTGGTCTCCAACTTTCCTATCCCGTAAAAATGACAGCCTATCGCTAAAATGGCTGGGCTGATTCAAATTCAAATTTGGTACATTGCTTATTTATGATCCAACTTAAAATACGAGCGCGGTTATATTGGTATCCAACCTGCCTTCCGTCGTTTCACAAATTGGGCCCAGTTCTTGCATGCTTCGACCTCATTGTAATTATCTTAGCTTAGCATACACCTAGTAAAGATATCAACAGTTAGAATTCATTGTATCTTGGATTATTAATGGAAATTTACGTAAATAGTAAGCGTGTAGGAGTAAATTATACGTTGTTTCATTATTGAAATATTAAGATGATTCATTTAAATTGCATTTATTTTATTTTAAACTTTAACACTACATCCGTGTTTCTATGTGACACAAATTTATTATCTCCGCATTATTTAAAATTTTAAAAATTAATAACCTTACACAAACAGTGATATTATTCTTAAATCAGTTAATCTTAATGAATATATATGAAAATTCTGTTAAAAACTTTGATTTTAATAATGATTTTGTATCTACTATAATCTTGACGGAGTGACACTTAGATATTTTACAGTTTTACTCGGAATTATCAGGAATTGGATTTCATGATAAGAGTATATTAATGGGAGTCCTCTCTTTCCTGTCATAAGAGCTTATCTTTTCATTTCAGACGGCTGTCGTAATGTCAGTCCAAGGTGACGTCTCTGTTGTTCTGGAATTATCTTCTTTTGAAATAGTTGCAGATGGAAGCTCTTTCAATAACAAGACAGTTCCTTCTTAATAATCAAATCAACATCTACTTATTTCTGATATAACAAAGGAAACATTGGATACATGCCAAACACTTCCCATTTACAAATGCAGCATATTCAGAGTTAAATGTTCAATTTTACAATTTAAACCAGGAACAGAATAAATCCCACTTTCCTTCACTTTTGATCACCCTAATTTACACTTTGAATATAGATATTTTGCTTTAACCTTTAATATGTTCCATTTACATTTTGTAGTCCTGTAAATTGATATGAAATTATTAAATTGTGTGGAGTGAAGCAACGGTAAAAGTGTGACACAGTAAATGCGTGAATGTTGTATGTTTGGGTCAACATTTTATGAAGCACGATAAAAGGTATGTTAACATCAGTCATCAATAGCGCTGGGATGCTGTTTATTATCACTTTCTTACAGTCCCGTCTCACCTCCATTGAAATATTTTTCCTGGGGCTTTATATACAGTTGAATGCTTTTCCTTCCCACAATGCTTATCACTGAGATCTCCTCAGCAACAATAAGTCACCCTAAGAGATGTGCTAGGGATTGATTTCTCTTGGAAATCGAATAAAAAGACAGAGACAAAATAGTGATAAGCAATCACTCCGGGTATCAGATTTTGCACTAAAAATAACATGAAGGTTATGAACAACTTGCAATCTATTTTCTTAAAATTTTGCGTTTGAGTTTCTTTTTGTAAATGAATAAATGAGAAAATGACACACAAAACTAAAACTGATTAACGTATATATTTACAATTAAAAAGAACCGGTTTCGCTTTATACAAATAGCTTCCTCAACTAATACAAAATAAATAAACTGGTGCTTAAATACAGATAGTTCCGAGGGGTATGGAGCAGTAACGGTTACGTCATGTTGGCAGCTTCTCATCTCATTGGCTTCGTCTTTTAAATTATTTCATTGGTTAATTATATCTGATGTATTGAGCCTTGACTGTATTTAAGCACCAGTTTATGTATTTTGTATTAGTTGAGGAAGCTACTTGTATATAGCGAAACCAGTTCCTTTTAATTGTAAATATATATGTTTTAATCAGTTTTAGTTTTGTGTGTCATTTTCTCATTTATTCATTTAAAATGATCTGCACACATAAATTATTTCTATCTTCATGGTTTCTTTTTGTTTTTTTGTATGAAGTAGTGAAACTAATAAAGTAAAAAAATGACGTCTTAGATTTGTAAATAATCATGACCCCCGAATGCAAACATGTGTTCTAATTTTTAACCGATTTCCTAGAAAAGTGAGGCTCATCAAATCAGTCAGTCTGTGTGTGTGTGTGTGTGTGTGTGTGTGTGTGTATGTTTCCCTTAATAACTTCTGAAATGCTGGATTGATCTTCTAGAATCCTGATATACAAATTTCAGAACTATTAGATCATGTAGCACGGTAAACTAGTAGTATAGATGTTGGGCTGCGGGTCGGAGAAGGCGGATTCAATTCCCGGTGGAATTAGGGGATTTTTTTCCTTGGTAGTTTGTCCTTCATCCCTACGTAAAATGGGGATTAAAGATGGGAGGCCGTCGGGCTGAACTTCGTTCCGATGTTCAAAAATTGTTGGAATCTGTAGCTGCAGCGCACCGAGCGAGCTTCCATTGCATATACTGTAAAATGGAATTCTTTCAACAAATCTTAACATACGTTTATATACGTTTGAAATCTTTTCGAAGTAGTTCCTCGTCGAGAAATTTGCGCGAGAAGGCTACTTAAAAACCTATAGAAAAGAATTAGAAGGAAAACAGTGATATCTTAAGAATTAATTTTAATCCATTTGCATTCTAACAATGAATATCTGTTGATGTTTTAAACAATTAATCCGATAATTAAGTCTCTTAATGCAGTGAACGAACTGTAATATCGTTTGTTTCGTTTGTTTCCAAAGATCTTAGAGATTAAAAAGCTGTGTAGCAATAAATTGTACATAGCTTTGGGTAAAAGCGTAGATGGAATATGAAGATACATGATATTCGGTAGAAGCAAATTAAGTGAGAAAAATTCTGATAAAAACTTTAAACAATGTAGTTATTTGTTAGTTTTGAAATTTGCAAATAAGTTTGCATACAAGATGGAATAAACATTTTTAGATATTTCTTAAGTGTTCTGTTTTCAGTAGACCAAATGTGATATTTTGAAGATTCCACTCAGCTATTTTGAAAATAGGCACTAAGTTGGAATACAGTGTATTTCCAAGTGCTCCCTTCGCAAATGATTTCTTGGAACCTAGATTTCATCTTCTTGTCACTTAGTGCACAATTTAGATAAGATCGTGCGATGAAGATCAAATGGTACAACAACAACAAGAATGGTTAGCTGAGGATTTCATCGAGAGACAGCATTAGAAACAGTTACAGAGAATTACCTACAACTTTTTAGAAATTTAGACAGAAGATGAACGTCAGCAGTGGCTGACAATAGTTTCATAGAACTCAAAGCCGAAAGAGAATAAGAAGAAATCAGGAAATGATGTTCTTATGAGAACAATTGCATGGTTACCAGTATCAAAGAGCTGGAAGGAATTGTAGGACATTACACCTCAAAAAAGCAAAAAAATAATTGGGAAGATGCCATTGTTTGCGTAGATCAAGTTGGTTTTGAAATGTATAGCTGACTTAATGTAAATCCCGTGTACATTCTGGTAGAGCCAAAAGGAAGAGGTAATGAAGGCAGTTCTTGCTATCATTACGGGGCATCGTTCCTGAATCTTTTGAAGTATTTACAATTCTTATTTATTGAATACAAATGTTACTGACACTGATATCTTTAAATGTAGGAAATTACAACAATACGACACAATCGCGTCATGAACTCAATACGTCATAAGCTTTTTCAGGATTAGTGCCTATAAATAATCATATGTCTAAACAAGCAATTTTGTAAATTTATTTAAAAAGTAAAATAAATACACCCAAGTTGTTTTCATGAAATTTTAAATAAATCAATTCAATAATAAAATTAAATAATATTAATCGTCAATTCATATAATATATTAAAAATTTATTATCAATTGTCAACGATAAAAATAATGCAAAAGTTTACAAAATTAAAATTTAAAAAATAGTAAAACTAATAAATTACTTAAAGGTACAAAAAAGAAGAGAGTTACAAAAATAAATATATACAGTATATTTTCTTGAGTTTTGACCTAATTGAAAATATACTATTATATTAAGTGTGTGGTGGTGGGTACGGAACGCATTTAAGTGCGAGCTTCGTAATGGGAGTATCCGTGTTCCAGGGAGCTCTAGTGTTCCCAAAATGGCGAACCCCTAGAAGACTCCCTAGAATTTCAAGGGAAAGATGCTGAGATGGTTTCCCGTTGCCTTCCTCAGAACGCCATTAAGAAATGACGTCACACCGAAGAGAAAGTGAAGAAGAGACTGACAAACACAGGAAAGGAAATTGAAACAGCCAAGCCACGGCAGGGAATCGATCCCGGATGCCGACACAATGCCCGCACGGCAGACCGCCGTCAAGACCGCTCGGCCACGCCGGCACGGCTATATTAAGTGTACTTAAATATTTAAAATGGTTTATAAAAGAAATATATATAAATTCTTAGATTACGGTTGTGTAGAATATTCTTTAATGCTATTGAGGTCTATGGTCCGCGGTCGCCTTCTATCTCTCAGGAAAGTGACCGAAGATGCAACATTTCGCACTCTCTGTAGCCCAAACTGCAGTTGGATAGAAATGAATGATGCCTTATTGGAAAGCTTATGCCTTGTAGAAATAGAGAAAATACGAGTGCCGATATCCGTGTCTCTCAGAAAATGGAAGAGGCCGAAAATAAAACTCTATAGCCCAAATTATAAGTCGCACAGACTTGACTGATATCTTATTGGAAGCTTAAGACTCGCAGAGATGGGAAAAACAAGAGTTTCGGTCTGTCGTAGAAAAATGGCAGAAAATGAAACATGGATAGGGACAGCTATGGTTTAATGTTAAATATGAAACCAGTTTTTTCTTTCTTTATAATTGATAAATAAATAAAAGAAGTCAAATATAAACGAAGACATCGTAATGTCTTACCAAATATCGATACAGTATCCTAGATACAAATGTTTCCTAGTTAATAATCTCGGAACAGATCTTAAAACATGTTGTAACGGAAATGTATGATTTATGCTTTGTAAGCACAAGTAGATTTTCATTGTCTTGCCTGCAACCTTTTATTCATGATTTTAGGCTGCTGCTGTACTATGGTGGATATTTTCATATTCAAAAATGACTTTTTTTTTTTTCAAGACACCCATAAAATATTCATTATATTGAAATTTATGGGTGAACTTAAAAAAAAACATAAGAAAAAAAATAACAAAAATTAGTAACACTGTAAAGGATTTTACAATTTAAGAAACCTTATTACATTTATGATAAAATTGGTAAATGACTTTTTTTTTTGTAGTGTTTGTTATTATTTTTGAAATGAAGCCTGTATTACCTATTACGTTTACTCGTTCCCAAAATATTTACGGTTAATGAATATAGGTCATCCAGCCATATTGATGACGTAATCATGTCCGATAGTGTCGCTTGATGAAGCAATGAAGCATACAACAGAATCCTAAAAGTTGGTGCTGCTCGTTGCAAATGAAATATTTTAATTAACTTGATTTAATTTCATTTTCCTCGGTGAAGTGAAATACATCAACAAGAACCACAAATAAATCTCTTTCTATACAAAACTTTGGATCAATTGTAGCTGAAAATTAAGTAATAAATAAATTAATAAATTCGTAATTCTGAAAAAGGCTAATGAGATCAGTTTTAATTCGACTGAGATGTTGAGAATTTCTAATAATGAAAGCAGTCCAGGCTTTCCTTATATTTACAATCATACCCTGACGAATTCGAATATCAATTCCATGGATAAGAAAGAAAATTTAAGATAACACAAAAGCCGACACTTATCGTTTATTCCTGAAATTAAATTAATTAAAATTTAACGCTATTATTTTAAAAGCGAAGTTGAAATTCATTATTAATACATCAGGTATTAACATTAACACTTAATCATTTTAATTAATAATAAGTTAAAAGCGGTTTCGCTTTCATTATTTGTAAATAATAAACTTTAGCATTATAAGTTTGTAAAGTCAAATAAATAATCATATCCAGCCTTGCTGTATCTTCATCAAGTTTGAATTCCTAATTGAGCATATTAAGAGAATGATTAACATTCTGTTGATGTGGAACTAAGTATCCCTTCGATGGGTCACTGTTAACCTTAAGTATAAACCTTAAGAATAATCACTATATTAAACAAAATTTACATTTGAGAAGGTCTTTAAGGAATGGATGGCTGGGCATATATCGAACTAAAAACTTGTTTTTATTTACGTTAATATAAACATTAAACTGCTTGTTAAAATAGTAATTGAATGAGAATGCGCAGTATTGTTATTTCACATGAACTTTTGTTTTCTTTGTCTGTACGCGCATCACTCTAAAACAGCTAAATGGATTTTAATAAAATTTGTTACGTAGCTAATTCAATGGTCCAACTTAAACTTTAAAAACAATTATTTTGGTCTCCGCCCATTCCTACAATCGATGCTCCAGCGCTACAATGTCAGTGTCCATTATGCCATGATAGCATTTGACTGAGCAAGCCCAGTCTTACTATTGTACTTGAGCTTTTTTTTTCCTCCTTGTTTGTTTGTTTGCAGATGCATTTAAGCTAAAAGGGTTGAGCGAATTTTCTTTTAAAATTTTGATTTGCTTCGGGTCCAATTTAAAAACAAAGGCAGACTTATTTTGGTCTTCACCCTTCCCATCCCTCAAAAATGACTCCGAAATCCCTCGCCAAAACAAATGAACTGATTTCTTTAAAATTTGGTAAACTGCTTATTTTACAGACTATCTTAAAATGTGAGCACGGTTACTTTGGTCTTCACCCTTACAGTGCTGCGGGTTGATCCCATCTTTGCCTCAACCACCAGTGCTGTGTATTCAGTTTCGCTGATAAGTTAATATACGATAATAAGTTTAATATATACCTAGTTTATTTATTTATTATTGATTCCTGGGTATCATTGTTCATCCCGTTACGTCAAATTATATTACCTTCCTTTCACCTCCTTTTTTAGCTGTGGACAGTTTTAATCCTCTTTTATTTCGCACTTTTTTCATGTTAATGTAACCGTAACGCATTTGTTATTTCAAAATTCTCTAAATGTAATGTTCTTTCATCATCATCACTAAGTGCGAACTTCGTATTCGAAGGGACGCGGTCTACGGAACCCTAGTGACCCCCGAAGGGCGAACCCCTAGGAGAAGCCGTAGATAAACTAGGGAACAGATAATGGAGTGGTTTCCCATTGCCTTCTCCAGGACGCCATTACGGAATGACGTCAGACCGAAGAGAAAGGGAAGAAGAGGCTGACAAACACAGGAAAGGAAATTTGAAACATCCATGCTCTCGACCGGGGATTTGAACCCGGGTACCGGCACACCGCCACACGGCAGACCGCCGCCTGAGATCGCACGACCATGCCAGCACGGCAATGTTCTTTATGTTTTAATATTGTTTTTTTTTCTTGTGCGTTGAACTCCAGTTTTAATCATTTAAATCATAGATTTTTTTTTAAAAAAGATTAAAGAAAAAGTAACAATTTTTGAGTATAACAATCTTTTTTTAAAAATGTAATTATTTTTTTAGCTATTTTATTTCGTAACTCATATTTTGTTAAAATAAACAAAACGGAAAATAGTGTAAATTAATAAATAGTCTGTGATTATTCTTATTAAAAGTCATGTAATAAGAATAAATATGATAGGACTTTTGTTTATTCTTATTGTGAAACTTTTCTCTCTTTTTTCTGAAGTGCCAAATGACAGTTTCTCCATGATTTCCTGCCAAGAAAAGGAAAGTCGATAATTTGCAGATCCAAGAAGTCGTTTCCGAAGCATTTTTGAGGGTAAGTCTCCAATTAAACTTGTACTTTCAAACTTGCTATCAGCTTTCATCGATTTTTCTGGAAAGAAATTACTACCAACGCGAAAGAATATTTGAAGAAAGAATTTGTAATACTACCTTTATTTTGTTAAATATTATTTTTTTATTATTTAAAATCAAAGTTTCTAGACCTTAACAGTGTGTCCCATAAAGAAAGGTCAATATTTAACAAAATAATTAATGTACAGAATTAAAGCTATCAATACTTTAGTAAGAACATATTTTAATATACATGATATCACAGGAGGAAAGGCCAATATTCTGGGAGATCATCGTCTTTCTAAGAAAAAAAATAAACATATTCCTATTCCAAATGGTTTCCAAGATAGAGCTATCTGAATGTACAGTTTCAAAATGAATGATAAGAAAGAGATACTACGTACTGTTTCTAATATTTAATGCTCAAGTATCAAATGTTTTAGAGTTTATAATACATTTTCAAAATTCTATCACCAACATCAATTCACTTTGCAGCTCATGTGAGAAACAGTCAGTAATGTTCATAACAGCTGCAGTAGCACCACTATCGCAACATACAGCACACATGCATAGTCGACGTTTGTGAAGATGTGCGGCATTTGAACAATACTTGTACAATGCCGCTATCAACAATAAAAACACAGCTTCACACCGATTCAATCAGCGATGAATCTCGGAAGGAGAGAAGAATAATATTGCTCGTCTAATTCAAAATATTACATATTCAAATAATTCCATCTCGAAACCGTTCGAAATAGAATTTACGTTCCTATAAACTTTTTTTTCGTGCAAAGACCGATACAATGACCTCCTAGAATGACCTTTCGTCTTCGGACATCTAGTTTAATACACAGTACGTTATATTGACAGTCGAAGAAACGATAATTGAAAAAAACAATTACTCAGTAATATATGAATGTATTTATGACTATAGTTTCTTCATTACTTATTTATTTATATTTATTTATTTAAATAATAACAGTCAAGAGAAAATATTATATTGAATACATAGAAAAAAATACTCATCTTTCTAAACTTAATAAATACGAAACATCGGACTGCGTATTTTATTGAGATTACTTTATGTAATACCATACAAAAGATCAATAAAGAAACATTCCAAAAATATACGAATTACACACCTGAAATTGAGGAGATGAAGACGAATGTCGAAGAAAAATTAAGTTCTAATTTTCCCACATATCCTCTCTATTAAAATTCAAGAAACTGGTCAGGACCCAGGATTCTCCAAAAACCACATTTATTCCTTGTCAGTAAAATTCATGAATTAGGACTACAACTGGATAATATCTAGACATTTTGTAATCGCCTATTTCTTAGGATCCTATTACAAAAATTTAAAATATAAACTCACTTTTTTTTCTTTAAACAATTTTTATTAGTAATTATTGTAAGGAATGATATTAGTTAATGTAGAATATAGGCAAGATAAGAAAATACGGAACATGTCTAGAATATACAGTAAAATGCACCTCACAACATAACGTTATTGTAGAAGTTTTCTTATTTACTGAACAAATGCCAGGAAACAAGAACAACTTTTGTAGGTTTTCTTTTAAGGAAATACAATGGAATATTCTTTCCGGATGTTTACTAATTAGGGTAAATATTGTAAAATAATATTTACTAATCAAATTTCTATATATATATCAAATTTGATTAATAATCTTATTTAACTTCAAAAAATGTCGTTTGCTAAAGTTTCTGAGGCAAATTGTTTAAAAATCCGTTGAATACTGCATCATTTTAAAATTTTAATGCTTTTTAACAACTTATTTCTGACTTATTTTTGTATCCACTAATTTCAGAAATTACCTTATTTATTTTTAAGTCTTGTTCATCATAATGAAAGTAACTGCAAATTATGTTATTATCTTTCGTGTCACAAGCATTTGAATAAGACCTGATAAAAGTTTTAAAATAGTTGTTTAAAATGGTAGTCTAAAATTTCTAGGAAAAGCGTTTCTAGATAAATAGTGTATGTTTATCGTGTTAATAACACTTTGAAAAGATTTGAATGTTTGATTGTTTTTGCCGTAACATTTCCACGTTGAAATTGATCTACAGTATTATCTTATGCAATAGCATTCATTTACCATAACATAACTAGTTACTGAATCATAGACATAATTGCTTTATAATGGTATTTTGGCAACTTTTTTGGTCACAATAAAGTATAAACATTTCGACTAAAAATTTTTCTCAAAAACTTTTTCTTGCGTTTTTACTCCATTTCTTGTACGATTCGTATTAAGGTAATTTGGCCTTAAATATCTTCAGTCTTGAGAATGCTCAAAAGAAGTCTAAGAGTGTTTTCTAATAAACACTTAAGAGAATGTGAATTAGATTCAAAAGCACAAAGAATGTCGATCCTTACAGCATAATACCTCTTAAGTGATGAACTTAGCGAAGTTGAGAAATGTGCAAATGACGTAATTAAGACAATGGAAACTAAAGACTTGTTGTTGTATTCACCTTTTCGGGGGAATAATTTTTATCGTCAGCTTCCATTATCTTCGACTTTATTATCCTACGTCATCATTGAACGTGATTTCATTTGCAAACTGTTGGAAGACATTCTTTCTCATGTTGGCTTATATTTTTGAATAAAACTCTCAGAATCTATCAATAAATTTCGCAATATCTTAAAAGTCGGAATAAAATAATAAACTCATGACTACAATTACATAGGTAATTAATTCTACTGTGAAACTTATTGTTGTAGACTGTTCATAACAATCACGAATTTGCGCTAAGCTAGGTAAGGCACAGAGAACTTAGTCGTTTTCAACATAGACGAACAGTAACTTACCCAAATAAGCGTTCTGTCTAAGTAGGAGACTTTTCACAAAATGAAAGTAGTCCTCTAAAGCATGAGTTTGGATCCGCAATCAACTAAATTTCATAAGATAAATTTGTGGTCGGCTACGGCCTGCCTTGCGACTGATACGTCTAAACCTCGGTTCGAATCGCGAAGAGGGCTTGAATGTTTTTTTAATTCTTCTGTGTTTATTTCTCTTTCTTTAAAACGACAAGCAAGGACTCAGTCGTATGGTTAATCTAGCGGTGCCTCCTGGTTAACCATACAACGACAGTAGTATTCTTTATCCATCACAGGGTTCAACACTCCATTACTATTGATCTAAGATGATCAAGAATAAGTCACACATACACAAACACACAATTACGTCATTTGGGGAATTCTCGGCTGATTGACAGTCAATTTCACGTATGGTATGATACGGTACAAGCATTACGGTATGAGGATTTACATTCATTGTGAATTTGAATGTAATTTGTATTCTGTTAATCACAATTAGCGAGATTACATCATTTTGGAACAATGCTGTGTTTGAATGCTTTCTGAATGTCAATGCTGTGTTTGAATGTCAATCGACCCCAAGAACGAGTCGATAATTGGTCCATTAACTCGTAGAAAACTTTTATTTAGCAATTGAAAGTAGACTTATTATATACGGTATATCTTGACATACTCTTAACTATAATACAATAATCGTTCAAACCTATCATTTGAAGTAGTGGAAAGAGTTCCCTTGAAAACTAAATTCTAGACATCTAGGAAATCTGGCAAAGACAAATTTTAACTATTCTGTTTCGATTTGAGTACGAAGGTTAATAAAGTAGCAAATCAGAAGTTACTAATTAATTATTAAATATTAATAGAGTGTTCATAAGGTATTAATCAACTTAAAAAGCATTTTTCGCCCGCTTTCTACTGAGGCTTATCAAAAGAAACAAGCCTAGGCTTTACTTTTTAGTCATTTTCAGGACATTTTTAAAAAAAAGTAAAGTAAAATAAAAATAAAAAACCCAACAACATAAGAATAACATTTTAAGAAAAGTAGGCTTTAAACTCTTCAGGAACTTCTTGTTAAATGTTTAGAAATTAGTTTTGCTCATCTGTAAATCAAAATGAGTTTTTTTCCAAAGAATACTATTGTAGGCTACCCAGTAAAGAATGAAGAATTTGCCATGGGATTTCTAAACAAGTTTAGAAGCACTGGTTTTAACTTAAGCAAAATTTGGAAGACTTTTGAATAATCATCTTAGCTGGCTTCTAATTTGCTCAATTTCTTTCTTTACAGTACTTCTATATACATTAATATACACAGATGTATTGTAAATACGCTTACCAGTATACAAAAACTGAAAGAAGTTGAGGAAATTGGCAACTGGACAGTAGTGCCTAATTTTTATATTCAGGTGTACCTTTCTTTGCTTTGTGTATCCGCATTGTTTTATCAACCAACAGGATGCAATTGCTTCCGCTTTGCCAAAAAGAATACGTTGTTGTGGTTTGATGGTTCAATTCCAAATGCCAGAGAAGAAAAATGGCTTTTCATTTCCAGCGGAGAAAAGAAAGATCTCACTTTTCCATCAAAGCGATCGCTATTCGGTGGTTTTCCAATGACGACAAATATTACAAAAGGAGTCGTTTTTTTTCTTTTAGTATTTTATTTTTGCACTGTCTAGAACTGAAAGAAAATAGAGAAGCTTTTTGTCGTACTGAACGGTTTCCAGAGTTCTATTTCCGGATAGTTTTGATGTGTTGTTTTGTAATTTCCGGATGTTTTTTAAGTAAATACTAAATCGATCGGTTGACAAACTTCAATTTTATACAAAAACAGATTACAATCATTCAAAATAAAGCCGAAATCGTTTGCGTGTTTTCAAAGTCTTTTTATTTCATCGATTTGTAGATAAAAGGAAAAGGAAAGTTCGAGACAGCTTTTACCAAAGAATCTATTCAAAACAAGATGTAGTTGGCGTATCAACTTTCGAATACTTGCATAACGAAAGCATAAAAAGTACAGCACGTTAAAAAAAACTTGCTAAAAAGAATAAAAAGAATTATTCATTCAACTACGTTGGCAGCTTTTAATCCTGGTTCCACTTTAAAGAGAATCATTAGCACATTTTTTGCACTCCTAATAACTTCACTTTACAAGATAAATAATTTATGACTTATCTTCATCACAGACGGACAGAAAGAGATAGGAACCTTGACTCATTCCCTATTGGTCGGATATGTACAAAAATCAATAGGGATTTACCTTTTGAAAAACCTTCTTCTAAAATTCCACCTTTTCAAGGATCGTGGGGTTATCTTGATCACAGCTATACGGACATCCGTATTTAGAGTTAGAATTGTCTTTTTTTTCTCTGCCTTAATAGAGAGAGAAAAAAGACAATTCTAACTCTAAATATGGATGTCCATATAGCTGTGATCAAGATAACCCACGATCCTTGAAAAGGTGAAATTTTAATCTATATTACTAAAATCTTTTATTTCTCTGTCTGTCTGTCCGGCGCAATTTTCTGTGAGAATGGAAAGTAGAAATAATTTTTACAATGAAACATCCGTGACAGGAATCGAACCTGCAACCCTCTGATTCAAAGTCAGACATCTTATCCATTAGGCCATAGGGACTACTACTCTCTTCATATTGTTTTTTGACTTATATCTCCTTTCCTTTCCCCCATCAATAAGGAATGTAATCAACCTTTTTTTTGAATCTCAAGATTGTTTATTTATTTCCCATCCGTCAGTTAATTTGTAATTCGAAACTGACAATTAGAACTATAATTGCCGAAACGTTGCAATATTTTAAATATTCTTACTTAACCAAATTCTATGTGATATAGAAAAATATGTGCGTGTACACGGCAGATGTTGGAGTAAAGAAAACAGAGTCAAGAAAGAAGCACTCTTTTTTTGAGGTGGAATACCGAAAAAAATCATTATTTGCAACTCAAAAACCATCAATATTTGTAACTCAAACGTCAACTGAAAAGTGACAATTACAATTAAAATGAGAGTCAAAAAAGAAAGAAGCAGTACTTCTATTAGATAGAATACTGAAAAATCACTATTTGTAACTCAGAAACCATCAATATTTGGAACACAAAAGCCACTGAAAAGTGAGAATTAGAATAAAAAAGAGACTCAAAAAAGAAAGAAGCAGTATTTCTATTAGATAGAATACTGAACACTATTGTAACTCAGAAACCACTGAAAAGTATCATTTGGAATAAAAAAAAAGAGTCAAGAAATAAAGAAGCAGTATTTCATTAGGTAGAATACTGAAAAATCACTATTTGTAACTCAAAAACACTGAAAGGTATCAATTGGAATAAAAAAGAGAGTGAAGAAAGAAAGAAGCACTATTTCTATTAGGTAGAATACTGAAACATCACTATTTGTAACTCAAAAACCATCACTATTTCTAACTCGAAAACCACTGAAAAGTATCAATAGGAATAAAAAAAAACGAGAGTCAAGAAAGAAAGATGCACTATTTCTATTAGGTAGAATACTGCTCAGAAGTCAGACGTCTTAGCCATTAGACCACGAGGCCTACATTCTAATCTCTATAAAAATAAAAATATATCATAGATATATGATTTACAAGGTGGTTCTAAAAGCAGTCGTAAATTGAGAGAATATAGACATCAAAAATTAAATTTAAAAAAAATTAAAAAAATTTAGTTTCAGTTTCCTTGATGTAATTTGTGTGTGTGTGTTTTTATTTAATAAATAAAAAATTGTTTTCCGTTACATAAGCGAGGCTTCCGGAGCGAAGCGACGGGCAGCCGACTAGTAAAAGTTCTAAAAAAACTTGCAAAAATGTTTTTGCATTTAAGGACCACTTTTAGAACTTCATACAAGTTGCGAACGACTAGCTTAATTTTTTTTTTGCATAGGGCCATGGGCACACCCCACGTGTGCTTTCATCCTTGCGGATCTATCGCACTAACCTCACAATGTTCAGAAATTGTGAAGGTAATGTTTGTTCCGTTTTTCAATTCTGACAAATTTCACAACCTTCAATGCCATCGACAGTGGAAGAGAAAGAGAAGAAACAGACAGACACAGGAAAGAAAGTAAACATCCAAGCCGACGCCGGGATTCGAACCCAGGTGCCGGTCTAATCCACTAGATCACGCCGGCACGGGACTAGCTTAAATTTCAATGCCTTAATTGTTTTTATTCAATAAATGAATAGGCCTATATTCAATAACACAAGTTGGTAATTAGTTGCCAGATGACAACGAAATTGTAAGCTAATAGTAACGAAAAATAAATTATTCATATAATTTATTGTTTATGTACATCTTGGTTAAATGATATATATTCATATAATTCAATAACTAGAATCATAAAATATTCAATGATGACCTTATGCTTGCATTTCGCTCATTGGCTTTTTTTTTATACAGTATTAGGCTCATATAAGTTAAAGACAGTTTCAAAGCTAGCTGTATTTGGAAGTGGTTTCTGTGTTTTATTTTTCTAGCACTAAGTACAGAAAATGCAGTTTCACATATGCAGGTTGAGCGAAAAGAAACAAGTAGGCTATTTTGAGTGCTTTTTCACTCTGTTATGGATATTCTTCACGAATTTGAATCCAAAAAAGATGTCAAACTATCAAACCACATAATACCAAAAGAGGATTAGTGTTGCGCGGCTCCAGATTGAGAACTATTGTATTAACGGATTTAACAAATATTAGAGAAAACCTGTAATATCCAGTAGTAGCTACCTGCTATATGAATATAAAATAGATATATGATAATAAAAAAAAAATTTTCTAATAAATGATATTTCAAAAACTGTTTTAAAATCGATCTAACTTTTCTGGAAAGCCTTATTCGTAAAATCAAATCATATCTGTGTTTATTTCTATCCATTCCAATAACTTTTAAACTGCTAAATGGATCCTTTTGGAAACTTATTATACATATTTAAGGACTACTTTCTACTTGTTTCTTTCTTTGCTACCTCAGGAAGAGACTACATGTAACGAATCAGGGGGGAAAATTTTGGTCCTCTTCTTCATTAACTAGGATATAAAGCTTTCCACAATTTTTTTCTTGAATTTTCTATTGATTTATATAACCAGAAGAATATTTAATTTTTTTCTATCATGTAAAAGAACATCAAATACAGTTTGCCGATTCTCCAAACTTTTTTGAATACTGAATTATTTCCCAGATCGTCAGTTTTTTTTAAGCTACTTTTCTAGGAAAAGTTCGTCAAATCAATGTCTGTGTTTATTTATATCCACTCCAATAACTTTTAAACCGCTAAAGTGATCCTTTTGGAAACTTTGTATACATATTTAAGGACTGCAGACATTGTAACGTTTGAATTCGAAATCGTTTTTAAGCTATTCCGGCGTGGTCTTGTGAGCTCGGCGGCGATCTCTCACGAGACTGATGCATTGGAATCTGGGTTCGACTCCCGGCGTCGGCGTGGATGTTTGCTTTCTTTCCTGTCTTTGCCTGTCTCTTCTTTCGCCGCCTATGGGTTCTCCTGTGTAGTATGGCGTTAACGTCAGAAAAGGCATCCGGCTGTAATAACCCCTGCCAAAATTTCTCTTCGGCTACACAAGGGCGCTTGTGCCGACAGCAACCTCACATGGAAGTGGGGAAAAGCTGTATTTGAAGAAGATTCGAAATCCAGAAACTCATGCGAGAAGGCGATAACAATAGAAAAACATTAAACCTGAACTAAACTAAACAAAGACTTTTTAATGACTTTTTAAACAATGCCTATTTTTTTTAGCTAATTCATCAATTAGCGCGAGATCGATATCATCGACTTTAACGGCCGGTTTCTCCTGACTGTCTTACTCACACATCATAAGTATCTTAATTGATACCGTTGATCCATTTGTGAGCAGGACTTCGGTCGTCATTGACCAACATGCTTTGTAGAGTAGCATAAAGACGAGCCGTGCACCTACTTAAAGATGATACACAATTTTTAATAAATGTAAATAAATAATTAGTTTCGCTCCCCGAGAGAGGGCCTTATCAAGTGTCACACTTGATAAGGCCCTCTCTCTGGGAGCGAAACTAATTGTGACACCAACACACTTGATAAGGCCCTCTCTCGGAGAGCGAAACTAGTTGTGTATTATTTATATTTATTAAAAATTGTGTATCATCTTTAAATAGGTATACGGCTCGTCTTTATGCTACTAATGATTCTCAGTACACGTAAAAGACTTCAATTAATCATGCTTTGTAGAGTTTCTAGAAAGTAGTTTGATCAAAGGAATGGTTGGGACGGTAATTGTTCATCGCGGATTCCAGCATCGGCGATTACGCATTAACTTGCAACTTTTTATAGAGACCGGACAAATGTCAATTTTAAAATAAAACTGTAAGAGAGAAGAAACTGCAGGAGAGATAAAAAAGGAGAGAAGAAAAATTCAGTAATTTGAATGAAGTCATTCTCAAACGAAATATAACAGTTCAATTGAATGGTTAATTAAATAACATCATGCCAAATAACGTCAAGGTTTCAGGCAAAAGTGATTAGAGACAAAAAAAGAAATAAAAAAAAATGTTTTATTTTGTTGATATAAGTAAATCCAAAATTGAAGATCTGGAAGTTATCAATATTCTGATATTCAATATGATAATCGAAGTTATTCAATATTAGTTACAGATATTCTCAGGAATACTTTCTTGCTCTGCAGTGAAGCAAATCATTTGGGGAATAATTAGAAGTTATGGCGATGAATTCAAGTTACAATGAAAATCACTTGTCAGTTAATCTTCTGTGATAAGCAGGAAAGTTTATTCATATGACTACCATATGATATACAGGGTGCTTATAATTAAACAGGAGATGTTTAGAGCTCCGTGTAGAAAGAACTATTGAACAAAATTCAGGGCCATGTGATTTCGATTTCTCAAATGAAAAAAAATAGTTCAGGAATTTCCCGCTAGGTTGAAATTTGGCGCTATTGTCGCTTTAATTAGTATATTAGTTACGTTCTAAACAACTTCCGGATATATTAAGGCTCGCAACTCAAGTTGCATCAATTTGGATTAGCGATAAGTCATGGACTTACATTATCTGATAGAGCAATGCTGGTAAAACTTTACTATCAAAGAAGCAGCAATGCTATTTCTGAACTCAAGGAATTACGATGTTTAAAGACCTTTTGAAAAGGGCCCTCTCACCATTAATAATCTCAGGAAAATGATTTTGCGTTTCGAGGAAACGATCATGTGAAACCAGGAAGGTTCGCAAACCGGTAGAACTTAAGAAAACGAAGGAAGTTGCAAAGACCTTAGTGGAGCAACAAATGCGGAATTCCTACGGCTGTGATAGTGCGCATGCGATATCACGGTGGTTGGACATGCCCTGAGTTATGCCTCGAACGCACAGCCACGTTTTCAGGTCGGGACGGAGACGTTGACGTCAAAATGAGCAGCTACGTCATCAAACGTTGGGCAGAATTTTCGAAGACGTCGAAGTCGGACATGAGCATAGTTGCCGTTCCGGCCACGTTCCGGCCAACCAATCACATTCCAGCAGTTTCCGTGCTGCCAATCAGAAGAAACCACCTTCTCCCCAGCGAAAAATCAGATCGAACAGTCGCCATTTTTATCGTCGTATCGAATTTTAAATGACAGATAAACTTATTCACTTACTTCCTAAATTCAAGAGACTTATTTCTATCCATTCAGTTCATGAATTGAAACAAATACAATCGAAAAAAGTTGAAAAAATTCTTCATTATTTCTTTGAATAAAATGTTCAGCGCCAATGACGCTTCTTTTGTGGACATTGCCAGTAATTTTTGTCGAAAGTATCCGAGCATAATGTGGTCAAATATGCTCAAAAGAAATAAATTCGTATTGTAGAATGATTTATAGTCAGATCTGACATCCCTCCAAGTTTTAAATTTATCTCAGATTTAGGAATCAGCGATATTTTCTTATTTTTCAAGAGAAGCGCCGTACGAAAATTAAAAATAAATTCTTTACTTAGAACTATTTCAAATGGTAACTCGCGTCTGTTACATTTAAAATTATATAAAATTACAGCTACATATTAAAATTGAGGTTTGCTGTACCTTTTTTTCTTTATAATGTTAATAAGATTCCCAATCATATTTAATCTGAATGGTTAAATAATATAAATAAATAAGATTTTCAGCTAAAAATCAAAAACAAATCCTTAAGAAATCCTAATAACTTTTCACTATAAATGCTATTAAAATATAAATTAAAAGACTTTGTATAATACTGTAAAAGCAGTTTATGTACATATTATTAAAACAATATACAATAGCTTTTAATTTGTTCATTAAAAAAAAAAAAAAAAACAGAATAAAATTAAAACACCCTATAAAAGTGACAAATATTATATTTTTTATATCTAAGCCTCAAGATTTATTTATTAGAATTTAATTATCCTTTATTAATGTTTATTACATTTATTAATCAAACTGTACATGAAACCGAAAGTGCAATTATAAGACCAAAGGTAATCCTGAATCACTAAAACGATTTATTGAAAACATTACAGAAGAAAAAGGACCTGATGTCAGAAATATATTAAATATTTTACTATCAAATAAAAACTAGTTCTGAGTCAACATATAAACTACTAATTTCAAAACAGATCATGCACTAGTGTCAAAAAATTTTTTTTTGACAGAGTAAAGAGAGAAACAGATGATTTGGAAGAATAGCTCCAAAATATATTTTATACAATGCTGATTGTCTAATAATTTTAGATGTAATTGTTCTATTCACTGGATTTTATATGTAAACAAATGTAGTATATTCTTAATTATTCATCCAAAAACACACTTATCAAGTAGATAAAAAGTACTGTAAACTTGAACTAAATTTCTGTATATGCACATTTAAAATAATGCATTTATTATGTCATTTTTATTATTTAAAATAATAATAATAAGTAATTAATAAAAAAATCGCATCTACTCAATTTAATAATAAAATAAATGATTCAAACCTACGATTGGTGAAGCGATTAAAAGCCATTAAAATTAATATTTAACCCACTATAATAAGATAGTTTAAGTAGAGTATCTCATAAAGGTCTCTGTAGTTATTTTAATCATACAGAAAAAATACTCACTAAAAGTTATCAATAATAATAAAATTAACCTCTTATTGGACCAGTTTTAATTTTTAAATAATATAATATGGTATAACATAATATGGTTTTATATATGTAATAAAGGAAAAAAATATTTTTTTATTAATTTATTATAAAAATATCTTTTTCTAATTTATAAAACTTAAAGAAAAGTAGGTAGGCTATTTACTCCAGGCGAAATTAGCAATTAACTCTCCTTTTCTTTATATTCGAAATCTCTTCCACTGTGTCCTGTGGAATGTTTCTTTAAATGTAGAATAACCAATGATGAAAAGAAAACACTGAAATCATTTACATCAGTTGTGAAATTGGCGCTATTTTGTAAGGAAAACGCGATATTACTGACTTGTTTCCGGTAAACGGATCGGAGAAACGGATTGCCTGACGGACCAGTGCGCCTTGTTTTGGCGTGATCGTAGTCGGAACGGAGCCGGGACGGGACGTGTCGACGTTTGGGTGCGCTCCAGGCTTTACAGTGTGGAACGTTTTGAGACAAATATTGCAGTTTTAACCCTACAGGATATCTCATTTTCACAACGTGCATCCTGGTGATTGTGAGAAGCGGAAAGCATTTTCCTTGTCATTCACAGCTCGAATGATGATTCTTAGCCCTGGTAAATTCTACGGAACCACGAGGTCCTTTTCACTTGAATGGAATGACGAACATTCACAACTGCCGTATTTAGTCTGGAGAAAGCCCACGCGTTTATCAAGAAATTCTTTTGCATCAACCAAAAGTCACAATGTGGTATGGTTTCACAGCATCCTTTACCATTGGATCTTATTTTTTGGAAGAAAAATTTGCATCTGGGCCTTTCACATGTTTTGTTAATGCCTCCAACGTTAATGGAGATATGCTTCAAAACTTAGTCTTCCCTATACTTCAGCTAAAAAAATTGTCTGGATACCACAATCTTTATGCAAGATGGGGCCCCCCCTCATATCGGCTTAAATGATCAAAGATTATTGCGTTACTCTTCACCTATCACAGAGTAATTAACCGATCATTTCCAATAGCATAGCCACCACGATCACCAGATTTGACCTCTTGTGAATTCTCATTATGATGATACTTGAAGATACTTGAAGGGGATTGTTTATCAGGGCGATGTTCTTAACGTAGCTGTCTTAAAAGAAAGAATTTTGCTATATGTGAGACAACTGCACCCAGTTATGTTCCTCAGCTATGTTCCTCCGTCGAACTTGTTGTTCATCGAATGCGGCTTTAGAATATCGAAATGAAGGCCACGTAAAACAGTAATTATGATTTATTGATTTAATTGTACATTTCAATGTGTGCAATTTGATAATATTTAAAAATCACAATCTGTAATATTGTAACCTATGAACAGTTAAATTGTTATCGTAACACTAAATTGCAATAAAATCATTGCACTTTGTTTCTCTGTACTGCAGGAATTTATTTAATAATCTATCTAATATGTAAATTAAAGCAACATTAATGCCAAATTTTGTTCTAGGGGCAAATTTCGGAACTAACTTTCATTATTTGAGAAATCGAAATCCCATGTTCAGGAAAGCATGCACACCAAATTTGGTTGCTTTTTGTCTTTATATATAAGTTCTTTCTAAATACAGCTCTAAACACCAGTTTAATTATAATCGTCCTGTAAATAATGAGAGTACGAAATGGATTAATAAGAGTTACTAGATAGCAACAGAAATTCTTTTCTATCGTAATTTCAAAAGGATTTCAAAAAGGCTTTGTTTCGAGATTTCGGATCTGTGTTTATATTAAAGGTAAAGGATTGCCGTAATAAATCTTGGTACAGGTTCATTGTAAGAACGATTCAGTTTTTCGCTGATCCGCCCCCAACCGGCCAAAGCTGAGAATTGGATGGTTAAACCGATGCCAGGCCATCTTACGAAAGAATTCAGCCTCAATTTAACAAATGGCTGCCTAAACCCTAGGACCTTTCTGTAAGAGAACGAAGCTTCAACAAATCGCCGATCACCACCGCCGATTCTTCTACTATGCATGTTTAACGCATTACCACGAGGGCTAGATCTATTTTTAAAATCTTTTTAATCGTTCACCTTTTTATTGGTTTTGAACTAGAAAACAGTAAACATATTTTTCCTTGTTTCAAAGTAAATTAACAAGAAAACGTAATAAAACGAATGAATGGAATTGAAGGATTGGACATCCGGATGGAACGGGGGGGGGGGGAAATTAGATGAAATGATGAATGACATTTGAAGCTAACGATTTGGCTACGGATGTTATCCGATACATCATAAAATAAGAAAGAATCACAGAAGTTCAACCGACAGCAGAGTAATCAAAGAAGTAATAAGACGTTGCTAATTGAAGACTGAAACCCTTAAGAAAGTATCCGATAATAATAAGGAAACATGAATAGATCCTATTTCTTTGGAAGTACTTATTTTTGAATCATTAATTAGTAAGGAAAGTAAAAATAACAAACTACTGTTGGTGAGACAACTTCCAAATATTTATTTCGATAAACATTTTTTTTGCAAGTTCCTATTTTTTGTCTCACTCTCTTCTAAACTAAGTTGTTTGAATTGGCTAAGCTTATTATTAATATTTGAGCTTTTCAAGATAAATAGCTTTTGACTCTACAATCGACGATCAGTCAAATACTAAGACTATTCTTCTTGAACATTTTTCTGCTCATCTGTTTATCTTCGGTATTTATATGCGCATGACGGATATATTCCTAAAAAGCTTGGTTCGAAGCTTATTTCCAATCCAACTTAAAACACAGCCAATTTATTTTGTTCTCTACCCAAACCATATCGCTAATAGTGAAGTTTAAAGAAATCTCTCGCTGAAACTGATTTCTTTACAATTTATTGTGATACTTATTTGTGGATATGAGTACGATTAGTTTGATCTGCATTCCCTCCCCTCACAATTGAATCTCCTCCCCACCGCTATGAGATCGATTGATGAGAATGTAGCTGATACATTAAATGTTATCATGAATTTGTGTCATGTAGGCGATAATGTTGCGCTGAGTTTGTGGCTATTAAAGATATGATCGTTAAGATATCGAGCGTTCATTTATAGCTAGCACACAAACACTCACATATTAAGAACCCGGTCCCATACTAAAAACCACAAAGCATATTAGAGTCATCCTCACATACGTTGTATTGGGACCGTCCTATTCACACAGACAAAACCATACATCAAAACAGACCTGACATCACACTTGTTGATAAGGTCAACAAACAGACCTACATCATTGATATTGCAGTGTCTATCAGCAAGAACATGCAGAAAACTCACGCTGACAAGATAAGTAAATACATTGACCTACCACACGAGCTCCAGAAGCAGTGGAGGCAGGACCGAGTACGTGTTGTTCCCATCGTCCTGTCTGCCACTGGTCTGGTGCTTCACACATTGCACCACAGCCTCAGCACACTAGGACTTCATAAAAACACTTATGCACAACTCCATAAGGCTGTGGTACTCAACACAACACGCATAGTTAGTAAATTTATGGACAAACACACATCCCTAACCATTCTTGCACACTTTTTTTTTTTTTTTACACTTGGCAATAAGTGCTTTGGTCCTTGACCCGCCATTTTGTCTTTGCTGGGGCAACCCAAGGTTTGAAACATAATAATAATAATAATAAAGAACTTGTCGATAGAAAAACAAGAGCAATCATCCAACAGACGTTAACTAACACAATCTCCAAGGTTAAATACTTTAGGGAAATCTCCGATCCATTTGAGATCCACACTGTAGTGCGACAGGGTGACGGACTTTCGCCGCTGCTCTTTAACATCCTTCTTGAGAAAATTATCAGAACATGGGAAAAAGAAGTCAAAGGAATCCAGATTGGTATTAAAACAAGAGAACAGATTCCATTTGATGTGCTTAGCGTTTGTGGATGGCCTCGCAATCCTCACGAATAACAGAAAAGAGGGCACTGACGCCATAGAAAAACTATACGAAATTGCACGAAAAACTGGCTTACAAATTTCGTATGAGAAAACGCAATATATAAAAAGCCACAAAACAAATTGCCTATTGAAACAACCCACGGGAAAATTATACAAGTATCGCATTTTAAATACTTAGGAGAAATCATCCAACCATCAGGGATCAACCTAAGGGCCAATGAGGAAAGAATAAGAAAACTACAAAGAGCGTACAGACTCACGTGGAACTATTACAACAAAAAGTCCATATCCATTAACGCAAAATTAAGTACAACACAGTCGTACTTCCTGAGGCACTATATGCAGTTGAAACGACACAAATCGGTGGACAAGCGAAAATCAAAGAAATTGAAAAACAAGAAAGGAAAATTCTCAGGAAAATCTTTGGACCGGTACAAGAACAAGGAATCTGGATGAAGAGACCAGCATCAGAAATTTATAAACACACTAATAGGATTACGGATAAATTCAGGAAAAGAAGAATGCAGTTCTACGGATATATTCACAGAATGAGCGATGACACAATTTCAAGACGGATTCTTGAGGTCATCAACTCAGGCAGGGGAAAAACAAAATGGATAAAAGAAGACGAGGAGGATCTCAGATAGACACACATGACAATAGATGATGCGGAAGATAGAAAGAAATTCAGGAACACTATCAAAAAATATACATTTGACACCACAACACAGAAGAGGAGGGGATGTAAATGGACAGCGGAGCGTAAGAAACAACACAGTGAACACATGAACAAAATTTGGGCACAGAGAAAACACAAACAGTAATCGTAGAGGAATTCAAGTTCAAACGCTCTCTTTAAATGGGAATTATCGTGAATAATAATAATAAAGAACTTGTGTGTTATTTTCCTCTATGAGGTCCCTCCTCTTTTCGTTATTTTGACTCATAACTTTTGACGCAAATGTCAGTATCAAATTGTTCATATTTTCAAGAAAAGAAAACAATGATACTCAAAGTTAATAAGATGACCTCTGGGTGAAAAGTTATGAGCGAAAACCAAATAAACTCACAAGTCATCCCTGAAATAGTATTTTATTTTCTCTTCTCATGATTTTTATTTTGAAAACTAGGAACATGCCAGAAAAACCTACTAAAATAAATAAGAAAAATAAAGATGTAAAAAAAAAAAAAAATAAACTTTCAAACTGATTCTATCATTTTATACCTATCTGTCCCATCTGTCAACCATGCGATGTGTATTTTTACAGACAAATCAAAGATTTCATTAAATGTCTGCAAAATTACAGTGGTAATAGAATGAAAACGTGAATTTCCATTTCGCAAAAATTTTCTGTTATCAAATGAGGTTGGTGCAAATGAGGTTCTATGTTTTGAATGTTTTCTGATCAAGAATTATTCAAAAAAGTGTACTTATTTAAAAGTGTTACATGAATGTTTAATAAATATATTAAAATGTTAAATATATCTTTAAAATATACAAACTTAAATTGACCATTTTTAAACAGAAACTGAATGTATTTTCACATTTCACCGCTGGCGCGCTCATGTTGTAATGTTCACTTCCTGTTTTCGGAGATTTTTAAAAGCTTACATCTTTTGACCTACACGTCAACCGGTAAAAATTTTGTTGTCATTATTTTCATTATTTTTTTTTAGCATAAAATTTGATATATAATTTATGTTAATCTGGTGTTGACAGCATAACGTGTCTCCAAGTAAGAATTTCGATGTCGCGAGCTATTTATAGTTTTGTTTATATCTTTAATAGACACAAACTCAACATTATCGCCTTCTGCTTTAATTATTAAAATCTTCTTCAAATTTGACAGACAGTCAAGAGAACAACAAATTTGTGAGTGCTTTTACAGTTCCATCAGCTTGCGCATTAACTTAAATAAATTTCATTAAATGTAATTTAATTTGCTTATTGATATCAATAAGAACTTGAACAGGTGTCATTCATATCTCATTTAAAATGGATTTACAAAATAGCCTCAAAGATATAATGACAATTATCTACTTGCAAAATGTTAATATATTTGAAATGCACTTCCATCTCTAATAGAATTAATTTCTGCCTTAGTTAATAAAACTTCTGCATTAGATCATTCTGCATTTACTTGCTGCGCAAGTGTTTTATTACTTTATTAACATATGCGCTAAATAGAACCAAAAAGAACTAAAAATTTAACTATTATTAACCGCGGTATTCTTTGTAGTTAAAAACTACAGTAAACTTGTTTTAAAAATGCTCAGGAAATGGCTAAATGGAACTTGAGGATGACTTATGTGTAAGTGTGTTTCTTTATCTTGGATGATTTACTTTTATTGAATTACTGAATGTTTATATGTTTCCTTGCATTTCAGTATGAATCATTCAGTTCTGACTACTCATTTCATATTAAATCAAAAGGGGAAAAAGGGAAAAAAGAAAGGGGATAATTTACCCAATCAAATTTGAAATTGTTGGAGTAAGAAAAAAAGTTCATATTAACACAGGTCCAATTCTAATTACTTATGAAGTCGGAACATTTTAATTTCCAGAAAGAAATAAGTTCCGGAAAGAACTTGGTCTACTTTCTTAAAACCATGTTTCTTCTTCCTTTTTTTTTTTTTTTTTTTGAAGTCTCGAAAACAATACAAACTAAAGCCTTTGGACATTTTTTAAATTATATCTGCTGAATACAGTCAAAACAGATATTTTTTTCATTTTATTGAAAAACTTAATTAATCCTGTAGTACTTACTAAGTTATCTGAATCTAATTCATTTTAATCATATTAAAACTCGCGCAGACTCCTGCAGACAGGATTCATAAGTGATTAATATTTTTTTGTTTAAGACATCCATAGAAATCTATTCGTTAGGTTTACTGCTTTTTCTATTTGAGTTTTTATCGGCTTTTCGCGCTATTTTATTCATAAGGATCCACATATAAAAAAATTAAAATATAGTTAGGTTGTTAGGTTGTCTCGTGTACTTAATATGCATACCATATTTCAAGAAGATTCATCCTGCAGTTCAAAAAATTATTAGGACAATTCACATACATTTAGAAATAGATTGACAAGCGCCTGACTTTCCTTGGATTTTGGATAGAATGAAACGCTATAAATACATAATACCAATAAAAAAGTTTGCTGCTATTGTCTCATATATTTAAAAAAAAAATTCTAGGCATTGCATTTTTTTTCCTGGGAGTTAAAGGCGGGCGGGCGTCGGGCTGACCTCCCGACCTCAATCTAGTCCCGTTGGTCACGATATGCTGGGAGCCTTACCTCCCGTGCTACAGTGGACCTGCATGGCCTGTTTATGGGATTGCTTTATCTTTAACTTATAACGGAATCATATTAATGCTGCTTGTTGCTTGTATTACTGTATATTGTGTTAGATTGTCTTGTGAGCTGTTGTATTGTGGTAAACCGTATTTACTCGCATAATTTCCCCCATCGCGTATTTTCCCCACCCCAGTTTTTGTGGATTACAAAATTCAAATTTTATTTTTATCGCATAATTTCCCCACCTCTACTTCAACGCGTTTCCAACATGACTTTGACTGGCGGTCAACTCACGACGACGCGACAATGTACCGTTACTATCGCATTTCTGTATCCCACGCTACGTTAGGGGAAGATTCCACCCCCACCCCAGTCAGTACAAGAGCAGACTCCTTCTGAATCAGTACAACAATTTCGAGTGTTTTGTGAAAACGTGAAGTTCGCGAATAAAGTTAAGTTCTCTATTAGCAGGCAGCTGATGCTGACGTCATGCAGTGAGCAGCTATAAAGATGGCGGGCTGCGCTGCGTGAGTTACGAAATTACGTCACAGTCGCACACACACTTCCGTGCATGCCTATTGCTTAACTGTACTTTGAAGAAAAAACAATTGTTGAGATGTGATTTCTTATATTTTAAATGTTGTGTGTTAATAAAATTGTTGTTAATTACATTTCTTGCTTTAAAAATCAATATTTAACATGGTTTTCCTTACACTTTCACCATATTTTTTTTCCTCAAATTGAAGAACATCGCGTAAATTCCCCACCCCCCCTTTTTTTTGTCAAAATATTGAGGAAAAAAAAGGGGAAATTATGCGAGTAATTACGGTATTATATTGTGCGTTGTTATATTGTGAGCTGTTGTATTGTGGTATATTATACTGTGCCTGTTATATTGTGAGCTGTTATATTGTAGTATATTATACTGTGCCTGTTATATTGTGAGCTATTATATTGTAGTATATTATACTGTGCGCTGTTATATTGTGAGCTGTTGTGTCGTAGGTGACTTCGATTGAACAGCAGAGGCGGAGATAAAAGAAACTCAATAACTTTTAAGAGACATTTACAATTTAGATCAGATGTTAACCACATATTAAACACATATTAAACCACAGAATACATATTAAAGCTTTTAATTGACAGTGAACTCACAAATTTTCGTCTACGTTTATATAGAACTTGAAAATTATTATCGGCTCAAAACGACAATTCAGCTATTTGAAATTCATCTATACAGACACGTGCGTTTTTTTTGCTGTGATGTCTAATTAAAAGATTAAATCTAAAACGAGAACAAAAAATTTGTGAAAGTTGCAATATCCTTTATCTTGACTAGAGTGGAAAATTAACTTTCCTCTCATCATTACATCTTAATAATGATGTACATAATTAATAAGAAGAATAAGTTCAAAAAAATTTTAAGATACAAATATACATTTTTAATTCAAATGCAAATTATATTTTTATTTGTTTCTTTGTTTTATGTTTACGAGTTAGACTTCCATCTTATTGTAAGAGGAATGGTGATTAAAGATAGTGCGAAAATAAATAACTTTAAATTTAGATAAGTTATTGTTATGCTAAGAACATTTTTGGTAATGGCTTAATGTAGTCATTGTGTAACTTATCGTTTTTGTTTCTTCCGATTCGATTTTTCCAATTTTTGATTTTATCAGGATCTGAAGTCATTATCTTGAATGAAAACAAGTTAAAGTCATTTCAAAAGCATTCCTGAAATTACAGTATGAAGTCTATGTAAGAACCAATATCTTCTAAGAATGGAAAGATATTTTTCAAAATTTTATGCGGTTGAATTTAACGACAAATAATGTTATCTGAGTTTAAGTAAATAGAAGGTTTTAAAAGCCTAACAAAATCAACTATTTTCGTTATGTCATTATTAATTATTTTCTATTGTAGATCGATATACCAGTCTGAAAACTTGCTAGCTAAGTCAATAACAACGCAAGACAGACTCCGCGAGAATGTTTGCGCTACCTCAGCGTTAAGTAATCTATTACGAAGCCCCAGCAACAGATCAAAGAACTCGCGGGGCTCCGTCTAAATGATTACATCAGACAACAAGAACCCGAAAAGCAAAGGCTTTCATCTGGCTTCGATCTGTGGTTTAAAAGGTCTCTTTGAAATACCACCCCTTGGCTTTTGTGGATGCCCGACGGGAGATACACAACTGTCAGCAGGAAAAGAGTGAAGCCATGCCAGTTTCAGGTCTGTTTCTCACATTTGGCTCGTAATCGAGATTAAGAAGCCAAGCGGTAGTGTTGGTCGTCATTAATTTTAAAACTGCTGTGAAATATCTCGATTCATTATCATCTGTAGTCTGCCTCAGTAACTCAGAAGAAATGTATCACTGATTGTCAAGTCTCCTGTTCTGTAACTATTTTTGATTGTTAAGACATTTGCTATTTCTATTCTTTATGTTAGAAATGGAAAAGGGACATGGAAAATTCTAATGGATTATATAGATATCCAGATAACTTAGCGGCCTTTATTCTTGAAAAACTGAACTATTTTAAATTGTTCCTGAATGTAAAAAACAATGTAATGTTGTATATTACTCTAAGTCCTTATATTCTGAGGCAGCCTGTATTATAATTACAAATCCACATATAAACTTTTGTTTAATTGTCAAATGCGCTTAGTGGTTTGCTTTGAATAACTTCTTCACTGGACTTTCAGGCATGATTAAAAGTTATGGCCGTTTCCTTATATTGCAAATGTTCTTTGGTCACAACAACTGTTTCAATAATTATTACTATAAGTGATTTACGATCGTTTGTTGTACCTTTGGGAAATACATTTGCGAACATATGATTAGTATTTGTGATTCACCCATAAACTATAAATGAAATTGAAATGGAAAGACTTTTGAGGGAATTGTAAGGACGTATATGACTTGTACTGCTAAAGACAGGAAAAATACCAGAGGAAAAATAAAGAAATTAGAAGTGATCTGATAATATTTTAAAATAGAAATTAAATTATATTCTTAGGTATAATTAAAATATAAGATGTTGAATCGTGAGAGTATAATTCAGAAATACATAGGAAATAAGAATAAAATCTCCGATGATGCTTTAGTTTATACGTGAAGAATTTTTAATTGAAGACGTCAAGTATCAAAAAATTACAGAGAAATATAAAATTACTATCATTTTCACTTAAACTAGTCGGCTTCCCTTCGCTTCGCTCCGGAAGCCTCGCTTATGTAACGGAAAACAACTTTTTATTTATTAAAAAAAAGACACACAAATTACATCAAGTAAACTAAAACTAAAATTTTTTATAAGTTTTTTTTTTTAATTTAATTTTTGATGTCTATATTCTCTCAATCCACGACTGCTTTTAGGACCAGCGTGTGAATCATATATCTATGATATATTTTTATTTTTTACAGAGATTGGAATGTAGTCCTCGTGGTCTAATGCTAAGACGTCTGACTTCGGAGCAGAAGGCTGCATATTCGATTCCTGCAGCGAACTTGTAGAAATTATTTCTATTTTAGAAAATATTACAACAATAGCACCAGACAGACAGAGAAATAAAAGATTTTAGTTATATAGATATACTTTTCAGTTGTTTTTGAGTTACAAATAGTATTGGTTTTTAAGTTAAGTGATTTTTCAGTATTGTACCTATTAGAAATAGTGCTTCTTTCTTTCTTGAATCTCTTTTTTTAATTACAATTGATACCTTTCAATGGTTTCTGAGTTACAAATAGTGATTTTTCAGTATTCTATCTAATAGAAATAGTGCTTCTTTCTTTCTTGACTCTTTTTTTTATTCAAACATCTCCCATGTACACGTGCTTGTTTTTCAATATCACATAGAATTTGATTTAGTAAGAATATTATATTTAAAATATTCCAACATTTCGGCAATTATAGTTCTAATTGTCATTTTCGAATTACAAATAAACGTATGGATCGGAAATAAATAAAAAATCTTGAGATTCAAAAAAAAAAAAAAAAGGTTGAATTCATTCATTATTGATTAGGGGAAGGGGAAGGACATATAAGTCAAAAAACAATACAAATTGAGTAATAGTCACCTTGGCCTAATGGATAAGACGTCTGATTTCCGATCAGAAGGTTGTAGGTTCGATTCCTGTTGCGGACGTTTCATTGTAAAAATTATTTCTATTTTCCATTCGCGCAGGAAATTGCGCCGGACAGACTGACAGACAGAGAAATAAAAGAATTTAGTAATATAGATTGTATTTTGTAAGACCTAAATGATATTATACATTCGTTAGTTGGCTTTTGATTAATACAATTTTGACATTTTATAATTAATTCTCAATTTCATCAGGGGAAACCTAATATTTAAGAAAACTGGTCAATGTAAGTTAGATGAATAAAGCTATAGGAGAACTGTTTGTGAGAAAGTGAAAAAAATAAAATCAACAATATGTAAATTAGTCTAGTGTAAACAAACAAACAGAGCATAAAAGGAAGAGGTACAATTATTACTTTACTTTAACAATGCATGTTTTCTTCAGCAACTTTGCTTTTTTTTTATAATTTCACGAGGAGTTTAAAAGATTTTTTCATAATAAGTTTAGAAGAGTTTTAAATCTTGATGTTTTAAAACAGTGATTTTGTCCACCTCCAAAGAGAAATGTTTACTACAAATGAAACCACTGAAGTGTGTCTCATTTCAGTAGCATTGCAATATTTCGAAAAAAAAATGTTTTCATTGTAAAGCGAAAACAACAACGAACTAATTAAAAGCCAATCAGAGATCGTTGATTATTTTGGGATCGAATGAGGACGAAAACAATTCTACAGTTGGCTACTTTAAGGATGAATTTTACAAATTCAAAAATCAAATTATATATATATTTGAAAAACTTAATGTCAAAAGTACACGATATTCATTCTTCTCTAACTTCAGTATCTTGGTGGATATAATTTCCTATTAAATTATTAAAATCTTTAAATTTAAAGAATGGTGTTATCACTTGTTTGTGAAGCTTTATACGTCCCCATGTGGAGTATTAAGTTTTTAAAAATCTATTTCAATCATTTGAGGGGGCTAGAATCAAAGGCAGCTACATCCATGTTTTGAAATTTTACATTTTTTTTTTTTTTTAAGATGGTAACGTTGTATGAAGAAATCTTCAAAATACTTAGAGTAGGAATTAGAACTCAATGGGTAGCACACTGAACGCCTATAATGACAGGTTATTCTTTTATTGAATAATTAAAATGTATTGAATAATTAAAATGGATTTAGCTGCCTTTGATTCTAGCCCCCTCATTTCTCTATTAGTCTTGAAAAATATAATTCCAAATAGGCGTATTTTGTCACATGTATTTTTAATTTCATAGAAACATTTGTAGATACTTATGTAGATTCTTGTTTTCAAATGTTCTTTTTTATTTAAATTATTTTGTGTAATCATTTACTTTTCTTATTATCATTAATAATACTTAAACTAATTATTGTGGTGTTTTATATTACTCATAGGGGCTTATCTACATTAATTTAGAATTTTCATATAAAAAATTCAAGAGAAGTATTTAGTTGCTTCAGGAAATATTGGTGGCGCCACTTAGTGATCAATTTTCTGTACAAACCATTACTCCTTGGTACAAACACTGTGTGTTGACTGTGGCATCGTAAAGGCTCTGGACAGGATTAAGCAACTATTGCTTTAAAAAATTTAAGGGGAAAGTTAGCGATTGCGATCCCAAAAATTTTATTCAAACATAATTATAAATATAGATTTTGAAAATAAAAAATACGAAAACAATATTTACGTTTTGAGTAGTTACGGGTCAAGTGTGACAGCTGACCAAAGATTTTACATTAAAAAAAATTAGAATTTGCAAAATAAATAAATAAATAAATAAATAAAACTAAGTATTGTGCGTTTTAGAAAGGCAGAGCGACCACTGCGGGGCGATTTTACTCCGCAGAGGGGTGATATGCTGAGATGGATACTTTCCTAAGAAATTCTTTTGGACATTTTCGCTTTTAAGAAAAAAATAACGAGGAGCATTTTTGCAATAGTATTTATTCTTTCCATAATTCTTTCCCGAAAAGCGCAAATAGAACGCAGCTACTAGTAAACTAATACTATAAACAGTAAACATCCCATCTTTGTTTCTCCTCGTCCCTATTTTGAAGAAATCGAAGGAGACCTGACGAATGCGCAAAAGCGTTGAAGGCTCTCGTAAAAAAAACCGAACAGTAAGTCACAGTGGCCCAATGATCAAAGCTTGAGGCACTTCATCTACAAAGTAACTGAATTCGATTCCAGTTACAGCTACTTTTTGCAGTGCGTTATTATCTTTCTTAATTTATTACTGATTTCGCTAGCCGGTTTACAGATGTCGCTGTCGGTTCAATTCAGCAACTTTTATTTAGGCAAAAGAAAAACGAAAGAGAAGCGTACAATATATTAACTAGCCAAATATTGGTTAAAAAATGCATGATTACCTAAATACTGTATTACAAGAGGAACTAATGTAAGAAACAAAATTGATATTCCTTTAGCATGCACTCTACGCCTTTCACGCTCCCCCATCTGAAGAGAATGGGGCTCAGTCTGTACACACATGCTAAAGTGACTCGACAAAATGAAATTGTGAAAGAAATCACTGCAAAAGATTACAATAAAAATACTTATTTAAATAATAATGGTGATACAGAAATAATTTATCAGATTAAGAAGCAATGACTTGACAGCAGAAAAGTGAATTAACCTAAGGTTAGTAATGTCTTTAAGCTTAACTAAACGATGATGAGGAAATATATTAGAGTTTGCATTCATTTTCTTTTATAAAATTAAATATGATTTTTTTAAAAATAATATTTACTTGCAGAAACTAAGAAATCGATTTGCCAGTGACTCTCCAAACATGTTGGATATTTCAGGAGAAACGAAAAAACATTATAGAAAGCAGCTGACGAGTTATTAAAAGGATTTCATAAAGATATAGTTGATGCTCCTTCATATGAAATGATATGAAAATTTATAATAATAATTTTGTTTAAATATTTTTTGCTTCCTGAACATGGAATTTCCAGATTTTTTTCAGGACTGAACTGCAAGTGATTTGAAAAACCATAACGTACCACTGAGATTTTATTGGGTAACAGAACATTGAAATTCTATTGATTAAATGTCTTAGTATTTTATTTTGTTTTTAAAATGTTTACATTACAGAAATCACTGGTCTATGATACGAAAAGTGACAACTACGTATAATTGAATATTTCAAGATTTCATGTACGTCTGCAAAACACGTCAATTGCAGCTATATTTTTTATTTACACTTTTTCGTAGCAATTTTTTGCCTCGCTGTTTTGCCTCACTTTTTATTAAAGAACCTTCCTACAGATATTTAATCAATTTCAAAGATTTTGCGACACAGCAATCGACCACGCTACTTGTAGGCAGTGGACCAGAGCTTAAATTTTTGTTCAAAAATTCTGATCTTTATATTTAATGTAAAAACCTTTGGTCAGCTGTGATTCTTGAGCTATGGCTACTATTAGAATATATTTTTTAAGCCAAATAGCTTAGTCTGCTTTAAAAATAGATGAGGACAAGCTTTGCGACTTTGTTTTCTTTTAATGTGAAACGTTATTCCTAGTCTTGAATATATTCCTTGTGTTTTTCTCTTTTGATGGACATGCGCTTTAAATTCACTTTTTTTAAATCTTCAATTTATTCGTCCCTGGACAAATGTCCAGGGACGAATTTAAGATTCTTATTTAGAAAAAAAAAAGTATTTTTAATGAACAAAACATAAAAAGATTTTGATTTGAGATAGAAATCATCATAAAAGTCAAAAATATATCATTCAAATTTTACTGTTTTGCTTAAATCTGATGTTGGTATTCCTTTTATGTTGGTATTCCTTTTAAAAATGGAAATGTGACATCAGAATGATTATCGATTAGCTACTCCTGGAATGAAGATAGAATTCCAATTTTTTTTTTTGCAAAATGATTTTCTGTTTGACGGTTTGACGGTTCATAGCAGATGGGTAATATAAAAGCATAAAGAAATGACAGAAATGAAAAATATCTGAGCTTTCATCGGTGAGAATTTGGGATGGACCGTTTCGTCCCTTTTAGAGACTCATCAGCCAAACCCAGTCGCCAAATGAAATGCTCAGATAGTGCAAAAGTGATAAGGGAAACAACTCCGGCACCCGGCTGTGGTCTCCTCTAAAAGAAAAGGCATTTAAAAACTAAACCAAAACAGGCAAAACTTTAAATCCTGGCCTGCGGAACCTTCAGGCGCAAACCATTTGAATATAAAGAACCAATGCTGAGCCCAATCTGATTTAATTCAAACAAAAGATTTAATTTCTCTTTAATATATTAAAATTCTGGTACGTTAAATCTGTTGTTTGAATTAAATCAGGTTGGGTTCAGCATTGGTTCTCTATATTCAAATTCCTTTGCGGAGTTTGCTAGTTTTGGTTTCTTTTTTAAATGTGTTTTCTTTTGGAGGGGACCACAGTCGGGTGCGGGAGTGGTTTCCCTTATCACATTTGCACTATTGAGTATTTCATCTGGTGAGTGGGTTTGGCTGATGAGTCCACAAAAGAACGAAACGGTCGTTCCAAACTCTCACCGATGAAAGCTCAGATATTTTTCATTTCTGTCATTTCTTTATACTTTTATATTAATTTCTGGCACGTTAAATCTTCTGTTCAGATACTGTCATATTTGAAAGTTTACAATGAAAGTATACATTTTATTAGATGATTGTATAGAAAAGTCAACTTTTAAATATAGGCCAAAATTTAAGCTCTTAAGTAATTTATATGTAATATATCAAATTTCATATTTAAGTTTTTATTGCCTAGATCATATTAAATTTTAATGATTAGAACCTGTTTAGGACCCATAACTATGCGATCAATTAATAATCTATTCAGACCATATTTATATATTTACATTCATTGTTTTAGACCGTATTAACGTTTGCGTAGGTCATGAAACTCTATCAATTGATTCACCATGCAGGAGTGTATCACTTATCAGATGTACATTAATTTCTTTAGACCATATTTTCATACGAAGATTATTTTTTTTAAAAGTATGGGGCTAAGTGATTAGATTTGGCTAACGATAGACTTAAATGTTGTAGAGAGCTTAATGAAAACTTTGGCACTCAAAAATTCTTGAGGGATGTTGAAACAGATTAGGCCTATTTTTATCTTTTTGCAATTTTTTTTTTGCAAAGTCTTGATCAATTTTAATTTTTTAAATTTTTATCAGTGTGAAATAGAATTTCTTGTTCCTTAACATTATTCAAAATTTGGTTTTCACATAATAAATATCTGAAAAATATTAATTGTTATTTTACTTAATGTTATTTTATATATTAGTTATTTCTCTTTAATAAATATACAGCTGTGGAATGCAAGACTTTCTACAGATTAACAAGTTTACTTCAGAAAATAAAGTTATGACTAAACAAAGTAGGTCTTAACAATGGAACATCAAAGTAGGTCTTAACATTGTTAAAGTCACAACTTTATTTTCTGAAGTAAACTTGTTAATCTGTAGAAAGTCTTGCATTCCACAGTTGTATATTTATTAAAAAGAAATAACAAATATATAAAATAACATTAGATAAAATAACAATTAATATTTTTCAGATATTTATTATGTGAAAACCAAATTTTGAATAATGTTAAGGAACAAGAAATTCTATTTCACACTGATAAAAATTATAAAAAATTAAAATTGATCAAGACTTTGCAAAAAAAAAAAAAATTGCAAAAAGATAAAAATAGGCCTAATCTGTTTCAACAGCACTCAAGAATTTTTGAGTGCCAAAGTTTTCATTTAAACTCTCTACAACATTTAAGCCTAGTGTTTTAATCAGTAGTTTATTTGGTGTGGTTAAGATCGAGAAAGTAAGTTTGTTCCTAAAACTTATTACGACGCTTGTGGCTTCAGAACCATGTCTTAAATTCACCAAATATCTGAAAAGATTCAGCCTTGATCTAGATATAGTCTGCTCAGCCGATATCTTCCTGCATCGTTGTTTCCATTCGGGAAGCCTAATTGTTGGTTTGAAACGAAGCGAAATTAAGCTGGAGGCAGCTAATCTGTTTTCCGCGCAATTAATACTTTACGAAAACCATTTTTACCACAATTTGGACGTGGATTGAATAAAATTGTCTGAGAGTCTTTGTTGAACTTAACAGTATTGATTTATGAATCACTAACCAATCATTGCAAGAAACAAACAAACAAACTAACTTATGATAAACTAAAACAGCAGTGAGCTACTCCATGTACACTGGTTTCCAGTAATAAAGGGAAAGACAGAAATCTCGTGGTAACTCAGAAAATAACTGATTACTTTGCATGAAAGTTGGTGAAAACCTGTAGATATTGTACATTAGCTAACGATTCGAAAACTTTTTTGATGAAACATTGCTTTCCTCCAATAATGAGTACATACAGAATCAAGTCAATAATTAGGCATTCAGATTAAAAGGCCACAATACCTTAAAAGTGGTGTGCTGACCTTTAACAACAATGTAATCCTCAAGCGATATTTCATTCTGTTGGAGCTCAGTAGGAACTATGGCCATTGTTATTTTTGTATACCTAGTTTAAAGACTTCCCTCGTAAAGCCTTCACACCATAATATCTAAGCAGATATCAGCCATTCCTAAAGCCGCAAGCAAGGACAAATCGTAGCTGTGTCGAGCTAGCAGTGCTATTTCTCCAGGTACACAATCGAACAAAGCGGCCATCCACAGAAGTTGTAGCCTCAGGCCTTCTTTCGCTGTACCTTCAAGAAGAAAAAGAAAGCAAAGAGGAAAACAAGAAAAAAAATGAAAAAAAAATTAATTAGGTAATAAATAAATAAAAAAATAAATAAATAGAGAAACGTTATTTCAATAAATTGTTACAATTTCCATTAAAATCTAAAATGTTTTTACACTATTGTAAATAATAATTTGGAATAAAATAAATAATAAAAAGAACATTAAAATATTAAAACTAGGTATACACTCAGTTATCTTTCGATTAGAAGAACTGAGTACGTAGCTCTGAGAGGGTCAGTTTCGAGGATTGGAGGGGAAGGTTCTTGGAGCCAAATTAACCATACTAGCATTATAAATTGTAGTATAAAAAAGAATTTAAAGAACTCAGCCCATTTATTTTAGCGAGGGGGCCATTTTTGAATGGTGAGAGCAGCGGACACCGAAATAAATGCGTCCAAGTTTTAAGGTGAACCACAAATAAGCAACGTAACAAATTTTAAGGAAATCCGTCCAACCCTTTTAGCGTGATGCACATAAAGAGAAAAATGAAAAGAAAAAGCAGAAAATATTCAAGTAGAATAGTAAGCTCAAATTTTCTGTATATCGTCAGTACGCGTTCTTTACTTTTAGTATAATGGAAACTAGATAGTCCTCGAATTACGACGGTGTTATGTTCCAAGGTACGCGAACGCGTTTTAAGTCAGTTTGGTCGTAAATTGAAAGTCATGTACAGTTCAGTACATAGTGTATTACATAGTCATTACATAGTCATATGGTACACATTACTAAGTATCATATAAGTTAATTATATGCAAAAAGGTAGGGCAATACCCAAAATACATAAATAACTATATTGCAGCAGAAACGTAATATAATATATTGTATACAACAGATACTATACCGTACACTACAGCACATTTAGTGTGACAGATCGCTTATGTAAAGAAGACAACCTTTAAGCTTGGATTGGAAATGAAATGAGTCCTACCTTGGTAGCAAACTTTCATACAGTGTAATATACAGTATTTCACAGTACATAGAAACTGTAAACAATAACATATAACAATAAATAGTACACATATAAATAACATAGCTGTTTTTATGTCTGTAAAGTATTGAAAATTTGATATTCATATCGCTGTCATTGCAGACTGAAGGTTTACTAGTGCTTAGTTGCTTAGTAGCTTCGATCTTGACTGTTGTCGGATGCAACTCGAAAATGCTCGTATTTATGTACAAATGTGAATATAAATAACAGTTGTTTTTCTTATTATTTTTAAATTGTTCATTCCAGAGTATTTAACTAGTATCCCTTGGTACCGATAAGTTTAGAGCGGGAAGATATTCCTTAACAGGGGAAAATTCCCAAACAAACTATGATTTACCAGTCATTAATTATTTTTGCAGATATAACTACTGCACCTTTAATATATTGAACGTCTGGACATGTTGGAAACATCATTTAATTATTGACAGTTATAATTAATGACAAAACTCATATACACAAAGAAACTATTATTACGAAATTGACTGTCCACTGATTCATTGTATTAATTAAATTCAAACGCACACACCTGCGAATCACTGAAATTCCATGTTTTGCGAAGTTTGTAGCTGTAGAATTTTGAGTGTTTTTGTGTTTTTTTTTCATCTTTAAAATCTGTCAAAAATACCAGAAATTTTGAATTCTTAGTTTCCTACATAATTTTTATTTCAAGAGTTTCGTTTGAAAAAGGGTTTGAAAGTTTGATTTTTTTTTGTTTTTTGTAATAGTGTTTCTCAAATGTGACGAAGTTGACCCTACAGGTTCGATAGAAAGCTCAAATTAGCCTTTGCTTACATTTATTGTGGCAATTTTTTTACTAAGCCCAGCTATCAATTTCGTCTTGGGAATTTTCCATGCAGTGCTGGGGGTTCCGTTTTGACGAAAGAAGGGGAAAGACGAACTCAAATATGCTCCTTAAGCCGAACCGTAAATAAGTATCTTTTCATTCCTTCCTTTTATCGAATTTGGCCAACTAGGGACCACGTAACTAGCTCAACCTGACAACGTCAGGACGAGGCTAGTGAAATTCAAGAAAGGGGGACGAGAATTATATCCCGTCCAGGATAACCCTGAGATAGTAAGTCCCAGGTGGGAAACGGACGAAACACAGAAGAAGAAAGAAACAGCCATGCCACCACCGGGATTCGAACCCAGGTACTGGCGCATCGGCCACAACGGCAGCCCGCCGGCTAAACCGCACGGCCACGCCAGCACGGCTATCTTTTCATTATTTATTTATTTTCGAGGGATTGAGACCAAAGTTAATGTGCCTATGTTTGAAATTGGACTGAAAATAATCCTTATACCAAATTTTATAGAAATCCATCGAGCTGTTTTAAATAGACAAATAGACAAATGGGCAATCAGAAAAGAAATATGTTCAAGTAAAATAGTAAGACTTCGTATGATCAGTAAACGATTTATCCTAACTTATTTTTCCTCGATTAGGGCAGAAGGATTAATAGGTCTGCATATTTATACCCCGAAATTAGTGTAATAAATAAATTCTCAAACGAGGTAAAAAACTGGTTTCATAGTGTACACAGCATCATAGCGACTCTGTATATGTTTCAGTTTTGACTGCTTCAATGTACTTAATAAAATTTCTATATATAATAATTAAAAAATATAAAATGTACTTAAAAAAAATAGAAGAATAAAGCATAACGAAAAAAAAAAAAAAAAGAAGAAAAGGCCCTCGTGTGCCGTGTTGTTATTCACTCATTGTCCTGATCAGGATTCTTGTGGCCACGACGCAATACTCTTATTATATACGATCACGGTTACAAACCATTTAGAATGTTGTAAGATGCTAAGAATAGAACTCTTTCTTAAGTACTATCATGAGACCGAAACAGCAAGCAACCCCAGATCGAAACTCTCATTTTGCCCCTTTTCTCTATAAATCCTAAGAGTTCCAATAAATTATGACTCTTGTCTGCCCGACTTATAGTTTGGGCTGAAGAGATGGTGACAGACAGACGGGCAGAATGAACGTAAGATCTTCACCCTCCCCATTTACAGTTTCGTTTTTGGGGAAAACGAAAACTAAAATGCCACTTTTCATATTTAGCACTGGTAATTTATCTAGCTTAGAATTCGCATTTACTCAATAACATTTTTCTTAATCAGTGGATTAATTTATTTCATAAATTAAGAGTAAAATCCGGAAGTTTTATCAATATTCTTTGATGAACTTTGATTAATTTATGTTACAAGGTTTCAAAACATGATTTCCTCAGCTGAATTGATTAGTTTTACCTGAAAGAAAGTTTTCATTACAGCGTCCAAAGGCGATTGTGTCTTTGCCTCCCACATGGCTTGTTGATTTCAGTGGGAAACCGCTAATACCAGTCGCGGTATTAAATATCCCAGTTCCCAGCATCCCAGGCAGATGTACGTGACAAACTTCAATTTATAATATATTGTAGATTTAAAGAAGACAGATACTTCAAAATTTAGATAAAGGAATTTACAACTTTCCTAAATTCAATCAGTTTATGTGTGTGTATGTGTCTGCCTGTATGTAATAAATTTTCAACTGTTGGATGAAACTTCTTAAACTTGGAATTTGCAAGAGGTTTGATAGGATTAAAATTAATCGATTTAGACAACTTAAATTAGTAATGCGGATTAAATTAACTTTTTTCAGAAACTAGGAAAATTTGTACTGTTTGTGTTCAGTACAGGTAATAATTTGAAATAAACGTAGGATTTTCGCTTTTATTTTTTTTCCCGACTTTAAAAAACAAAAAGAAAAATAATTAGGAAATTTTAAAAAAAATAACATGTTAAGAAAAATAGATCTTAAGTTCTTGCGAATGAATTTTGTTTGAAAAGAAAAAGCTATTAACAATGTAAGTTTATTCTTTTTTTTACGGTAGGTCTAATGTATTTTATATTTTCATAATGATATAGAACAAAAACAGCAGCTAATTTGCTAATTTTGAGAAAATCCTATTCGGAAGTCTTCACCATGACTTAAGCGTGATCATCAAGTTTTCAATTAGCAGCGAAACCATTTTCAGTTTTATAGTTAGAGTGATATCTCAAAATCAATGGAATTGATATTTCAAAACAATATGAGACTAAATGAAAACAATAGGAATTTATGAAGATAAGAAGTTAAGAAAAACAATCTTTTTTTTTTTTTCTATTCTTGTGAAAGATTCAAAGTTCCTGTCAATATGAAAGGCAGAGCTCTTGAAACTCTTTGACAGAGATACTAAGATCGCCAGAATACAGTAAACAATCAACAATCAACGACAGTTGCCGACAAGGACTTACTGTGTTCGGTATTCTTTGTTGATTGCAATCCTCTGGGACAAAAAACGACTGGAATCCAAGATGAACTACTATGTTACCACCTATGCCACTAGAAGGGATGAGATTCTAGAAGATTCTAGATGCAAAGAATGTTTTTTGGTTTCGAAGAGGGTGATAGGAGCAACCGAAGACAGTTTGTTAGAGTACAACTGGAAAAAAAGTGAATATGCCGTGAGTTTTGTCGAGTTATTTCTTTGAGTTGTTAACTCTTTGCTGAAATTGTTCATTTTATACAGAGAAAAGTAGTAAGATACTTTTGTAAATTTTTCAAGAATACTTTATTTTTGTTAATTGACTCTTAATGATCACAAAGATATATAAAAGATAAAGGTCATAATTGAAAAAAGATTTTTATCGAGGATAGAGGCTGTGTGGTTTGAAACTCCTGTATGTTTGTGTGCGTTCCCCAAACTTTAGAACCACTTGATGGATCTTCTTGAAACTTAGCATGTATAATAAAGTAGAATTCACAACGTAATTAGAAACTTGTTCAAGTGGTACCTGGGAAGAAATTAGCACGAGAAGGTCAGAAAAATTCCCACTGAAAAACTTTGGAATCGATACAATGAATTTCTATTGATATCTTAAACAATGGGTATTAATCCTTTTAGCTAATCCATTAATTTGCGAGTGATTTGATATGACTACACTTAATCAGCTTTTGACAAATTCAGTAAACAACGCAAATTTAATTAGCTTTTTTAAAAAAACGGAAAATGGTACTGTTTATATTCAGCAGATATTATAATTCATGTCGTTAAAACAATATAACAACTTTTTAAGGAAATTTTAGGCTTTCAGGTCTTATAGGACCTTCTTATTTTTATTTAGATTACAAACCTTTATAGAAATGGTCCAGCAATTTTATTTTTAGTGCTTTACTTGATATTTAAATTAACAATAAGCACGAAATCTCTAAAAAATAATAAATAAGAATAAATCTAACTTTCAAGTTAAACATTGTGTGAAATATGATGAAGCAACAAATCATAAAGAATAAGAAAAAGGCGGAAATCGTTTCTTAAAAAAGTTCCTTAATCTTCTTTTACCAAGGATTAGATAATTCTTTACAAGAAAAAAAATTGAGAGATACGAATACATTTTTTTTATTCGTATCTCTCAAAGAAGAAAATTGAACAAGAAGAACACTTATTGCCATCATCTCTTGCCTCCATCTGGTTCAGGTGAAGAAATTAAGTGATTTACGTTTGGAACTACGTCAATTTCGAATCAGATTGGATTCCAAGTGATCCATGAATGAAATCCACTAATGGGAAAGTGGATCGAATTAAAGAAACGAAAATTTCTATTAAAGAACTTTCTAAGCGAAATTCAAATGTAGAAATAGCAGATAATCCAAATTAAGTGTCTCTATTGAAATTGCAGCAGAGAGAATTATTGAGAGAAATGTAGTAGACTTGGTATCAGGAGTCTTAGCACAAGGGAAGGAGATTTTAATAATGCCGGATATTAATTCCAAAGATTGCCACAAGATGAAATGCGGCGTTGAGATTTGCAAAAGAATACATTTGTTACTGACAGTTTTTATTGTTCCTATCTAGTATTAAAGCTAGTTAACTGAGTTTCAGTTGTTAAATACGCAACCATTTACTTTTTTAAAGCTACATTTTTTCCTTTGTGATGATTTTTAGATCCTGGGTCTAGAATTGAAGTTGAATTTAAACAGCTGAACTGTTAGTCAAATAGCCGAGTGCACCAAACCTCCGTTAAATTTGATCGCTGCTAAAGCAACGATCAACTGACATTTTCTGTGCATCAACGGCTAACTCGCTGATCAGATGCCAAAGTTTGGCGAGTTAAATTTTCGGCATTCAATAGAAAACTCCCGTCAGCCCCCGCGCCATCCAAAGTTTAAAGATGGATGGCGTCGGCCTCGATTGATACCGACTCCTGTGATTTTTGACGATGAAGTAGCTGTATTTATTCCTATTAAATATTCCGAAAATAATATTGAATAAGTTTACTTCCTGTGAAGATTCTTTTCGGGACATTTCATATCGACAATAAAAAAATTCTGCCCCCGTGTATTTTTTCTACTCCGTGGAGGCTGCCATTTTGTAACATACTGCGCCTATGAACAGAAATCCGGAAGTGACGTTCATTGTTGTTAACCAATCGCAGCCACTTTTATAAACACATTAGATGTTTCGCGAACATCAGTAAATGACTGGCGAAACATTGTTGGTGCACAGCAACTTTTAGTTGACGGCAGGTTTTTCACTATCGCTTCCATAACTAATGACTGCTTCGATTGTTGGTTGGTGCACTCGGCCATAAGACTATTAAAGGTCTGCTGTAAGGTTCATTGATCAAAATTTATTTTCTTCTTCAAATGAAAAGTCTTATTTCTTTTTAATATTTGGATAAACGTTTAGTAAAGTATTTCAACGTAATGTAAATGACTATAGATACAATGTTAAGAGAAATCAGTATCATATTCTATCGAAAAAAAAGTCGTATCAGCACACTTATAGAAAGTTGTTCATTTCTGAGACATCTCAGAGATTCTGGTTTTGGGGTTAACTTTCAATTCCATAACAATACAGACTATGTTGGAACCTTTACCCTTACTTCCCAGCTTTCCAATTTCTTACTGTTTGTTTCATTGTAATAATCTTATTAAAGACTTTACAAAAAAAGGCAGTCCTTCATTATTTTTATCTTTATTTTTATCTTTAAGATTGAGATTTCACAAATTTCACATAATTCAATTAAATAATTAATTTCATGGTTCATTAAATTTTAAGTTATGTGCAGAGCTAAACCCATTGTCCTCTTATCTTCGATATTCTAGTTATTTATAACTTTTAGCACATTTTAAATACTATTATGTTTAAAAATCTGAAACTTTATAAAAATAGATGTTAAAGCATTGTAGTTGCAATTTTTAAATAAATTTTGATTAAAAATTGTTAGTTTTAATAATAATAGTTCCGAAAGTTGGACAAAAATATTGGCTATTGTTTTTTAGAAATATTAGTTATTGTATTTTAGAAATATTAGTTATTGTATTTTAGAAAAACTACATAAAAAGTTTGACAAATGAAAATTATGAGGCGATTCAGGAAGACTATTATGGATTTTTATAGTTATTTTTATAATTTGGGAAGAGAGTGTAAAAAAAAGTTCTCTAAGTTGAAATCATAACATTGGCTTTTAATTTTTATTTATTTTATTGTTTTAAAAATAACTATTGAGAAAATAAATACAACATTCGTATTGAGATAACCGTGGAAAACATTATGGTAAATGCAAAAACTAAAAAAGCAACCAAAAAATTGACAATAACAGATAGTTTCCAAAAAATCATGTGCTAACCTCCTTCGGCCTCATAAGAATTACCACTCATACATTAAACGTATGAGATTTCAATGTTTCTAGTGACTATTTCTATCTGATGATCGCGAAAGAAAGTGAAAGAGCTTTCTAGGATGCTGCATTGCAGTAAGTAACTTGTATACCATCGGTTGATGGCTAGGAGAATGCTGGTTTTGCTCTAATATAGGACTGGAATCTATTTCCAAAGCAGAAACTTGCCGTTCGTATAGTAGCAATTTGAGCACCTGGTGTCGAATTGTATCATAGAAAAGTCCTAACGCATTTATGTCTATTGAATCGAAATTACTGATTACAAAATTGATTGTTCACGAACAGATCTGATCTTTTCACAATGTTTTCTTAAAGGCTTCCAGAAAAAGATTTTTTTTATTCATTATTTAGCAAAAGCCTAAAAGTATTCATCGACAATCTATTCACAAATTACCATCTATATGGCAAGTCTAAAACGGCTTGCATCGACTGATGTTTCTTATGTAGACAACTTTTAGTAAGTTTCATAATATAAACAGTTTTATTTACTTGAAATTTTAATAAAAAAATTTATCGGTAGATTATTACATAAAACTTTTTCTTATCACAAATTTGGAATTAAAATTAATAAGATTATCAATGATGAATCAAAGCCATTTTAAAATTGAATTTACAAAGCTTCCATATTTATTATAAAAATTTGAAATTTTTCACTATATTAGTATTCAAATTCAACATATAATAAGTTGTAGACGATTCGAAAAAGAAAAATAAAATTGGGGGGGGGGGGTTACCTCCTCTTTAAAATTGTAATGATTAGAATTTTGTAATATTATTTAATAAACTAAAAATAACTTTATTCTTTTTTATCCGTAACTTTTTTCTTTATTAAAACGTTCTTATAAGTTAAATCTTTTTTTTTTCTTTATTTTCCATTCCTTACTCTTTTAAAATATTGCATATTTTAATACTACAGTTACTTATTTTATAAAAATAATTGTAGTTTCAAGTTATTATTTTTTAAATTCAGACAAATTAGGAATTCACTGCTGCCTCGAAACCAATCTCAATTATATCGTTCTTATGGCCCATGTATCACAATTTAGTAATGTGAAGATATTGCAATAAAGACAGATGGCTGCTTATTTTTTCACAGACTATTTTACGATAGAATTAATGTATTTTAATTCTACATTAATTCTATGTTTATTTATTAAAGCAGAATTAAAATGCATTAATTCTATCATACATTAATTAATGTATGGTAATTAATGTCTATACATTAATTAATGTATTTTAATTCTACGTTAATAAATAAAGATGCTAACTCCTAATCAACAGCTCACTTTTTTCCATTGAATCAAGCATTCAATCATGTTTTCCATTGATTTTTACTTACTAAGTAAAAATCTTGAACTTATCAAGCTTTTAAAGCTTTTAATGGCTCTGTTAATAATAAGTCTTAAGCATATTTCTACATCTTACTCCAATTAAGTCTTAAGATTTGTCTTATAATTTTTCGTAGACAAAAATAAATTGCTCACAATTTGGATTTATTTCTCATAAGTCACTATTTATTTCTCTATTGCCGATAACTCGTGACTGTTAAAATCTTTCTTCAACTGGAAAATCTTATTCAATAAATCTAATATTCCACAATAGAGATTCACCAAAGTTACGATAAAGCCATTCGTGATCAGAGATGATTTATTCCATTCAAGTGAAGGTTAAGTTGTAGTGAAGTCGACTCTCCACTGGAGTTCTTTTTTAAGCCGTCGATTTATTGGTCAGTGACTGGCTATGTACAACTTCAATGGACAGCCAAAAGCATTCGAGAATCTTCTATTCATCCACCAGCTTAGAAACTTTCTCGCAATGGCAAATAGGGCTCCATCTACGAATATGGACGGAATTTTCCCATCTGCACTTTGATGTTTTGATTTCCTTTGTGTACGTTCGTTCCATTTTACGCCACTGTTTAGCTGTGGCGCTGCAGGCATTAGGAAAAATATCTAGATACGAAAAAAGTGCTTTGCTATTTTAATTTTAATTCTAAACTCTTTACAGAATATATTTACATCATAAGGTAAATAAGCATTGATGAAAATATTTGAACTTTGAAAAGTTGTCGAATAAATACATTTATTTCTTTATTTAACTACAAGCTAATTTCGTTTGTTAACACATTTTTCAAAATCGCAGACGATTTAATGTAAATAAACAATTACTTATCTTCGGAAAAAATTCCAGAATTTGCATATCATAAAAAAAAATTACAATGGCAGAATTAGGTCAAAAAGATTGAAAAAAAAGAGTTACATTTCATTGGCCTAATTTCCAAAGCTCATCATTTTGTGTGATATGAGTGTGTGTTTACATCTAATAACTTTTGAATTTTTGGATGTATCATCTTGAAACTTGGCATACACATTTAAGGACAAAACAAGATCTAACTTAAATATTCGATTTTTTTTTCCTGTTTAGATCATTGTATATCAGCGCGTGAAAGTGACAAACATTTTAATAGAAAAACATTAGAACGAAACAATATTTCACAATGGGTATTAATCTTTTTAATTAATCCAGTAATTCGAAATAATAACGTTATTAAATTAATCCGAATTTAAGCAACTGTAATAAGTAATTAGGATTAATTAATTTTAATTCAGAAAAAAAGAAAATTTCTGCTGTTGGTATTTAGCAGATATTGTAATTTAAAGTATACTACTCTTCTTTTTATGATTGTCAAAATCTGAACATAGAAAAAAAAAATTGTAACAATAACAATTTGAGACAAAGTAGGGTTTCAATTATTTCAAAAATTTGTTTTATTTTTTACTTTTTTTAATATTTTAATTGGAAAATGATTACAGTTAACTCCATTAGTTAAAACAATTTCAAGTCAATAAAAAGAGAATTTCCACTTACAATTAATGAATTTTTGTATTTCCAAATGCAGTAGGCATCTAAACTAGTTTCCTCAATTCTAGCTTTGAAATTTAATGCAATCAAATAACGAAAAAGGATCCTTTCTGAAACGGGTTATGTATTTCATTCCTGTTTAATATATCAACTTTCTGCAAGAAAAAGTGACAAAATGAAAATAAAACAAAAAAATTAAAATAAAAGGAAGTTCCTGAAAGAACATAAAGCATGCATTTAAATTTTATTTCTTAAAAGTTTCTTTAATGTTTTTTCTTTTCTTTTTTTTTTTACCCGTATTTATTTATTTATTTTCTTTTATAGTTTACATTTAACTCATGTTAGGATTTTTTTCAATCTCAATTAAATAAACAGGTGCTTTATTTAATTACATAAAAACATATACAGTGGTATCTAGACTTACGAGTGTCCCAACTAACGAGTTTTTTGAGATACGAGCCGTCTCTCGACCGATATTCTGCTTTTGAGTTGAGAGCTAAAATTCGGGTTAAGAGCTAGCTTCAGATACTCCACCGCTAGATGGCGCAGAAAACGCCACAACGTCCGCCCAGCATCCTGTGTCTCACTCGTTCACGGTTAGCTTGCAGTGGAAGTATCAGCGTTGTGCTCGCATTTGTGCTTGCAGCTATTTTGAAAAACTTCCAACCGTTTTTCCAACCATGAGTCCGAAGAAAGTGAGTGTGAAGGACAGTACTGAGAAGAAGAAGCGGATGATGTGCATTGAATTAAAGAAAGAAATTATCGAAAAACATGACCGAGGTATGCGTGTAGTCGACTTGGCGAAGCACTACGAGCTTAGCACTTCTATGATCTGCACCATACTGAAGCAGAAGGAGTTGATAAAGTCTATAACACCAGCAAAGGGCGTTAAACTAATTTCTAAACAGCGGACATCTATCCATGAAAATATGGAGAAGTAGCTGATGGTGTGGTTGACGGAGAAGCAGCAGCTCGCAGGAGATATCGTGACGGAGGCTGTAATCTGCGGGAAGGCACGAGCTATTTACGCTGATACCCAGGCACTTCGACGGACGAGGAATCGGGCGAGCAGTTTAAAGCCAGTCGAGGTTGGTTCGAGAATTTAAAAATAGGACCGGCATTCAGTCCGTTGTCAGGCATGGTGAGGCAGCGAGCGTGGATATGAAGGCAGCTGAGGATTACCTCAAAACTTTTGCCGGAATTATAGCAGCCGAAGGATACATACCCCAGCAAGTCTTCTTCCTGTGACGACACAGGACTCTTCTGGAAGAAGATGGCAAGGAGTATTTATATAGTGGCAGAGGAGATAAGGATGCCAGGCCACAAACCCATGAAAGATAGGCTAACCCTCGCACTGTAAGCCAATGCGAGCGGCGACTACAAGATTAAACCACTGCTTGTTTATCATTCGGAAAACCCAAGAGCCTTTGAGGCTTCGAGCGCACGGTAGAATTTGCAGTTCCAAAACCGCAGAATCGCAATTAAAGTCGTAAAACAATTTAGGGGGAAAACTGGAGAGGAGACGTTGACGACTCGTGCGGGCCATAATGTGGCATTGTCCTTCAGGATGCCGGGGGTGCTTCAGTTCTACTTGGGATATCGGA
>JAFIDM010009631.1:229496675-229508829 GCA_023159025.1 Thereuonema tuberculata
CCCAAGTAGAACTGAAGCACCCCCGGCATCCTGAAGGACAATGCCACATTATGGCCCGCACGAGTCGTCAACGTCTCCTCTCCAGTTTTCCCCCTAAATTGTTTTACGACTTTAATTGCGATTCTGCGGTTTTGGAACTGCAAATTCTACCGTGCGCTCGAACTCTGAGTCACTTAGGATTCTGAAAGAAAAACTGCAGGTTATGTGGAGGGCAAACCCGAGGGCGTGGGTCACAGGCAGTTCTTTGTGGAGTTGGTAAATTTGGGCTTTGCTCATGACGTTAAGAAATATCTCCAGGAAAATAACCTACCCCTGCAAGCCCTTCTCGTCCTGGACAATGCACCTGCTCACCCACCTAACCTCGAAGATGATATCCTCGAAGAGTTCAAATTTATAAAGGTTCTCTACCTTTTCTCTACCTTCTACCCAATCCTGCAGCTCAACACCACCCCTATCCTGCAGCTCATGGAGCAGCAGGTGATTTCTAATTTCAAGAAGCTCTTTACCAAGCACCTGTTCCGCCTCTGCTTTGAGGTGACGGAAAACACAAACCTCACCCTTCGAGAGTTCTGGAAGGGCCACTATATCTGGGTGTGGCCTGTATAGGGTGTTACAAAGTGAACCTTGATCTCTGAGTAGAAGAAGCTGTGGCCTCAGGTTGTGTCTGAAACGGACTTCGAAGACTCGAACCCGAAGTGGCAGTGGTGGAGAAGATTGTATCCGTCGGCAATGCCAAGGGCCTGGACATGTATGAAGGTGATATAAAGCAGCTACAGACGCAGCAATACACGGTGGTTTTACAGGAAATAGGTGGCGCGAAGGAGGCGGAGGAGGTTATCTCTACAAGTGAGATAAAGGAATGTTGGGAATATGGGAGAAACTTCCATGCTTTATTCAAAAGAAACACCCAGAAAAAGTTGCAACTGGGCGTGCGACAGTGCTACTTAATGTCACTTGTCTACCTCATTTCAGAAACATTCTGAAAGGAGGATGAAACAGACCTCATTGGATAGGTTTTTATCGAAAACTCCTGCAGATGAAAGAGAGGAAAGCGTGGCGAAAAGGGCAAAAATCAGTGAATAAGATTCAGTTATTCAGTTCAGACTTTCTCCTCCTTCTTTTTCCTCCTATACAATATTCGTTATTTATAAACACATTTTTAAAAACATGTAACAAAAAATTGAGGAATTTTTTGGAGGTCCAAAACGGATTAATAGTATTTCAATTTATTTCAATGGGGAAAATTGATTTGACATACGAGTAATTTAAGTTATGAGCTCCGTCACGGAACGAATCAAACTCGTAAGTCAAGGGACCACTGTATTTATTTAGGTAAATACAAATTGACCTAAATTACCTTCATTTCATTCAGTTTCATCTTTTTCCGCATTGGGTTTTCATAATGAAGATTTGAAGATTTAATTTCATACATGAATTAATCAATACTTGTACATTATTAACATTTTTATAATTAAATTTTTTCTTCTTTTTTGTTACATTCAAATACTTATTAAAAAGTTTTTAAACTTTGTTTACAATTAAACAAAACAAAAAAAAAAAAGTCGTAATAACAACAAAAACGAAAAGTCTACAAATAAAGCCTATTTGAATACATACAGTACAAATATAGTATTTATAGTACAAATACCGTAAAACCTCGTTAAGTCGTCACTCAAGGGACCAAACATTTTCGACGACTTAAGCGGAGTGATGACTTATGCGGAGTGGGAATTTTTGAGAAAAAAAACACTGAAAGACAGTATTTTTATGAATTGCTGTAGGATTCGGTGAGAAATACAAGATTTTCAGAAATCAATTCATGCAAATGAATGAGTGGAAAATTAAAAAAAACACAAATTTTTACGGTTAATTAAAACACATTTTAATCATTTTAAAAGAAAGGCAATGTCTGTCTTTGAAACGTTCCAGCCAACCATTGCTGCCGCCAAAATCTTCAATGTTCAACTCCTTAGCAATTTCCACGGCTTTTTCTTTGAGAATCATAGTAGAAATCGGCACATTTTGCGATCTGGCATGTTTAGCAATCGAACTAAAACCTCCTCGAGCTCGTCAAACTTCGATTTCCTCATTCTCTTTCTTTTGTCTTTGCAGTCAGCTTCTTCAATTACTTGTTTCAATGATAGAATATCGTTTAATATAGTCCTGTGAATATGGTGTTCTTTGGCAAAAGCTGTTTTCGAAACATTTGATTTTTCAAAAAGTGCAATTAAGTCTTTTTTTTCTTTAAAAGATAACGAGGTAACTTTTCCTTTCCCTTGCATGTTAAAAACGTAATCGAACTACGAAATTGCAAGAAAAAAAATAGCCCTTACAGCGGGGCTTACTCGCTATGAAATGAAGTCACACTCAGGAGCGGTCAAGAAAAACGTCTACACTCCACAAGTCGCAGCGAGAAGTGTGTTTTGAATGATTAGCAGCGAGATTCCAAGAACCCAAATCCTCCGAAGGGGTAGGAACGGAATGAAGTGACAGGCATTGTCGAAAATTCCCTGTAAAAGCTTGGCTTTCTTAAAGTGAAGGAGCGGGGCTGAAAAGACAACACGAATGCAAGCAAAATGGAGAAGAAAGATGCTTTTGGTCATTTTGAGGGTGACGAGTTATCCGGAGTTGAATTAAATTTGGTGAAGGATAAAGGAGGGTTATTTTACATTATTGTCTATGAGACCTTGTCGGGACCAAAGGAAAACGACGACTTAAACGGAGTGACGACTTATCCGGGTGACGACTTAACAAGGTTTTACTGTTCCATTTTCTAAAAAAAAAATAATTCTCATAACTTACTTAAGTTGTCTAAATAAGCTTAATTTTATTCTTTTGGTTTTATAAGAGAAAATTAATGTTTATCCTAAAAAGATTAAAATCCATTGTTTTCGATATCGATAGATATCCGCCAATCATCCAATGTTTTCCTTTGGGTCATTCTGTTGCCTTCTCTCACTATTTTCTTGACAAGGCTTGACTATTTTCTTGACCCAATTCGAAGAAATTTCAAACATAAAAAGTAATAGCCCGAGTACATTCAGCAAGAGCTCGTTTGTCATGGCTTTTCTTTGAGAAGAAAAAACAAAACCAAAGTTATCTGAAAGCAGTTTTAAAGAATTCAAGTAAGCCTACCTTAGTACTTTTTCTCTTATTTTTGAGAACTTTAGAAAAATATCAAATACCCAAGCTGCATTTTTGTACATTTTTCATGATTACATTACCATACAATATTATTTTATCATGATAGCTGTTGATTTGAGCACTGAAGTTCTTTAATTTTCAATAACAAAGTTATTGAATAACAATAACAATAACAATAATTTTCAATAACAAATTTCACGTTCTGAAACTCTTTTCTTAAATAGGATTTCAAGTAATTTATAATTTGCCAACATACAAATCAACAGCTCCCGTTATCGGGTGCATTGTGGTATGGCAGTGCAAACTTGAAAAGTATGCAAAAAAACAGCTTATTTTCTATTCATGTTTTTCCTAAAATTCTTAAAAATAAGGAGAAAAAAAAACACACTAAAGTGGGCTTTATTAATCTCTTATAATTCAACTTTTACACATTTAAAAAAAATAAATCTATGTTAATTCTATCTATTCTGATAAAGTGAACTGCTTTGTAGGCGGTGAAATCTGCACTTCTCTCTGGTTATATAAAATGCAGAAATACTTTGGATCTTTTGGCAAAATAAAATTTCGACAATCTTGTTAAGTGCCTGGACACTGGTGAAGTGGCAATGAACATCCTGACGTTTTGGTTAGGGCTGACGCTGCTTTCTTTCCTGCTGAACCTGAGCTTATTCTAAGGCTGTTTCCCTGTGCTGCCAAAAGCCTGCTCCGAGACATTCTTTGGAGGGACTCTCAGAGATATTAGGATTTTACCAGTGGTTAAGAACAGTTTAAGCTGTTTATTACCTGTCCTTACCAATGCCTTGCTAAATCTATTGTCAGTCTCAGTAGAAAGCATTGCCGTATGGTAGAGGCTTTTACAGCATCTTTAACACCTACATTTGTTTAGACTCTATCAAACGGCTGATTGCCACAATTGCAGAATTAATCCTGAAACAGCTGAGCATGTTTTATGCCACAGTCCTGTATTGGCAAGATCCAGAAGGGAAATCCTTCGGCAGAATCCTTTGGCATAATTGTTCTGTCAGGATGTTAAATCAATCTTTCTTCTTTATTAGCCTTTTGTTGAGTCTCTGTTCTCTTTTCGTGAATGGATAATTATACTTTTACTGTTAGTGAGGATTAATGTCTGATATTAAACCTTTGGGTCTTAAGTGAATATGTATGAGAATGCTCAATGGGCCCTTTGATCAAGGGCTACGTGCATAAACAGAATTTCTAATCTGACCCCCTTTACAATCAATCAATCAATCAATCGATATTGATTAGTTTTGAAATTAATAAAAAATAAATAACTTCAAAAATATTATTTATTATATGTTTTTAATAATAGTTAATTAAAAACTTAAAAAGCATCGTTTTGCTGTCGTTTTAAAATTACTGCTGTTCAAAAAGACAATTAAACTAATGAATAAAAAATATAAAATTAAACTGTTTTGCTTGTAGTATTATCACGTAATAGGTAATTTGCTTAAGCTAAATTTAGTTCTAAAGACCTTCAGAGGAAAATAAGATGAAAAAAAAACCGAGCTTCAATAAAATTAGTGATAACCTGGTTTTCATGTTTCAATTACATTTGCATATTCATCGTATTTTAAAGCGATTAGGATTTCTCTTTGAATATTGTTAATATTATTGAATATCAATATTAAGTAATTTGAATAGTCTAGAAATGTTATTAAATTGACCGACCACTTTTTCACGGTAGATTAAATATATATTACATATGCAGCAAATTATTTTTTTATGAAGTTGTTTCACCTCTTGGTTTTATTTACAGAATAAAAGACATGTTCTTAAATTAAAACATCTCTTGTAATAGGGGAGACCGGGGCAGAGCGGTCCACTTTTTTTTGTTGAATTTTTTTCTTTTTTTTGTTAAGATATTTTTCATTGCATTTTTTTTGTCAGAATCGGAAACTATTCAAGAATGTAAATACTTGATTTCATTTCATTATCTTCGTATAAATAAAATTGGTATAAATTCGCAAAGCAAAAATGGTAGAGTGGTCCAACCTGCCCCGACCACGGGGCACGTTGGTCCGGGTAAGAATAACAATATTTAAAGTAAGATTTTTATTGAATATAAAATAATATCCCATTTAGGATATCATGAAATAAAGTTTAACTTAACATGGACTACCTAAGGTATTACATATTCAAGTGAAAATTTAAAATAATCATTATGCAGTTGAAAGTCGTAAATGAATAATATCAAATAGGTTTACATTGAATTAATTAATCACTGTCACTAGAGAAATCTTCTTTGCAGTTGAGGCATTCGTAAAATAAACCCCGAATATCACTGGCTACACAGGAACTATGAGCCTATCTCTTGCACTGCGTACATTGAATCCACTTCACTTAGGGATGTAATTGTGTGTGTTTTAGAATACGCTCCCTCTCTTGAAATGTTTAGACTGATTGGGTGTACTTTTTGCCCGTGTGTTTCAGATTCATCAACTGATCTGATTTTTCCCGCCAGAGTGTACTTAACTTTTCTCCTTTTGTTCCCGTGGGAAAACGAAACAGATAAAACCACGTGATCACTCAATGAACGCACAACTGTTTTTTCGAAGTTTTTCTTTTTCTTTCGCACATATTGTTTTCTTAATAAGCTCAAACCATTAAAATAATATTTAACCATGAAATATCACAATAATAATATACAAGACTTTACCAAATACAAAAATTCAAGTACATAATTACAACAATACAATTATTAAGAATCAAAATATATTCCCTCAGAGACCAAGATTTTAATCGTGTCATGTTGCCAATTCCCCAACGTGACAGTTTGCATAGTTTTTAATTAGAATTTAATAACACTTAAATGTGTAAATTGGCTATTTTCGAAGATTAAGATGCCTTCGCGCGAAGTCTTCCCCTATTACGGTACTTGCTGAGAGGAATTACTAAAGGGATAATATCCTTTAATAATATAGGCCACACACAATATATGATAGCCAACATAAAAAAATATACAAAAAATTATAATATGTAATAATGTAATGCCATATAATATAATAGGCCTAATAAATATATAATATAGAAAAAAAATATAATGTATAGTGCCAAAATATTTTATTGTAAAAACAGCGGGGCAGAGTGGACCACTGGTCCAATGTGCCCCATCTCGTTCGGTCCACTCTGCCCCATCGCCTTTTTGGCGTTTCCTTCAGTTGTAACTATCGACTACTTTAAGTATTCATTTTCATACTACAGCTTAAAATGCTTTAGATTACTACCTTCAATATGAATATTACGGTTATGTTATTCAATGCAACGCTGAACGGCAATATTAAAGTAAAAACAACACTAAACATTTACTTACCTGGACAAAAACAAAACATTCGATCACCTCACTGACATCAATAAGCCGAATTCACTGACGCTTTTGTGGTAGCAGCGCCACAATGGCACCAACCTTCTTTCCGATTTTTGGCGCATTCTAGCGTTTACACGAATTACTAAAGTCAACGGTCCACTCTACCCCTAGGTCCACTTGGCCCCGGTCTCCCCTACCTGCTGTACATGCGCTCAAAAACTTGCCCAAAGGTACTAGAAATTTACCAATTCTCGGTCTCTGAAATTGGCATCGTTATTAATAGCAAGAAAACTTCCACTGGAGGCAAAGACTTGTTCTATTTGATAATTGTGTATTTACGAATGACGAATGACGTCTGTTTTGCTGCTATTAATCATCGACTCATCCTATCGCAAAGTGGAAGAGAAACTAAAGATTTCGGAAGAAGAGAAGTATTGAATGAAGACAGGGATGTTTTTATGTCTCCTAATAAGTTTTGAACCATTCCATGCATGTTCTTGAAACTCGGTAGCATCTTCGAGGCTAAGGACGATGTAACTTTTATATTTGAAATCTTTTCCAAATTGATCGAGAAATCAGTTGGAGATCACGATAAAAATTCTTGTAGAAAATCGTTGGAATCTAAACAATGGATTTGTATTCTATTTATATTAATATCTCAATCCAAAGCGCCTGTTGAACTAAACGTAGAATTAAAACTAGAATTCAACTTAGGGATTTTTTAAGTAATTTTATTTTTCAGAAAATCGAAAATTTGTTTTGAAAAAAAAATATCAGTAGGCATTATAATTTGAAAATGAATGTACACTATTTTTTATTATTTTTACACTTCAAGAAAAATATATATAAAAAAGAAGAATTTTAAGAAATAACATTTTAAGGAAAGTAGGCTTTAAGTTCTTTTGAATTTCCTAGAGGTTCTTTTTTTCCTTTGTAAAATTATCTTCTTCGGTTTACTGTTACAAGATACACTGAGACGTCAGATAGAATACCAATACAATTCCCGTATTGAATGCATTTGAAATATAGTTTTGAATTTTTTTTTATTAATTTCTACTTGAGAAAAACGAACAATTACGACAAGAGATGATGTAACTACTAATTTAGGGCCGCGATGTCGCTAAGACACTGTCGTCTCACCTCTGAGTACCGAAGTTCGGTTCTCACGTGGGTTTCGTTGATGGTGGCGATCCGCGCTGGGCAGGTTTTCCCGGGGTTCTCCCGTTTCCCCTGCATTTCTCAAACCATCATTTCTCAGTCTTTCTCTCCTTCTGTCCTTGTTTCTGTGGGATAGCACAATAGATCTTTCAGGTCGCGGTTGTTGGCTGTCAAGCCACACACGCTCACCACATTACATTACATTACCAACTACTAATTTAAAAACTTTTTGCTTTTGACTGTCTTTTGTGTGTGAATGTAGCAAAAATTCCCACAGAAAAGCTATAGATGCAAAACAATGGATTTCTACAGATATCTAACAATACAAACTAATCCGCATATTAATCCTATTAGATCTGAGTTTACTTTGACTAAAATAAATTGATTTAGGTAACTGAATTCGAATTTTCAGATTTAATCTCAGAAAATAGAAAATCTGTATTTCAATGTTAGGCAGATATTAACTTAAAAGTTAGGAATATATTCATGTATCGACTGCATAGTGAGGTTTGAGCATGCATCGATTTGGGAAGGTGTCAATGTTCATTGATGGGGTGGATGAAACCAAAATAATCGTAATCGTTTATGCAAAAATTTTATGAAAACAGACAAAAAAATAAACAGAGAAGAAAGATGTTCACGTAGAATAGTCATCCTTCGCATGCACAGTAATAAACGAAAACTTTTCGTTTGTCTCGTTTTCATAAACGAGGCATATTTTTTTGTTAAATCTTCTTATCATAAATTGTTTCTTAGCCTACTTAAAAGGCTTACTAAATCATTAGGTACTTTCCTGTGTCACACTGCAAACTTTTCATTCTATAAATGGATCTTCGTGAAATTTGGCATGCATATTTAAGCATATTTCACCAGACACTATAATGTATCATCTGATCTTGTTAATACAGGCCGTCTTCGTTTAAAGTGAATGGATTGAAATATGATAACTTTTAATGAATCCACTTAAACCGGGAACCAAAAAATATCATGAGAAAAGTATTTAACAAGGTTCTCAACACATCAAAACCATATGAAAAATGTGAAAAAAAACCTTTACTTTTCTATATTTGTACAAATTTTTACAGGTATTTTTAGCGGCCCCTAGTTATAGCTTGCCTGTAAAACATAGGTGACCGCTCTTGCATTTATGCTTGCTGGATATCACACTCTATCACACTCTGTAGTGGCCAAACGATTAGAGATATCAGAATGAAACCTTCACCATTGTGTTCAGCATCAAAAAGTAGGTGACCACGTCCAAAAAATCAGACCTGTAGGACCATTCCCTGACCCCCAAAAAGTGGTTTGCTAATAATGTGTTGCTAAAAACCAAGAAACCTGGTATTGTTTTAATTTCCTTATTATTATAAATGTAATTATTGTGAATGCAAAAGACGCAATTGTTGCGATTGTTGTGATTGAAATTAAAAAATTGTCTCGACGTGCGGAAAAACGAGATGCTGATGTAAAGCGAGAAGCTTCACGCTTAAAGAACGGTCTCGCTCAAAGTCAGAGACAAGAGACAGAGAACGAGAAAGAAATGCTGAAGCATATCGCCGACTACGATCTGATCGCTTCCGATACAATTTTGTTTGTAAAATTGTTCATAATATGGGGCCGCTTTGCTTTTGACACTGTCTAAAAGCATTAATTACCTTGTTACAATTTACAATTGAATTTCAGAAGGGGATGGCTTGGTTTCGTGGGTCTGGTAGTTCAGTGGTTTAGGAGCTGGTCTGTGGAATGGAGGAGCCCAGGTTCAATTCCCGGTGGTGTATTTCCCTGGCTATTTAATGCGGTTATTTCTCCTATAGATGGACCCTAGGGTTCATCCATCCCTCTCTCAATGGGTACCGGGTTTCTTACTCGGGAGTTAAACGCTAGCCAGCGTCGAGCTGACCATCCGACCTCAACTACATCCGTTGGTCGAGAATCGCTGGAAGCCTAAACATTGGCGCACCCTAGGATCTGTATCGCCTGTTGCGCTACAGTTTAACTTTAACTTACCTGGATGGGTTTCATCATTACTTACATTGATCTTGTGAGGTAAAAAAAAGGAATTCAAGATAAATCGTTTTCTAAGGTTTTTTTTTTTCGCTTAGCATTGTTTTGTAGTACGATAACATGTCTTTTAATCCACACTCATCTTTTTTTGCACATTCATAAATTAGATCGTTATTAATAACAACTTCGTTACTCTTCGCAAAAGCTTTAAGTTAGTCATCAATGACTAATCTCTTGTACTTGAATTTCATTCAATTCCTCATCATTGTCTTTCGTTTCTTCAATTGTAAATTTGTTTATCTCTGTCGCCTTCTCATTTGTGACAGTGACAATAACAACCTGAGCATTGATTTATAGAGTACATAGCGAGTCACATGGTATGACAAAATATTACCATATTTGTCCGAACTGAGTAAGTGCTTCGAATTTTTAAGTGATATCCACAATTATTTGACCACTTAACAGGGAGAAACGGATAACGAAGGCTCATTAAGTGAGGGCGGCCTTTATAGCCAGATAATAATAATAATAATAATAATACGTACATCGACTACAAAAAAGCATTTGATTCGGTCCCTTATTCCTGCCTCCTACATACTCTTCATCTCTACAAAATACACCCCAAGATCACGGCATTCTTGCATGCACGATGAAGAGTTGGAACGCAATATTACACCTATGCATCTCCAACACCTCCATCACTACAGACCCATTCCCATAAGGAGAGGTATTTTCCAGGAAGACTCTTTAAGTCCCCTTTGGTTCTGCCTCGTCTTGAATCCATTAAGCCACATGCTAGACAACACAAACACAATTATAGGCTTACCTCAGGCACTATGACACCATACAAAATCACACACTTACTTTACTTGGATGATATTAAACTCTAAGCCACAAACAATGCACAACTTACTAATATACTACAAATCACCAAAGACATTGGGATGGAATTTGGAATCGACAAATGCCGCAAGCTAAATATAACACGCGGGAAGACTACGGATTTGGAGGGTTTTGAACTGGACCATGGGTTGGCCATCCAATCCATGGAAGAGGGAGAGACCTACAAGTACTGGGCTTCCAGCAAGCGCGCGTCATTGACAACGCAAACATCAAAAACGCACTAAAGAACACATACCGTGCTCGCATTCACAACATCCTCAAAACGCAACTCAACGCCAGAAATAAAATTAAAGCCATCAACACTTTTGCCGTCCCCACACTAACATATTCGTTCGGCATAATTCCATGGACAACCACCGAATTCGAAGACTACAACGTACAACACGCACTACATTCACGAAACACAATATGCACTACCCCAAGTCCGCTACGGAAAGGATGACTCTTCCCCGCAAGAAGGGAGGCTCATCAACCTCATCACCCCACACGAAAAACAAGTACACACACTTAGGGAACACTTCCACCGAAGAGCACAACACTCCTCACTACATTCAGCCATTGTCAAGGCTGACACACACCTCACATCCCTGAACCTCAAAAACCCTTCTCCAACACTCACCACCCCTAACACCCACACTCAGCAGCTGCGTGAATCATGGGCTCGTAAGGAACTCCATGGCAGACATCACCACGAACTCAGCCAGCCTCACGTCGACATCGAAGCGTCGAACGAGTGGTGACGAGTAGTGAGTTGTTTGGGGAGACCGAAGGGTTCATGATCGCAGTACAGGACCAAGTCATCCCACACGCAACTACAAGAAACACATTCTACACGATGCAAACACACACGACAATAGATGCAGGAAATGCCGCACTACGTATGAGACCATTGACCACATAATATCAGGCTGTCCCCTTCTCTCCCAAATAGACTACCTCCAACGACGCAATCAGGTAGCGTTGATCGTTCATCAACAGCTAGCACACAAACACTCACTTATTAAGAACACGATCCCGTACTAAAAATACATACCACGAAGCGTATTAGAGTCATCCTCAAATAAGTTGTATTGGGACCGTCCCATTCACACAGACAAAACCATACATCACAACAGACCTGACATCACACTTGTTGATAAGGTCAACAAACAGACCTACATCATTGATATTGCAGTGTCTATCAGCAAGAACATGCAGAAAATTCACGCAGACAAGATCAGTAAATACACTGACTTAGCACACGAGCTCCAGAAGCAGTGGAGGCAGGATTCGAGTACGTGTTGTACCCATCGTCCTGTCCGCCACTGGTCTGGTATCTTACACATTGCACCACAGTCTCAGCACACTAGGACTTCACAAAAACAGTACGCACAACTCCAGAAGGTCGTGATACTCAACACAACGCGCATTGTTAGGAAATTTATGGACACAACCACACATCCCTAATCATTCTTGCACTCGTCTTTACACTTGGCAATGTAGACTTTGGTCCTTGACCTGCCATGTTGTTTTTGCTGGGGAAATCCAAGGTTAGAATCTTTTACATAATAATAATTAATAATAATAATAATACACTAGTTGACCCGTGCGAATAATTCGCACCAAAAAACCACTTTTGAG
>JAFIDM010009631.1:229532899-229548513 GCA_023159025.1 Thereuonema tuberculata
ATTGTGCAATGTCTGATTGTTTTGTAGAATTCAGTCGCTTAAGGTTAGCAAAATCATCAAGCATATTTAGTGAACGGAAAACAGCTTCACTTACGTTGGTTTGTCTTTCAATGTACCGACAAAATTCGGAGCTATCCCGTACTCGTTGGCGATTTGGCATTTCTTCTTCACACCCTTTTCCACCTCGCGAATGACGGCGACCTTTTCAGCGAACGTTAAATTCTTGTACACGCATGGTTTACTGAAAGACATGGTGACACTAACAGCAGGAAGCTCGAATGGCGTCTAAAGCGTCACGTGTCGAATGGCGTGACGTGTCGAACGGTGACGGGAAGGGGATTTCAGTTGTGACGTGTCGAATTTCTTAACGATGAAACGCCGAAAAGTCGTTATGGTTCGAAATTTCTTTATAAAAAACTTCGAATTAAGGAAGTTGAACTTCGAATTATCCACGATTTTTTAACATTGATTTAATAAGAAATTCAAGGGACCAAGAGAAATCTTCGAATTAACCACGATTTCGAATTAAAGACGTTCGAATTATCCAAGTTACACTGTATTAAAAAAAAACTCCTGTGTAAAAATTTTAAACGAAGAAATAAATTAATACACAACATACACAAAAGATTTAGTTACTGACCATCTTATGAGGATTTGTCTACTGTTTATATAGTCACTTCAAGTTTCCAAATCTCGGTAACTACGTACATTTGAATCAAATTGACGAAGTCAACTTTCTTTCCCCATAAAGTTCAAAACACTAAAGAATACTTTGAACATTTTATGAACTAAGAATAATTGAATTCTGATACAAGTCAGACACCGATCAGATCAGATCCATTCGAAAAGCTTTATCTCTTACAACATTATCCCTTTAACTCGATCAAGTACTTTCACCACATAATCGATTGAAGCTATTGCATAAATGAATCCAAATTGTTTAGTGACTCCGGAAAGTAAGTAAATCGGGAATGGATGGAAACAGATTATCTCGTGCCATTTGAGCCTCCTAGCGGAGCAATTCAAAGACAAAAATATATTTAACAGAAATTGTTTTAACTTAAGTGACTATAGCTGCGGAATAAAACATGTGGTGATTTACTACCTTAAAGCAAGTTAAACAATATTTAATGAGTTTGAAATTTTTAGTGCAAAGGTAGTGAAGCGAAAATTAAAAAGTATTATTTATTAATTTGCAACGAATACTTTAATTTCATTTATAAGATATGCAAATGAAGAGTTCGACTTATTTGAAAGTTTTGCTGAAAAAACAAAGCAATTTTTTTTATTTTTGTAAAATTTCTTAAAGTAAAGATTCTTTGATTATATTGATTATTTTAAATAAAGAAATACTTATAAACACACAAATGTTCAATTAAAACTTTTTGTATTTAAAATCTTAATAAAAATAATAAAATATATACAATACGAATAAAATTTAAAAAAAGGTCAATCGGACGTTTCAAAGACACATGGCCTCCATCATCAGCAAGATCTTATTTTAATAAAATACTTTTTTTCTCTATAATGTTTAAATAAAAGTTAAATTTATTAGCTCATCATAATGTATACGAAGAACCAGCAGCTGGAAGAACTTCTCAGAACGTAGGAATAAATTCTGGAAAACATTTTTCAGAATATTATCACGGAAACTGTGGTCCTATGAGAGAAAAAATTATAGAGATATATATTAAGAGGCGAAGATTTCAGAAGGGTTAAGGCATTTTTTTTTAACTAATAAGTAAAGGAACTGAACATTTTATTTCTTTATGTTTCAGGAAGTACTTCGATCAAAAATAGAAAATTTCTCCGTGGTTTTCTCTGGAGATGGTTCTGTGAACTTCCACTTTAAATGGACCTTTTTGAGATTGCCTTTTGAGAAGCAAAGTCTTCAAATAACTTTATATATATAATAGATTTTGTCATGTCATTCCATTAGGCGTACTCTGATGTCTTGATTAATTAAAAATATTACTTCTAAAAAAGCTGAGAATTTAATGGTAAATTAGTTCTGAAATTCGATCTCCTTATAATTATTAGCATATGAACACCAATTACCTGTATCTCATTTACCATACAAAGTACTTTACAAAGACCTCAAGTCTTGGCCAATAAATGTTACATGTCATCACTTTCAACAATTCGTACGCCAACTATTATTCTCACCTTATTATTCCGATCTCTATAGGATTTGGGTATCGAAGTTTGTCTTTCAATTTAGAAGACAGTCTGTCGGATGTTTTCTTATTAAGAAAAGAACTTTGTTACCGTATATATCCTGCAAATTTAAACTAATTCATTGTCATATAAACTTTGAAAGACACAGAAAATATTCACGAAAGTTTTCATTCTCTTTCAAAGTCGGAATAAAAAAATTCAAGCACACTCATAATTTATTGTTTTCCTACCTTGGCTTAGCTTTTATTAACAATTTCCGAAAGAATTCAATTGTGAATGTCTTGTGTGAACTGAGTGTCAGCTGTCAAAAGCATTGAATCAATATTGACTTCCTCTTTTCTCGAATAACCCCAAGGGCCTGTTTGACGTACGGACTTAATGGGTTACCAGAACAAACTGACTGATTTTTATTGTTCGCTCTGATGAAACGCCCCAGGGTTATTCCGAAAAATCAACGCATTTATTCTCAGTGCCATTCTGTTAGGCTCGAAAACGAAAACTTGGGCAGTAATGGGCTTTATTGGTATTCAGCATTTGTCTGGAAAACAATTGATTGGTTTTTATAGAAAAGTTCTTTCTTTCTAAGTAAGTAATTGTTATTAAGGAATTATATTAGCAAATTAGTTATTTTATAGAAGATTCTTAATTTTCACTATTTGAGTTCCTTTGGTAAAGACTTACTGATTCTGGGAAGTGCTTTTTTAATAATAATCCCTTATTATTAATTATTAAGTAGCAGAGCCAGGGGGCTGGATAAGCCGGGTTCAATACCCGATGGAAATCGGGGATTTTTCCACTTTGTTTTTCTCCTTCAGTCTGACTGTAAGGTCCTCCCAGTCCTCTGCAGACCGGATTTGGATACTCAAAGGCGGATCTGGGTTCGGAATCGCAACTTAGGCCCCGCTGGGCGGGAAACAGTGGGATCCTTACCACCCGTGACCAGAAAAGTCACAGAGGCCAATAGTAGGAAGTAACTTTAACTTTTGGTTTTGCTACAGGATAGGTTACTTTTTGATTAGGAATCCATATCCATTTCCTGCTACAGGCCCTTTATCCGTTTGGATAGTTTGAATGGTGCGGCTTGTTTCCCAACAAGACATTGCCGAGGTAATGACACGACACCTTATCACAATAAGTAATGATCAAGTGAAGCCGACATTCATGATATATTAAATTTTTCAGGTTGCTTTCCTATGACTTTTAAATACTGCAGATGAAGTAAATATGACAAGCAGCAACTGATAAGAACACGAAGTTATAATTTCTGTGTCACAGTTTCTGATGGTTTATAGCAATGCTAAAAACTCTTTAACTTTTAAAATGTTATATTTAAGTTTCAATAATTATTTACTAAAATAAATACAAAGTAAGCCAAAAGTCTCCCCCTCACCATGGATTCTAGAAATCGTTGCTAAATGTTATTTCACAATCATGTGTGGAATGGGATAGTTCAGTAAGAATGTTGAGCATCAGTGTCTCTGCAATTACCAGTATTATTGGTGAGATGGTCCTTCATCCTGTTGAAACCAGATTTGATCAACAATTTAATATGGTGTATAATTTATATGCATGTATCTTTGAAGCAAGTATGGATCAAATTGGAAAAATATTTTCAACTCCTATTTAAAATCTTACAAATAAATATATAGAGAGAAGTTATAATTACAAATTTATCCAATTGTTTTAACTCTATTTTTTCGATAAATAAAATCTGGTTTTAGAATAAAGTTTTATTAAAGTATTTTATATAAATATAGATACTGACTTTGTGTTCTGAATGCTCAAAAAATAGTATTTTTAAGCCACTTGCTGATAGAAATTGAGACTCATCAAATCAGTCAGTCTGTGTATGTGTGTGTGTGTCCTCCTCCTATAACTTTTGAACCATCAAATGGATCTCCTTGAAACTGGATATTTGAGGACTAAGGACGATCTAACTTTTATTGGAATACGAATAATGGATTTATATTCTATTTCTATTAATATTTCATCGTCTTAAACAAAGTTTAACCCATTGTGCGTGGTTTGATTGATAATAAGATTTGATTGATTATAATCAGTTTGATTGATAAACATTTTTAACTAAAAGACTATTTTAAACAATTTTTATAAATATAAAAATATTAAAGAAAATTATAATTCCAATAGTTTAACAAGCTTTGGTTGGCTACAAGCATTTGATATTCCAAAAATTAAAAATAATTTTGGTTTAAGAACAAAATGAATATACTTCTTCAAAACTCTTGGGTCAGTTGAACTGGGAAAATGAATAGTATAAAGCAGTGATGCCCAACCTACGGCCCGTGGGCCATATCCGGCCCGTGAAGGTGTTACATGTGGCCCGCTCTTTTATTCCTATATTAACGACATATTTTTATTAATGGGATCTTTTTTTTTTTTTTTTGTTTTGGTTGTTGAATAGGAGATTCCGCCACATTGTGGCCCGCGAAATTCACAGCATAGTCAAATTTGGCCCCCATATTATGAAAGATTGGGCACCACTGGTATAAAGTAATAAAAAAATCAATTACTTTCTGATGTTATACACAGTAAAATTATAAAAAATTTCTAATTTTAATTTAGATTAATTAAATTAATCTTTATGGAACACATTAAATTTCCAACATCTATATTACAGGATCTAATTTTATAATTATATCTAATAGGACTTGTTAACATTAAAAAAAAATAACAAATTATTGATAAAATAAAAATATCAATATTGTAAATACAGTGGACCCTGGTTATAGCGCTGCTCGCTATACCGCGCACTCGGTTATAGCGCGGGCGATGTTCGCGATAAGTTTATGCAGGTCCGTCCGGCGTTATTGAGTATCGCATTTTATACAGGTCCGTGCGGCGTTAGTGAGTATCGCATTTTATTGTTACTGCGTATTGAGTAATTGTTTATGTATTGAGTTCCTGCATTTTGAATAATGTTTAATTATTGTATGCATGATGAGTAAAAGAAAAGTTTACAGTGTGAAACAAAAGCTTGACATTATTGCTAAAGTAGAACGGAGTTTCGAAAGCAAACATAAGAAGAGAATACGGCATACTTAAGGAACTATAAGGGGTTGGATGGCAAAGGAGACAAAACTGAATTCATTTGTTGATAAGCTTGACCAAGATGCAGGGCTTACTCGAAAAAAGGACAAGACTTGGAAAAAATCAAAATGTTGACGATTGCCTCTATGTTTGTGCAAAAAAGAAGTGACGGTATTCCCGTATCTGGAACTGCTTTAAAGTTGCAAGCTAAAAAATTCCATGTAAGTTTAAAAGCAGAAGGAGATTTTGAGGCTTCTGACGGTTGGTTGTGGCGTTGGCATCTTCCAATTTTTGGTGAAGCAGAATCTAGTGATATTGAAGGCGCTGCAGAATTTTGCAAACAGTTCACAATTTCCATTAAGGAAGAAGGGTATACTGATGCACAAGTTTATAACTGTGATGAGACTGCATTATATTATAGAATGTTGCCAAGTAAAACCTTAGATCTAAAAAGTAACCCACAAAAGGCAGAATTAAAACTGAGCAAGGAAAGGATAACAGCTTTATTTTGTGTAAATAAAGCTGGTAATCACAAGTTGATGCGACTCATTATAGGTAAAAGTCGAAACCCACGATGTTTCAAGTCAATCAATATAAAATATCTGCCAGTTGTTTATAAAAACTGCATATAAGCTTGGATGGCTTTCATGACTGGTTTCACAATTGCTTTGTTCCCTCTGTGCAAAAATTTCTGAGAGGATTGAGTCTAGATCCAAAAGCTTTGCTTCTCTTAGATAATTGCCCAGCTTATCCACCGGCTGATAACCTTGTGTCTGACGATGGTAAAATAAAAGTAGAGTATCTTCCAAAAAATATTACTACTGCTCTTATACAACCCTTAGATCAAGGCATTATTAGTGCTTTCAAAACAAACGAAGAGACATGATGAAGTCATTATTAGCATCAGATATTGATGTCAACATATTTTTTAAAAAAAATGGATCTCAAAGACGTGTCCTACAGTATCACATCAGAGACAATTAGAAACTGCTGGAAAAAATTAAATGAATCTAATAATCAAGTTGATCTCGACCAAACCACAACACATTCAGATTCAGCTTCAGATAATATCTTCACTGAGGCTGAAATTTCTCGTATCCGGGAAATATTGAATGAGCCAGAAATAACTAATGATTCTTTGACTGATTGGTTAGATGTGGACGCTAGAGAAGATATTTGTCAGAATATGACTGATGAAATGATTATCCAATCCATTTGCGGTTGACGAAGATTGTCAAGAAGAAACAGAAGATGATGATGAAAGTGCCAGTGGGATAGCTGATATACCGCCAACAACCAAAGAAGCAATAACAGCCATGGAAACTATTATAAAATGGGCTAAATCACAAGAAAATATTAACAGTGTCAGATTGTTGCAATTAGAATCTTTCAAAAAGGAAATGATACAGAAGTTATCAAAAAGCAAACAAAGAAAAATTACTCACCTTTTTAAGTGATGTTTTGTAATTGAAATGATCTCGAATACATAGATTTTAGTCAAGTTATAGATAGTGTTTGTTTTTACATATTTTCAAGCGTACCTTATATACGTAAATAAAATAATAAATATATATACTTATTAAGATGTATAACTATGTTATGTGAATTTTAATAAAACAATAAATACTGTAATTTTTTTTATTATTAAAATATGTAATATGTATAAAGTTGATGGGATGTTTCAGTATATAGCTCAAATCGTTCTGAGTAAATTTATTGTGTCGCCACCGTGCCGCTCGGTATAACGCGGTTCACCTTATAATGCGGGTGTTGTTTCCCACCCGACATGCGCGTTATATCGGGGGCTCACTGTATATACAGTGTGATTCACGACGATATGCAGAAACTTCGGGAGCTCATACATATTGAATGTTTATTTGGCAGAGATAAAAGTCTGTATGAAGACTTCGAGTGTTCGAAGAGTCACAATCTATGTCGCACTGATAATTACTCAAAGATAATTAAATCAAACAAAACTAGAATCATAAGAAAAATTACTTGATATATTTTTTTCTAAAAAAATCATTAACAATTTCTTCCTTTAACATAATTCTATACTTTTAGCAAATAACTTGTTCACTAAGAGTTCACAAAGTCCTATTCCCTTGAGGGTGGCAGATCAAAAGTTCTATAGTCCATCATAATTAAAGTTCACAATTTTATATTACAGTTATTCCCTCGATGCAATTTGTTTATATTTAGCATAAGACTTGAAGTTTCAGTAGTCTGTATAGATTACTGCTGACACATCTAAATTTCTAAACTTGATTTAACTTCTATGTCTTCTGAAGAATAATATGTCTTTGTTATGAATATAAAGACTAAACAACTTACTTTAATTCTTCCTTAATTGTATCCAATCCACTGTAAATTAATGTCTCATAACAACTCCTAAGACATCTCTCAATTGTCCGATCTGAAGAATATGACTTGTACCGTAAACATGGCGCTAGTCGTTCGATGGCTGAGTTCCAAGAACATGACACGACATCTTTCCTGTGAATTAAACTAAAAAATTAATGCTTAAATTACTTTCACTCAGTGAGCATTAATATCACAATGATTCGATTTGGGAAATTAATACTTTAATCCTTTAAATTATTTTCGTTTAAAGTATAGCTTCAAAAAGTCCTGCAGAAGCATCAGCTCTTGCTCCATCTTCGAATCATCAATCCGATAGAAAAATAATATCCCGACTGCCACATCACAATGCAACTACTGTCCTCTACACTCTCATTTTTCCAAAACAATGAGAACATCACTTCATCTGTGCTCATAGTTTAAAACAATAGCAATTGTAATGTCTCTATTAAGAATAGTTTACGAACAGTCTCACTTTTTATTTCAGCTCAATTCAAATTAACTTGAAATGATTACTGCAAACTGTTGCTATCAATTTTCACTATTAGTAAAATTATCAATTATAAAAAAAATAATTAATCCAATATAGACAACTTAAGCAATGGGATTTAAGTTTCTTTTTTTAGAAATAAAAGTGTGTACAGTTTGTATTCAGTAGATAATAGAATTTGACTCTAAATTGAGGGCTTTCGACTTAAAAATGAAATTTAGGAATTCTAAGAAATAAGAAGAGAAAGTAGGATTTTAAGTTCTTTGAATTTCTTGTTTTGTTTTTTTGTTTTTCCCGGGGCTAACTATTGGAAGTATTTTCTTTAAAAATATCAATATCATATTATTCTTACCAATTAGCAATGTTAATTTTGTTTTCCTTTACCCCTATGTCTTCAATGTTTGCCTATATTCGAAGCTAATTTTGTCTCTAAGATTCATCGGGGTAGTTATCGAGAAACCTAGCGGCGGTTTTTGTTCTTTGTCTCCGTATTGCGGAAAATATTAATTAGCCTTCGTGCCACTCCCGGTTACTGTTTATATAATTAGGAACTCTTCTTCGGATTTCAGAGGGTGAATAAAGCATCCTCATTAGCGAAATATGTCCCCAGGTACAACGAACTCCCAGCCCAAGCGAAAGACAACAGAATTGAAATCTATAAGCAGATCAAAAATTTCATAATTATGTCCTTCAATTTATAATGAAATAAATAAGAATTAATTCATTTTACTTTTTATTGTATGTTTTCATCTTCTGTATTTTGTATGGCTACCGAATAACTTGTTCTTTACGATTTAACCTATACAGCTGAAGTTGTGCTTTCTCAATCTTAGTTTATTACTGTAATGTATAGTTATGACTCGCTATTTTTCGTTCCATTAATTCTGCAGTTTTCAATTATATCTACGTTCATTATGTTCGGATTTGTTCCTTTTTTCATCATTAAGTGCACAGTTGCTGAATCCGAGAAAGTCGACGGCATGTTATTGAGGGTATACAGCATTTGTGCGTTTTCGATTCTCTGTATTGTAACAATTTTCCGAACGTTCAAACTTTTTAAAAATTATTTTAAAGTTATTTAAATTTTAAATAAATTATGTAAATTATCATTATTCATTTACCTTATGTCGTTTTTAGGTATACCTCTGTTGCGCACTTAATATATGATAGTGTAAACATTTATTAAACAGTTAATATATGATACTGTAAACATGTTGTTAAACACTTAATATATGATACTGTAAACATGTTATTAAACACTTAACATATGATAGTGAAAACATGTTTTTAAACGCTTAATATATGATAGTGTAACAATGCATTTCTATATGCATTGGAAAGTGAAAAAAAAAATGATGTTTCATTTTTGGATTTCCATTTTTTGACTTGGTTCTGGAACTTAACCCATCATATGTAAATATCAGTGTAAATATCAGCATACCTACTTATTATGTAAAATTAAATAATAAATATTTGATTCTGAATAAAGTAATTTAAAATTTGAACATCATATATATTTATTTATAGAGATTAGATCCATAGTATTTGTACACAAATCATATAATGTTCTTTAATAAGATCCTGTAAAAATGTAAAATCTTTGAAAATTTGAGGATATTTAAGGTAAATAAGATGCAGCAGATTGCTTGGGAAACATTAACTCAGTGTTGTCTAACGTCTGTGCATCAGGCAAATTATGTTCGTATTTCTCAGAAATGGAAGGAAAATGATGAAATATAGAGGATCAAAGACCGATAGTCTATAAAAATTACATTAATATATCTTTACATAGGCCAAAATCCCTCTACATAAAATCTTAATCAAAAACTATTTAGGAAAATATGTTGATTTTACAAATGAAGTGAGGGTTTGAAAGAACTTAAAGCCTACTTCCTTAAAATGTTATTTCTTAAAACTTTAAAATGACATAAAGGAAAAGTCTTCATTCAATTATATTCACTCTTGTATCTGCTGAATACAAACAACATAAATTTACCAATTCTGAAAAATTAATTAAATCTGCATTATTTATTTAACTTGTCGAAGTTGGATTGTTTTTAATCAAATTAAAGAATGCTTTAATTACTGAATATATTAAAAAGGTTAATATTTATCGTTTAGACAAAGTCATAAATATAAATAGGATAGAAATATATTGATTAGATTAAAATGCTTTCAGAAAGATCCATAAAGTGGTTCAAAAATGTTTTAGATACACAACACACACACACACACGCATGCGGATTGAGTGATCTGATGTATCATTTCCTAAGGAAAGTAGGCTAAACTGCAGTCATTAATGTACGAATCTTATTAAAAGTCCATAACCACTACAAATCAACAATTAATTAACTGGAGAAGCTGAAACTTTTTATGTAGGCTACGTTTAGATTACTGTGAATGCATATTTTCATACAAACTTCTCATCGTTTTTAAACATTTTATTCGGGATTAAATAATATTTGTTTAAAATAAATTAAACTTTTTTTAAATAAATACAGTTTATTTTATTCCTGTTTTATGTAAATAACGCCTTTTTTCAGAGATTATTAGATTTTTCTCACTGTCTGTTATATAATTAACTGTAGCACTGGAAGATCTGTGTTTGTATCGATTTTCGTTGAGAGCTTATTTGCATCCAAATGGGCGTCACTGAGAAGAAGTTTCTCCTTTAAGACAGTAATAAATGAACTCTTGAATTGAATTTGCACTGGAACCGTAAAAAAATTTATGGCATTACAAAAATACATGTAAAGCAAGTAATTAGAAAGTCATGAAAACATAGCATGAATTGAAATAAGCTTTTAAAATATAAATACATATTTAAATTATATTTATCATTAAATACACTTAAATCACCTAGAACATAAAAACAGGGTTGAAAATAGATATCTACGTTTATTTGCCAGGGAAATACAGTCAGGTATTATCCAAAGAAAAATGAAAGTATTGATATTTCTATCGTTGAAACTAGAAGACGCTCAGTCATTCAGTTGATGTAGGGATTCAGCAACAGTGTGGTTGAAGGTCAACGTAGAATGGGGTGAAAATAAAAACTTGGCATCTATTATGATACTACATAAGCAATCAGCGAAATTTTAGCGAATTCAGTCTAGCCGTTTCAATAGGATGCGAAAATAAACAGACAAACAAGGAAGAAAATTTTCAGTTGAATAGTAAGATTTCTCATGCTCAATTAGTAAATTGTTTTGCACTCCTTCTGTGATTAATAAATTTCCAAAATATACATAATATACATAATAACTTATGATTCATATATGCAAGGTGTTCATAATTAAAGTTCACATTTCGAAAGGCTGTAACTGGAGAACCAATCAGCTGGAATTTTGTTTGGCACAGAAAAAAAATTACTTCCGAAGGTGGCCGTTAGGGCGATATATGGCGCTGCTTTACTGTAGTGGATACACATCATTAGTTGTGTGTTGCACAAGGACGTGTTCGATGTGGTTTTTCCCCAGTATCGGCAAAGTACTAAAATCGCAACATCGCATGTGAAACCGTTCTCATATGAGAATATGAAGTCATTCTTCTGATTGAAGTCATTCTCCAGTTACAGCCTTTCGAAACATGGACTTTAATTATGAACACCTTTGTATATAAAAGAATTTTTATTTAAATCCCATAAAGATTAAATCAGAATTGTTTTAAGTTGATAACACGATTGTACCTAAGTTGTTTAAACAACGAAGACATGACCAGATTTAAAATCCTAAGAACGAATTAACTAGATTAGATTTGGTTTGGCCCAAAGGGTGATTTTAAGCTTTCGTGTCTCTTCAAGTGATGAAATAGATCATTACTATTCTGTCAGCGTGTTCGAATCTTGTAGTTAAACTCTCAAGTCAATCTCTTTTATTATTTTTCCAGCAATTCTGGAATATAGAATAAGCAATTAGGAAACGAAAGATTATTCGTAGAATTCTTTAACGTTCGGTAGTAAACAGAAACTTCGCGGACATTTTATTTTCATCCATATTCGATCATATTCTTAATAAGGTTTTGAAATTCGTTTTCAAGTTTCATTTCAATTCAGAAATTATGTTACTCAATTTCACAAGCAAAAACGTTTTTCCAGCATTAGTAATTTCCCTACATCATCTTCATTACAGGATGTCTCACTATTTTCTTAGCATCTACATTTTAATTCTCTTGGCAGCCCTGAAGGTATGGGTTCGCAGTGAAATTGAGTTTGAAAGATGTCCAATGCTTATCTCCTTTACATGTCTAGTTTTTATGTTTACAAGATATACTATTCCTAGTTAATATTTATGGGCAATATAAAAGGAAAGTGCCTTCTGCTTCTCTGAACCAAATCTTTTTTATTCTTAAACAACTATTTTGTGTTTAATAGCTTTCATTAATAGCATTAATCTGAATTTCAATTACATTTATAGTTAGAAGGTAAGTTATTTTCCATAATATAAAGCATTTAAAAAAGAATATAATTTCAGCTATTATCGCAAGCTATATATGCCTGTCAACATAGATGGGATCTTTTTGCGATAGCTTCAGCTATTTCGAATCGGAAAAAAAAATCCTCCCAGCTCCTAGTGCAGAATTGTACTGAAGTTAGTCTCCGATTCATATTCCACAGTATTACGCAGTCATAAAAAAAAAAATCTTTGACCACTACTCCACAGCCCTGGTTGGTTTCATATCCAATTTCTATATCGACGAATATTGCAGAAAAGACTGAGGGAAGAAATAAAGAAACAACTTTTTCAAGTGTCAAAAATGACGAGATAGTAATAGAAATCTACAAAATGGTATTTCAAAAAAGTTGACTACATAACGCTTAGTTAACAGTTACTCCACATGTTAATAAAAAAAATTAAAAAAATAAACATAATACCAGCAGTTCTCCATTCTCCCACTTAAGCTCTACCATCATCGAACCTTCTGGACTGACATTGGCGTTACGGAATAGCAGTGCTGGGATTTTGCATGTGTAATTAGCAAATAAGGCCGTCTGTAATGATAGGTTTTAATCAATATTTACTTTAACATTTACTTAAATTTAAATTACACTATGATAATGTTTAATCCTCACATCTGCATATACACTCGGAAGTTAAGCAGAACACCGAATTATTGGAAATCATGAGCAATATTCGTTATATTCCAACCAAACGATTCGAAAACACTTAATTAATATCGTATTCAGGGAAACCATGTATTTTTTTTTCCTAGTTTTTAAGAAAATTCGACATTTACCTTACACTTTTTTGCAGAGCTGCTAATATATATTATCATTATTTTAACATTTCACTCTCTGAATTTACAACGTTAATGTTACATGGGGATTGTTGTAACCGAGAGAGTTAGTTGCAATTGGTTCGGCAGAGTTAAACTGCCCACAATTTGAACGTTCGGACTGACGCTCATTTCAAAGATTAAAGATGACCTTTAATTTTAGCAATCGTTTCCGCCATTTTGTTATTTATCCACAGTCCTGCGAAGGACTGCATCTAAATTAGTAATTTTCTTAAAAGTTAGATAAAAAGCTTAGTTAATATCGTATTCACGGTTTTCCATGAATATGAAATTAAGTAAGAGTTTCTGAATTATTTGGTTGGAAAATAACCAAAATTCATCGTAATTTTAATGGTCGGATTCTGCATAATTCCTCTCATTTTTATTACTTCAATCTCTCATAATGATTTACTTGTGAAACAACATTTAAAATGTAACTAATTACATGAGGTTACAAAACAACTAAAAGAACTAAAAACAAAAGAACTTATTGTTGTTTATGAAGCATCGTTATTATTGATGTTTAATTATTATCATTATTAATAACTATGCTAATGAATGGTATACTTTCAATTGTTATCGTATATTACAAAATGTTTTGTAGCCCTTATATTATGTAGAGGCAAAAATACACTCATTACCAAAAAAAACGACCACCTAGAAGGAGTTGTCCGATTGTAATAAAATTTCTTATGCAAAGACATTGGGACCGCCATGTAAATGATTAAACTTTGGTTCAATGAATGAATAGCGGAACTGCGCACTCAGCAGGTGTATATAAGAAGCGATTCTCAATCTGATGGTCAAAATTTCTGTTGCATTGCGAGTTAGGATATCTTTCAACGACTGAAAAAATGCCTCGCCGCAGGATTCGAGCTCATTACGTGCAACTGTCAGAGTTTGAAAGAGGTCGTATCATTGGATTGAAAGAGGCAGATTGGGCAAATCGGAAAATCGCTCGTCATAAGGGTCGAAGTGATGCGGCGATTAGAAGATGCTGGCAGGAATGGGTGGACAATGGCAGATTTCAGCGTCACGAAGGTAGCGGTCGACCTAGGGCCACAGCAGAGCGGGAGGATACAGTGATTGTCAGATCAGCTGTCACAGCGCCTGAATCATCGTTATCAACCATCAGACGTGCGACCCGCACACGAGTGTCCACCATGACCATTCACAGACGGCTGAGAGAGCGACATCTACGCTCGTACCGACCGCTACGCCACCTGCCACTCACCGTCGGATCAGATTACAGTGGTGCTTGGCTCGATCCGGTTGGAATGATGCTGACTGGGGACGTATAGTATTAGCGACGAATCCCGCTTCCAACTGTGTCCTGACGATCGTCGCAGACGTGTCTGGAGACGCCCAGGGCAGCGTGCCGATCCTGCTTTCACTATTGCACGCCACACAGGCCCTCAACCAGGAGTTATGGTCTGGGGTGCCATTTCCCTTGATAGCCGTACCCCTTTGGTCGTCATTCGCGACACACTTACAGCACAGCGGTACATCGATGACATTCTGAGACCTGTTTTGCTACCCTTCCTTTTGCAGTATCCTGGCCTTATTTTTCAGCAAGATAATGCCAGACCACATACGGCACGTGTTGCTATGACCTGCTTTGCAGCTTGTGAAACACTTCTTTGGCCAGCCAGATCTCCAGATCTCTCTCCAATCGAGCATGTCTGGGATATGATGGGAAGGCGAGTGCATCCACCAGGGAATGTGGATGACCTACCCGACAATTGAAGCAAATTTCGCAAGAAATACCGCAGGAGACCATCAGGGAGCTTTATCACTATGCCACGTCGTGTGGCAGCTTGCATTCAGGGTAGAGGTAGGTCAACACCTTATTGAGCTCGTTACTTTGTAACTCTGTAACAAAACACTCAATTTGTCTGAAAGTTTAATCATTTTCTATTCTGTACATAATCTTCCTCTCCACCAATTTTTGTCTCCATCGGACAACTCCATCTAGGTGCGTCGTTTTTTTTGTTAATGAGTGTAATATTTTTGTCCTTTTATGCACCTGACGAAGTTTTTCGAAAAGGAAAACAAAATATTGTAGATAGACAAGGAAATTAACGTGCGTTAGTACATTTTTACAGTAAAATAAACCAAAGAACGCACATAACTAAACAAAACAAAACACAAATTCACTGAGCTATTTTTGATATTAGTGCTGGAAATGGAGGACAACGCTGTTTCGAGGCTTTTTGGCCTCTCATCAGCTCCACCTATCCAGCATACCTAAGCTCAGTGAAAT
>JAFIDM010009631.1:229561657-229616985 GCA_023159025.1 Thereuonema tuberculata
AATTATGTAATTATGTAATTATCCAATGCAATTATGTAATTAAAAATTCTGCATATTTGCTTATTTTCTCCATCTAAGATTTTAAAAGATTTAATATATTAGGAATTCAAATGTCAATCAGAGATGTATTTTTTGGTTCTTTTATCATCGATTTTGATGTTTGGTCAATTGTTACGAATTGTTATTATTATTAATTCCGAAGATGATCAGATATTTGGATAGATAGGCAGCCAAATCTACACGGATAAGCGGGTTTTGACTTTAAATTGCAGTTTACAATATTTTTTTTACTATTTTTTTACAATGTTTTTTTACAATATTTTTTTACAATATTTTTTACAATATTTCTTCAGTAGATTAAAACCTACTAAAAATAAAACTGTTCTACTGATGTAACAATCTAAAGAACAACAACAAGAAATCAAATAATCTTTAAAGTGTTTTCATAAATAAAGAAAAAGTGTTTATGTATTCCTTAATACTACTTAACAACATCGCCCACCTACTGGCCATATTTCGTCTTATTTCTAAGACTTCATCGGGCCATTTACAAAATGTTAAGGAATAGAGAAATAAATTCTCCCTTTCCTAAACCTTAAATAATATAACAATCTAAGAATCTAACAATCAAAAAACGTGGACTCAATCACGTTCAATTTAAAAATAGTGTTACTTATAGTGAATGTATAAGTAACATGAGTATCATATATTTCATGACTAACATAAAATATATGATCTAATGAAAGAAAAAGAAGAGTTTTTTAATAGAAGTTGGATCTATATTTTGAAGACTTTATTAAAAAAGACTATTATCAAAAAGAATATTAGAAAAAAGGACTTTTGAGAATTCCTTTTATTTAGAAAAAAATACTTTTAAATTTAAATTTGTAATTGAACTTTTTAAATTGAACGTGATTAAGCCCACGTTCCTTGATTAGATTCTTAGATTGTTATATTATTTAAGGTTTAGGAAAGAGAGAATTTATTTCTCTATTCCTTAAAATTTTGTAAATGGCCCGATTTAGTCTTAGAAATAAGACGAAATATAGCCAGTAGGTGGACGATGTTGTTAAGTAGTAGAGGAAAGCTGCCTAATATGAGACACACTTTCTGAAATGCGTTTTTGAACAGTTAAAAATAGAAATTATTTTATTTTTATAATTCAATAAGAACCTTACATCATTATAGTTTACAACTATAATAATAATAAACAAACATTACATGTACATATAAAAGTTTACAATAAGTCGGATATCAGAAATGAAGTTACCTAATATGGGATAGTAAACAAAAGTTGTTGTCTGAATAATATCAGACGTTAACATGTATTTCTCTGAACAACTAACCATATCTTATAACTGGTAGGCCTAACTATATTTGATTTTTCTACATTGAGGACACACAAAATTGTCTTTTTGAGCCATACAATCTTCATGAGCCCAGCGACAACATTTAGTGCACTGTGCCCTTTTTTCTCCATGTTTGTCGTCAGAGAAACGACCAGTGCAGAAGAGGCATTCTGTGTCATCATTACCCTCATCAAGATGAACATCAGAATCATAGTCACTCGATGATTCTTCTATTTTTCTTTTTGAGGATTTTCCGTTTTTCTTCCCGAATAACTTTTTGGCTTCTTTCTTCTTAGCTTCAGATGCTAATTTCTTTTCTTTCGATTGTTGTAATCGCTTTTTATAAGGGGAAGATGTTATCAACTCAGCAGAACCCAATTGTGATGTTCCCTGAATGGCAAAATCTCCAGAAGGCTTTGTAGGAAGTGGTCTGATGTCTTTAGGGCTGACAGCTTCACCAACCCCACTACGACCAGATTCATTTCCATTTTCGTCATTTTTTTTTTTTTTGAGGAATGTCAACTTGTCTATGAATAGAAAATTCATGCTGCCTGAAGATGTTTCGATTGCATGGGATGAGTCATGTTTTTCTGAAGGCATTTACAGAAGCTTCCATTGTTGCTGCTCTGTTGTAGGCTGCTCCCAATAACCTGGCTATTAGTACTATCGCATATTAGGACCCCCATAATATCGCATATTAGGAGCTAGCCATCTTGCACAAATAATCACACCTCATGGACACCATATTCGTTTGAAAATGAAACCAATTATCAATAATTATAGGCAATTTTACAACAGATAACAACAACAAAATAGAACTGCAATATCCACTCACCTTTAAGCACAAATATTTATTTAGCACGAACACCACAAAAACTTCAAAAAGAATTATTTTAATAACTCTCTACGCTCCGTCCAACTCGGTAATGGCCTCGTTGTCGTTGCTGTAGTCCTTGAACCCACTAGAAAACCGTTTAAGAAACTTTCCAGCAGAATTCAACACCTACAGCAGCCGTAATCGCGGTATCTCATATTAGGGAACCATCGCATATTAGGCACCTTTCCTCTATTAAAGAATATGTGAAGATTTACGGATTTATGGCATTTTAAGAAATTTTAAAGAAAAGTGTTGTTTGTATTTGGGTTATTCTTTGTATTCTTTAATTATTTAAGAACTTTACTTTGTATATTTAAAAAGCCGTTCCTGAAATCTTAACTTTTTGGCTTCTTTCTTCTTAGCTTCAGATGCTAATTTCTTTTCTTTCGATTGTTGTAATCGCTTTTTATAAGGGGAAGATTTTTATCAACTCTTTGCTTAAAATAATATTTTTTCTTTTTTTTTTCTTTAAACTCGTGAAAAGGAAATAGCCTATATTTATTTTCAAATTATATTATCTATTAAATATAGAGAGTTCAAGTTTTTTTTCATTTCTTAAAAAATAATAATTTCAAATAACTAAAGAAACCCATTGTAAGTAATTCATACCGAAAATCCACAGAATGGGCCAAAAGCATATGCAATTTAATATAAACAAATGTAAGATAAATCTTACATGTTTCGGATATTTTTACATCCATTAAAGATATAAAGAACGAAAATTTCAAAAATCCCTACAATAAACATTAAAACATGTATATAATATTCAAGAATTTTTGTCAACAAAACTATAAGGATGAATATGCTATAATAATTCAATATTTAATAATTCTGTTATGTCTGTAATCCCATGTTTTCTATTGATGAGTTTTTTGTTAAATTTCCGAATTAACCATGTTTCTTTTATATCTTTAACAATGGATGTAAAAATACCTTAAGCATGTAAAGAGTTATCTGTTGTTTGTATTAAATTGCATATAATTTTTGATCCATTCTGTGAATTTTTTTGGTATAAAAAATATAATTAAATTCTCATTATTTACCTAAGATATCTAAAACGAATTAGTTTTAATCCTATGTAACCATGTGAAAATTAAAGAGTTAGGTAAAAGAACTGATACTCATTGTTTAAGATATGATGAAAATTGATTTTTTAATTTCCAATGCTTTTCTGTGGGGATTTGTCGCCTTTTATCGCCTTTCTGCGTTAATTCCTCGGCAAAGATTTCAAGAGTAAAAATTACATACGCATGCCAAGTAAAAAGAAGGTTCAAAAGATTTTATGTGAACTTGTTATGTGAAGGACATGCACAACAAACACACAAAGACACCTACATACAAAATCACTTTTTTGACAAGACTCACTTACCCAGCAAAATAAGCTTAAACTTCACTTATAAATTATATTGGATGTTGATTCAGTTAAAGGAGTGGTTCTCAAACTTTTTTCTGTTTTCAACCCAAAAATATAGATAACATTTAGCTGGCATATAAAAATTATCGTTTGAAACATTTATTCAGAAATTTAATCTTTCTTTCAGAGGCTTTAAACATTTGCTGCTTGTCCTTCGTTAAAATCTGAACAGCAAATTGCCTCCGGGATATTAAATAATTACATGTTGCTGTGCTTCATTTAAAGGACTATTCAACCATACGGTAATTAGGAAAACCCATTTGTGGCAACTATCATATAATTTTCGTTGACCCATTGCAAACTGGCCTTTGTATCCTAACACTTTGGAATTGTTAAAACGAGATGTTTATTGAGTTAAAGGAGTAGTTCTCAAACTTCTTTTTTTCTATTAAGTTTTCCTTTGATAGTAAAAAAAAAATACTCCCTCCAATTTATTGCATTTACCGACGTGCATTTATCGATATGAATTGTTGTTCATGCGTTTATTTTTAGCATAATTCCACAAAAAATGAAGTTCATCAAATAACAGTGTATGTTGCCATAAATTTTGAATTGCTGGATGGGTCTTCTTAAAAGTTAGCAAACAAATGTAAGGACAAAAGACAAGCTCGCTTTTTATATTTGAAAATTTTTCAGTCTGGATCCTTGCAAAGAAATTAACGCACGGAGATGACAAAAATTCCCATTGACAAAGGCTACAAACGCAGTTATGTTATGAAACAATGGATATTAACCTTTCAGTAATCCATAAATTTGCGCGCGCTTTGATATAATTAAAGTAAATCAGATGTAAGAAACTTAAGTAATGTGCATTAAATGAGCTATTTGGTTACAATTTAATTAAAGTTAAATGAATTCACATTATTTTCTTCCGCTGCTGTCTAAATTCAGTTAATTTTTAACTATTCAAAGCACGTGCAAATTAATGATTAGCTAAAAGCATTATTTTTTTATTATTTAAGACAAGGACAGAAATCCATTGTTTAGGTTCTGATAGTTTTCTCTGGGAATATTTGTCATCTTCACATGCTAATTTTTCGGCAAGAACCAACAATATTCAACTACAAAAGTTGTCCGAAAATAAGCATGCGAACTTTCAAGAAGATACATCCAGTGGTAATCTAAAATTTATCCGGGAAAGCATACATACAGACTGAGTGATTTGCCGAGCCTCACTTTCCTAAAAAAAAGTAAGCAAAAAAGATAAATTGTATTAAAGGAAAAAAAAAAGATGAAAAAAAGTCATCAAAAATTTGTGAATTATAAAGGGGGGAAAAAGGTCTGGCTCAAATCCTACTTCGCAGATCTTATTGGCTATTGCAGTGCGAACGCCGTGGGCCATTTTCCGTGTATTAATTCCACATAAACGATCAATTGGCAGCGACCCTGGTGGCTCCTGTTCTACTGTGGCATCGCTCGTTTGTCTTTTATTACCCTCTTTTAGTGAACGCATTCTCATGTAAAAAGCTGCAAAGTGGGACGCCATTGAGACTGTAACCTGTCACGGAACGGGGATTCTGCCCCAAGTTTACGACCATCTAAAGAACAATTGATATGTCGGTGTAGACTTTAAAAAGTAAACTAAAGGGTAAAGTTATGGCTGTTGTGGAAGTTCTTAAAAACAAGAATTTGAAGCCTACTTTCCCTAAAATCGTCATATTATTTTTCTATTTTTTTTCTAGAAATCTTAAAAATAAAACTTAAAAACTTCCTTTTTTCTCTTTAATAATAGCATCTGGTAAGCAAATATGCACGTTACTAGTTTAATCAGTATTTTCAAGAATGCATTTAATTAATTAAGTTTTGAAGGAAACTACTTATTTTATAGGTTACTTAAACCTACATGTTATAGGTTTATAGGTTACTTTTGACATTTTTAAATTTTATTATTTAACAATAATCATATGCTCAGTATATGGCAATAAAATTACATTTAAAGACCAAAGAAAATAGGACAAAGATAGAAAACAATAATAAAAATAACAATAATTTTCTTACATAATAAAAATAATAAAATAATAAAAATAACAATCTTATTATTCAGGTAAACAATGCTATATTATTGTACTTGAAGGTTTGTATTATTTTTCAAAACTAGTAAATTAACTTGCATACATTGATCAGATAAAAAATTACTACATTAGGCCCACCTTCACTTTATTCATCCCTTTCTCAAGTCTTTAATATATTTTGATTCGAAAATTTATCAGTTCCTTGATAAAAATCTTAGGACTGAATTCTCAAATCGGAAAATCTGTTTGATGAATTCAAAACTAAAAACAATAATAAATACAAACACGTAATATCGCCGCATTCCGAAAATAATCTGTATTTAGTTGTTTTGTTTTTTAAATATAAATTTTATAATTAAAATATCAGTAGAATCAAAACCATTTGTAAATTAAGATTCCATGACATATGTAACTTCATAATAGAATAATTTAAAAAAAATATTATAAAAAGGAATTAAATAAAGAATTTTAAATTTTAAATTTAAATAAGCAGAAAATATAAAAAATACAATTGTATGAACTATTGCACAGCTGTAGTTTATCAAGTTAAGCTTAGTACTTTTTGACTTTTATAGTGGCATTAATCTTATCCCGTGACTTTGTTAAAGCCGTTTTAAGTAATAGAAATTAGTTGTTTTCAAGAGGACGAGAACCCTAGGGGTAAAAGAGGCGCCAGCTGTTTATACTTAAAAGAGCTGCATCCCCAGCAAAAATTATAAGTCTTATTTACAAGTAGGCATAATTTTGTGAGAGAATCTGACTTTGGTGGGATTAAATTAACTCCTTAACGTATTTAAGGTAAAATGCGTATCTTATTTGTAATTGGAATACCAAAAGCATTTTAGATGGTGTTGTTTTTGTTCTACAGTTTACGAACTTAATTAAGTAGATTGGTAAGATCTGAAACCTTAACACTTATTTTCTCTCGCATTCATTAACTTTGAAAATGTTCAGTAATGCGTAACTTTAATGCTACAAACATCTTAAAATCTTAAAACCTCTTTAAAAAAAATCTGCTTTTAGCACGGTGTGTGAAGAAGCTCTTAAGTTCATTCTGTCCGTCTGTCTGTCACCATCTCTACTGCCCAAAGTACAAGTCAAACAGACATGAATCATACCTTATTGGAATCCTTGTGATTTGAAGAAGTGGGGAAAAATACGAGTTCCGATTCTGTGACCGAAAACGAAATATGGGTCGAGTCGCTTTCGTTTCATGTACACTATGAAACTACGTTTCTGCTTTTTCTTTTTCTTTTTACGAGTTACACAATATTTGGCTGAAAAATCAAGTCCTTTACTCCTTGTCACCATTTACTTCATCCTTATTTCATTCTACTAAAACTAAATTTTTATAAATTTACTGATATTTATATTTTTACTTATTTATTTGAATTTTAAATTAATTAAGATTCGATCAGATTAATTAAAGCATTCATGATATGAAAGGATTTTCAATTTACTTAATAAATTTAGTATTAAATTATTTTTAATAACAATTATTAGTATTATTTTCAAGTGTATTAAGTTAGGGAGTATATAAATAAGTCTATTCTAAGTATTTCATTTTTAATACAAAAGTTTAACGTGTGCTTAAAATATAATTAAAAGGATATAATTGACAATCAATGCCGAACACAGTTGGTTTATAAAGTAAGTGTAATTAAAAACATTAAAAATACATTACTGTACAGGAAAGCTTTCGAAGCTTGGATTGACAAGGAAGCCATGTAGGCTTCGAAAGCTTTCCTCTACAGTAATGTATTTTTAATGTTTTTAATTACACTTCAACTTATATAATTTACTAATTTTGTCTGTCTCTCTGTCCGTCTGTCTGTAACTCGATATAATTAAGCTATTAAGATAGATCCAAGGTTCTCAATGGTGCCATTGAATCAAGGGTACTCAAATTGGATAAAATATTAGTTCATTTTGTCATTCCATGTTGTTTCCATGAAATTTTAACAGAAATTCTAACAAAACATACGTTCAAAACCAAATAATTTTGTTACCACTGCACCGATTTTAATGAAATTTGGCATACTTACTCAGTTGTTTACGCTGATTTCGAAACTCAAAACCATTTTTGACGTAGAAGCTTCGTTCACAAGTTACCACAGTATTTAGATTACATTTACTTTATATTTGATAGTTGATAATAAAATGATTTTTCAGATTGTTTTATGCCTGGCGTCCCACAGGCCTTGCTGCTAGTACTTTATAAACCAATAGTGTAATCTGCATTAATTGTCTATTATATCCTTCTAATTACATTTCATACGTAACAAAAGGGAAAAAAAATGTTATAATAACAAATACTAAAGTTGATAATACTGACATGAAACATCGTAAAATTTTAAAGCTTAATTATTCTTTAAAAGAATCAGAATTTACAAAATACTTTATTTAATCTATTTAAATAAGAAGTGTTGATTGTATTTAAAATAAGCCCTTTTCTTAACTTCTTAACTTCCTGAGTTTCATAAAGAAAATATTTATCTAATCATGCACAACTCAAAATAATAAACATACGAGAATAATAACAATGAAATTTGTAATAATTATAATAAGTATGCACATCATACAAATACAGCATAAACATGCATTAAGTTATTCATTATAATTGTTCTGGTTTTCATTACTTTTAATTCATACATTTGTGACACTATGTTTTATTCTTTTCTTTTATATCGAAGGATATTCACTGTCTCTTTATTATTAATAGTGTATTTTCTAACAGAACTATTTTATGAAAAATTAATTTTTCAAATTAACCAATTGCAAAGTTTTAGAAATGTTTTAAACTACATTGATCCTATATACACATTGATTCACTCTAGACAAGAATTAACATTACAACACATGAATAAATAACATTTTTATTTCTTTTTTTTTAATGAACAGTATATTAAAATTCGATGTCATAAGATGCAGGCTAATAATTTCTAGAAATCAAATAGATAAATAACAGACAAGTAAAAGATTTTTTAGCAAAGAAAAGTAATCATTATAATCGCTGACAAATTTATGCAAACCCCCGTTGACCTGTAAGGGCTTCTTTGTGCAAGAAGTTTTTGCAGCAGCTCCCTTTAATAAGTTTTTGCATCATTTCTTTTTTTATTGAAGAATAGAACAGTGCTTAGGGTATGACTATTTTATTATGTGTTCGGAATGGAGATTTTTAAAATTTAATTTTGGGGCCCCCATGTTATGGCGCCTTTGTGCAGTGCCAAACTTGCACAACAATAGTCCGACCACGATATCTTGACAATTGAAAAAATTCCAGAGCCCCATGACGTCAGCACTAGGCTTTCTCAGAGATTCTGAAGAATGTTACGTTACAACTATAAAACAAATCAAACAAAAAATAGTTTTAATGATGTTTGAAGCAAATTCTATACTATTAGTTATTAGTTGACCTCTTTCAGTATAAGATTTAACTGTTATATTTAAGTTTTATGTAGTTCTTTTAAATACTATGTATTTTTAAAGCCTTGTACTTTTGCTATTTCTTTGCATTACTTACCTTTGAATAAATAAATAGTTCTAAAAGATAAATTTTATTATTTAAAATTTAAAATTTTATTAATTATAATTTTAGCTTAATAATGCTTACGACCGTGATCATGTGCCTCAAAGCAGTAATGGGGATCTTTAACTGAAACATCTACATGATTATGAGGACCTTTGTAACCATAGCTGAAGGGATTAAAGTGGTAACTGTGTCTATAGGCCTAACCATCATGTTCATATCCATGGCCATGGTCGTTTCCATAATTAGTGGCATCTGCCAAGTAGAGGCACACAACAACAGCGAAAAGGACGTAGGAATTCGACAAACACAAAAGTACGGTATTACAATAAAGGATTTGAAAAGATATGCTTTAGGCTTAATTTCATGTAATCATCCTATTAATAGGCAAAAGTTGTACGGATCTTTGTAAATTTGTAAATTTGTAATTTGAAATAACCAATCACAGTGCAGCGTTGGAATACGTCAGGCATGACGTCGCGTCCATGTTTAAAGATGGCGAGTCTACTATTTTCCTTACTTCACCACGACGATCGTGATTACACAATTATTATCAGCGTATTTTTTTTTATTTGAATCTATATTAGAATTACATTAGAGTCCTGTTAGGAGCACAAGACTCCTATCAACAGGTGCTACAGTTATTTTTATTAGATATACTTAAATCTATATGAATGAAACAAAACAAACTAACAAAATAATAATAATATTATTAAAAAAGATTGTATAAATAGAGATGATATATGTATATATTGTGATGAGTTTTATATTTTTTTTTTTTTTTTTTTTAGTCCATACGCTATTTTATCCCCTCGTATATAGCATTTCATTCTTGTTTTCGGGACGAAAACACTTGAGGGGGGAATTATTGTGATGAGTTTTATATTTGCATTTATATATTTATTTCTATTTATATATTTCTATGTATTTTATCTTTTACTTCTTTTGCAAGAATCACTTGTATTATTTGAAATTCCAACCGTTAACGAATATTTCTGTTTTGTTTACTTTTAAATCTCAACGGCTAGAGGTGCTCCCATCATGCACCTTAATTTAAATCTTTCCGTTAATTTCAGTTATTATTTGAACCTTCCAATCATCTGTTTAAGCCCTCTAGCCAATCAACACTCATGTAAATAAACTTATATAAACCCTTGCACACTTGTAAATAAAGAGAACCTGTTCAGTCTATCAAGTCTTGTTCATCTTATTTCCACGAACCAGGGCAACGAATAAATCACCACAATATACAGTAGTTCAGATATAATAATAGTATACATATATATACATACATACACACACACACATACATATACATACATATATATATATATATATATATATATATATACCCATACATACATATAAATTTACACATATACATACATACACACATACGTACATATACATCTACATACACCTACATACAAATACTTATAAATTTTCTTTCCCACATAATAAAGTTTACACTGAAATGCATGAAGTTCATGCGTCAAAATTTATCATTACATTTTTTTTGTACAATTTCGGCTGTGTCGCCGCTCTCTCAATACTCAACGAAGTATGGGACAATGACGATGCACGTGCCCTCATTATTATGTCCAGACAGGATTATTGGTATTGGCTGTCGGACATTCGTTATTGTTATTGTTATTGTTGAAGCTGGTAAATCAATTTTTTATTTTAATTTATTTTAACAAAATTTGGCTTAGTCATTCAAATTATATGTGGGCTGTTGCGGAAGTCATGGCTTTTAAAAAATGAGCTTAGAACATCTTTTTCAATCTTGTGTTTTTCAAAAATGTGGAATTTGTTTTACTTCCGCAACTAGTTGTATTTTAATTTGTTTGAAACTTGATATCTTTCATAAAGCATATCAGTAATTGCTTTATTTATATTTCAGATTTTTAAATTACAGCTGAAGTGTTGTTTCATTTATGTTCTATAGAAAAAAATAAATGTATATATTGAAATTGTTGATAATCTCATAATATTACAACTTTTGATTAAGATTAGGAATTCATTTTATGCATTGGAAATTTGTAAGAAGCCGGTTTTGCAAGTTTTGTAAGATAACCATCTGTGAAGTTTAATCGTGAAGAAGAAAAAAACATCAATGAAAATTTTCACTGGGAATTTGATATTAACCCGAAGAAAAAAAAACTTCGTCAGCTGATGTTATTCAAATGGAGTGAATTTCAATATCACTCAATTGATTCAATTAAAATTTTTTCTAAATTTAAACAATTTCAATAATTGATTGAATAAAAATTCCAAAAGATGATATTAACGATTTTATTCAAAAGAAAAAAACGATTCCATAAAAAATTATAAATCATAATTTCAATTCGTTTTACTGTAAATGAAAAATTTTACTTTTCAATTGAAATTTTCTAAAGTTTCATTAATAAAATGCCTCTTTAATTAAAATATAAAGCGATATAAAGTAAATAACTACTAAATGGAACAGATTAATTTCTATGAGAAATTTAAGTGCTAAATTCAGTTCTTATTCTGTAAATTAATTTAAGTGATTTAACAATATAACTAAACAAAAGTTTTTTAGTCTTGTCATTTTTTAACACTTCCTTCATTTTTAAATAAAGAGACATAATAACTAAATATGACGGAATGTAAAATCTGAAGAAATGTTCTTACATTGGTGAAATACATAATTGTTGTCTTGTGATTGGACGTTACCTTGTGATTGAATAGAGAAGTTGATCCAGTATTTATATAAGTGATTGTTCAGTGTTCTAGTCGGTGTCACAGTTACTTGGAACAGAATTACAAATTATTAAATAAAATCAATAGATCAAGAAGGTTAACCCGAAATTAAATTCTCAACGGACTAGAAGTGGAAGACACTATTTCTATTAATAAAGCAAAACTTATTTATTGTAGAATATAAGTATTCTAGAAATTGGAGATGAAATTTCTGTTTTTTAATATTTAATAAATATTTTGAAAAGTTATGTTGTCGAAACTGCGAAATCTACACTCAGGGGCCTTTTACACATAGTAAAGGTAGTCAACAACTTGATAAATTGTCAGCTCAGTTTTATTTATAATTCAAGACATTTATCCCACCCTATGTTATGACCAAAGAGCATTGGTTTCAAAATATTTCACTAAATTCTTAATAAATGGTACTGTTTACTTGACGGTAATTAATTGGCTTTGTACGACAGGAGGCCAATTACGTAGATCCGCCTTATTGTTCCCAAAATGATATTAGGTCTGCAGAGATTTTATAGAAAAATCGTAACCGCATTGAAACTATTAGCCTGACAACTGTTGAAAGCTGTTGAAAAATTCACTGTAAATTAGGCAGCTAATAATTATATTGATGCATGTTTTTTTTATCGAAAATAATAATTAAAGATATGTAAAATTCACATTTACAGCGACCAAGTAGAAAAAGAGACTCCAATAATATGCATTGTTAATACTAATAAAGTATTGCCTCATACATTAAAACTAGAAAAAAAAACGAGCTTTGAGTAGACTCACACATTGTTAAAATCAGTTCCGAAAATTTACATAAGAAATATTTACTGTATATACATGTTAAGATTAAGGTATTAAAAATAACTAAATGCTACGACGCTTACTGTATATACATGTTAAGATTAAGGTATTAAAAATAACTAAATGCTACGACGCTGTAGGAATAGCGTAAATTATAAATTTTTTTATTGGTTTAAGAAGTAAAGGCGCTTTTCTTATGGCTTTTTCCAAGTTTTTAAAAACAAATAATTTTTATAAAATTTACAGTTTAAATGTTGAAAATATGATTGTGCACTTCTACATGGATTTCTACGTTGTCAAGCAAAATTCTATATTTCTAGCTATTGTAGATTTTGAATAAAACGATTCACAAAATGTGATCTAGTTGGGAATGGAGAGGCTCGCTTGGCTCGTCTTATTAAGTATTTAAAATATTTGTAATATACTGTATATACAAATTATTAAATAACAAGATTACTAATTATTATCTAAGAAAGATATTGAAAACTCTTTAATAAAAAGAAAAGAAGTTCTAGGTTAAGACAATTCCGAAATTCGAAACTGAAAGATGATCAGTTTAACATTCCGAACATCAGAGAACCGCTACCGATGTTACATGCACATATCAAAATCCCATATAAAATTCAACATAGAAAATGTTCGATGCCAGAAGCTTCTAATTTGCAGGAAGATACCATTTTTACGAAAGAAAAGCTGTCCTTTGCCGATAACAACAATCTCCAATCACAGATTAGACAATAAACTGGGATTATTGGAGGCTGATCTACATCGAAATTGCTTTCCACTTGTCTAAAAGCAAATGATTATCCCATATTTACTCATTGAATAGAGATTTAGTAAATTAAAACATTCATCTTAATAATGCAGAAATCTAAGTCATTATCCAGGGTAGAACTACCATAGGAGGAGCTATTAGGGTACCGTCATCTGTGTATGTAAAACATCTTCCTGGTCCGGATCAGGAAAGTAGTGATAATTGGACAAAATTTCGGTTCCTCTATGCTGAAAATGAATAAAATAGTCTCGACGCAACGTGGACACTTCCGGTTCAAGATGGCCACTGGCCACTTACTCAGTCACCCAATGGTGCAAAATGGAAATCTAGATGTACTAAATGAACACAATAAGAGCATGGCATGAAATTGTACTTGACCCTTGAATTAAAAGTTGAATAAATGAGTCTTGCACGTCAATCAATATTAGTGGCACTTTTAATTACGTATGCCTTTGATGGATTACAAATTACATGGAATCTTTTGGTTTTGTATTTATTACAAAACCATGAGTTGACTTTTTTTTTACTCATATTTACTCCACAATTTATTATTTTTTTTTACTGTTTGGGTTTTAGCTTTAAAAATTTCAAATTATCCACATTATCGGAAATTTGGGGAGTTCATGTTTAGAGATGATAGGAATACTATTCTTATATTTTGCGCTTTTTTTGATTTGAAATGCTTTCCGCTTCTCCGGATAAAGTGTTTTAAGGTAATGGTTGATGTTCAAACTTATTTTCACATTAAAATAAATCAACTTCATGAAGCAAACGATTAGTAAATTTATGAAGCAAGTTGACCACATTTATTCAAGTGTAGAACCATACACAGTCGTAGCTTCAAAATCCTGATTAATGGTTCTCATAATTTATGATAAGCCATTTGTATTTCATCGTAATTTATCATTTTGTTAGCAAGTATGTTGGATATGTTAGAAACTATTGCGTTCTTGTAAGATGTTTTCCTTATTGAAGATTTGCTTTGAATAAAAAATCAGTTTAAATAAAATAATGCTTGAAAATATTTTAAACTGTTAACAATAAATAATGAAAGATAAAAAAAAAATCCTTTAGGAATTTTCATCTCGCATCTAAAACATTCTCGATTGCTGTCAATGTGAATTAACATTGAAATAAATTGATTTTTCAAATACTCCATCCACTTTGTAGATGGATGTATGAGAGAAAGTTGAAGATGTTTGGAAAAACAATTCGTATGCAATTAGCTAGCTTGCTTCGTGATAAACTGTAGTTAGTGTTGTTGAGTGTTTATATGGATCTGTTTGTCTATGTTCGGATGTGTGTTTAATGATATTTTGCTAATTATTTTTCATAATTAATGATTAAACTACTTTCTTAATATTTTTATCCCACTTTCCTAAGAAAGTGAGGTTCAATCAAATCAGTCAGTAATGTGTGTGTGTGTGTGTGTGTGTGTGTGTGTGTGTGTGTAGCTAAATAATGCAGAAGCACAACAATTCCCATAAAAAAACATTGAAAAACCTAACACAGAACACTAATAATTTTAGCTAATCCATTAAATATGATAAAATTAATTTCAGTAAACAAGAAAATTTAATTATTTTTTTCCAGAAATTTGAACAAATCGAGAAATCTTTGTATTCTCGTATGTAATCGAATTTGAAAATAAACGTAAGCTTTTCGCTTTTATAATTTTCACAACTTCAAAAATAAAGAAAAAAAGTGAAATTTTAAGAAATAATATTTAATAGTAGGCTTTAAGTTCTTTCGAACTTTGTTTTGGAATGTTCCTTTGTTTCTGGAAAATTGTATCGGATGCTGCGAAGTGAGAAATTTTACTAAAGAAAAAATAACACCCTTCAGCTTTATTATTTTTGTTTACAATCAACAAGAACGTTCACTAAGTTCAAGAATTTGACCTTTTTAATATTTGCCGAAATGATCGTACTATACTTTTATTCAAGGGACTAATTTATTCATTAACAAAGTCGTTGAGTTTTTGAGAAACCGGAGATTAATTCCCAGAATTGAAAGAGTAAATAATGAAAAGAAAAGAACGAAGAAGAAGAAAGAAAAAAAAAATAGAGAGAAAAATGCAAGGTTTCTTCCAATCAATGTTGGCTTTCTATGACAGAAGTTTGAAAAGAAGAGAGAAAAGAATCAAAACATCAATCGATTCTTCATTCTTGCACCAGATGTATCTATTTTTCTTATCGAGGGTTTCTTTTTTTCTTCTTCTTCTTTTACACTAATGGCTATGGTTTTCAGTCTGACTCTTCTAGAAGCGGATATTGCTTACAGAATGCGTTTCCGGTTTCCCAAATGTCACAAATGGTCTCTGGGCAACAGGCACTCTCATCTCTATCTTCTATTGTCTGTCAGATGGTGGGACGCCATTACCATCTGGTGGGAGTTAGCGCAGCCACACGTCTCTTGAGATTTCCGTCATGTCTTCATGGTCCAACCTGAAAGCCAACAACAGCATTTCAAAACCGGCTTTCCTCTGTTTCCTCTCGCTTCCGATTGTACTTGACTCAAGACTGGTTCCAAAGAGCAGACTTTGATTTGTCGATACTTTGCTATTTGTAGTTCAAACTACACTTCAGGTTTCGATCAAGAATCACTGATTTTATTGTACTTCCGTAGTTTCGTAGAATTTGACTGTACCTTTCAGATACTGTCCTGAAATTGTCCAAGTCTTAAACTTGTTATAAAGTCGAAATGAACCACCAATTTAAAGAAATTACCACCTCAAATGTTTCATAATCTTATGGATTTTTTTTATATAGGTAAAAGTCTAATTCAAATATTTTAGAATTTCAAAATCATTGGTTCATTAACCAATCACGTTAAGGCTCATAGCTTACAGTTCAGTCAAGAAAGAATACAAAAGTGACGCATCAATTACAAATGGATTACACATTACAGATATCTCAATGACATCGGTCATTGAAAAACTGTGAGCTATTCGTGAATAAAAGTAAAAATAATGTTGAATTGTTGTAATTATATACAACTTTGGCCAATCCCATATCATTACTGTAAATTCAATTCTATACTTTATTTACTTAATTATCAGTTTTAATTATTAATTGATTCATATCTTGTCACCCAGACTTTCAGATGTGAGTAAGAGTTATGGCCATTTCCTTTAATAACAAATTTTCTTTGATGGGAAGCAATCATAGTCAGCATAGCTTTTCCCATTTCATTGTGTTTCAACTGAAAAGTGTTCTTATTATAGAAATACTGGGATATTTCAATTAATTTATGTAGACCTTTTATTTGTGCATTGCTCAAATGAAATGGTAGTAATAAGAATTAGTTTTATTAATGGTGGCACGTGAATTAGTTTTCTAAGTTTTATGCTGCATTTTTTTTCCTTTTCCTTAAATTTATTGGAAGTCTCACTGTCTTCTTTACGAGAGAAGAATGCAAAAGGGGCATCCGAAAAAAAGAATTCATTGATCGCGGGGAGATACATTAAGGTGTCACATCCTGTGATTCTCCGTCCCTAACTGTTTTTCTGTTATTAAGTTACGAATTCACAATCTGCAGATAGAAACAAAAGACGAAGGAATATAACGAAATAAATATTATATGTAATGAAAGTACTGATCTTTCTTGTTTATTTCCGCAATTCAAGTTCTCATACTAATAATTTCAGTTCCATTTCTTAGAGTATTTTCTAGATTATTGTTTTGAATTAGAAAAGCTTATTATAGAAGGTAAGGATTATAATAAAATAAAATTGTATTCTAACTTTCTATTTCTATTTCTATCATTTGGATGGAATTGAGGTAGTTCGCAGAAAAATTTTCCAGTGTTCTTCTATTGTTCAGGCTTCATTGTGCTGACGAGTTCCTTAAATGACTTTCTGCTTCTTAACTTTCAAATGTTCTAAAATAAATTGGCGGATTTATTACAATTATGTAATTATGTAATTATCCAATGCAATTATGTAATTAAAAATAAAACAAAGTAGATTGGCATTCACTGATTGATCAAAATGCAAAAGAGCATTCTATTAATTTTTTATTGTTCTAAATAAAAGCTCACTAGGGATTCCTTTTTTCACTTTCATTACAGACGTTTATGTTTATGACAGTTTCCTTAGCTATAAGCAACACTAGTTATGTTGCTGCCTATTGTCTCTCGTACTTACTAAAATCTGTAAGGGCAAAATTTTATATTATTTGTAACTAGAAAACGAAATAGTGAGTCAGAAATGCTCATAGATTAGAAAGCTTTTAACTTATAACAGAATAAGAATCTTGAAATTCTAAAAGAAAAGAAAACCTATTCCAAAATCTATTTAGATTCTAGCGAATATGCCACGTCAACAATGATGGGAAAACAATGGGACGGCTTTTAGTTGAGATAGAGTATTTTAAGTAGAAGTTTTTTCTGTGCTTAATTATTATTTGTAATTTCTTCATTCATGTCGAGAAATGTCTCTAACGACTCTTCAGTTCGTCGATGAGAGACAGCTTCTGCATATAATGATCGTCTGGCCTGCGCTTGTCGTAGACTAAAAAAATGAACATTGAAATTTAAGTTTTAATCTAGTAAGCTAAGATTAATGAGTGGTTTTTTTTCTCTGGCTCTTCTCTCATTGCGCCACACGCACAGAGAGAGTGATAAGAGATATTTAACAAAAATGATTTGAATAAAGTCCCCGTGGCTTAATGGATAAGACATCTGATTTCGGATCAGAAGATTACAGGTTCGATTCCTGTCGCGGATATTTCCTTGTAGAAATTATTTATATTTTCACAAGAAATTAAAATTATTTTCCAAATACAGAGGAAGTGCATTTGACTATACAAGAGGTAGAAAGTTGAAGCTGTAAATTAAAAAAAAAAAAAAATACAATTATTTATTGAAACAGAAATACACTACGATGACGAAAAATAGCTGTTCCAGGATACCATGGAATGTAATAATGAAAACACAGCATTTCTGGCATCAGATTGTAATATACTATGGGTTTTTTAGGAGAAAATATGGTCTATCTCTTTTGATTTATTTTGCTTCCTTAATTTTCTTTCAGCCAGTTTTCCCACTATATTTCAATGTATGAGCCATATACAGTCGGACCTTCATATAAGGTCACCCCTTGGGACCTCGCGAAAGTGACCTTATAAGCGGGATGACCTTATAACCGATTCATACGCATTTGTCAATAAATAAGCATTATATAAATACAGTATAATTCTTTGTAAAATTTAATACGTACAAAAATATCAGTTTATTACGTTATAATTTTTTAATTTAGTTGAACCAATTAAAATTAGGAATCAGAAAGAAATTATTTTTATAAATAGTAGTAGTTTGCTTAAGCAAAGTGCTGATGTACAACTGACCTTACTTAAAATAATCCATAATATAGGACTGTCGTGATTTTGGTTTCATCTTTTGTACAATGTTTTCTAAGTTTTGTAATTTCTGAAAATGTTCTTCAGCTCCCTCATAACTCGTAAAAAAATGTCTTACGATATTTAATGCTCTGAGCGCTTCTGCTTGTGTCACCGCTTCACTTTCAATATCACTGTCGTTATCCTCACTTTCTGCTGCATTGGAATCTAAACCTTGCGAAACAATTTCGGAAATCGAAGCTTGACAAGTGGTAGCAATTTCATCATCAATTTTCACGTATTCACTTTCCCCTTTTATAGCACAGCCGCGATTTCTGAGATCTTGTATTAACACAGCTAAAGGAATATCGACTTCATCATCTTCATCTGTTATTTCATCCACACTATTTGAAGAAAATTGAAAACCAGCATGTCGAAAGCAATTTGAAATGCATGTGTTTGACACCAAGCTCCAGCTTTTATGAATATAAAAAATTGCATCTAACGAAGACACGTGAAAAAAATTTTTCTCATCAATTGCTGAAATCAAATCTTTCAGAAGGAGCTTTCTGTAGTTCAATTTCAGATTTTGAATGACTCCCTGATCCAAAGGTTGCAAAACACTGGTAACATTTGGGGGTAAGAAAACAAGCTCAATTGATTTCAACTGAGGTATGTTGATATGAGCAGGGCAATTGTCTGCGATGAAAACAACTTTTATTTTATTTTTCAAAAAGTATCTATCGAAACGCCGTATAGTTTTCTCAAATATGTTAGTATTCATCCATGCTTTTTTGTTTCCATCGTAATCCAAAGGTAAAGACTTGACATTTTTAAAGCAACGTGGCTTTTGAAATTTTCCGATAACTAGCGGTCTCAGTTTTTCAGAGCCATCAATATTAGCTCCTAAAAAAATTGTCAGTCTTTCGTTACTTCTTTCCCCCCCCCCCCCCATACATTTTTCTTTCTTGAAAGTAAGAGTTTTGTCGGGAAAGACCCGGAAAAAAATCCACATTCATCAATATTGAATATATCGCAATGTTCATACCGTTTTGAAGCGGTATGTTAGATGACATTTTGAAGTGTCATCTAACACGGATTTCTTCCAATCACTTAAAACGCTATCATCCACATCACCGGCTTCACCGCACACTGTTTTAAAATTTAAGTCATGTCTTAATTTAAATCTCTGTATCCATCCATTGCTCGCCATAAAATCGTTCTCTCCTAATTCGGCGGCTATTTGTAGAGCTTTTTTTTCAGTACTAAGCACGATATAGGCACATTACGTGCTCTAGCAAATTTTATCCATTGGAGAAGGCCTTCTTCAACTTTCTCATACGGTGATAAACGCTTCCTTTTTCTCTTTCCATTACATGTTTTTGCAACAGTAAGCGAGGACAGAATATTGTTGAGAGTCGTTCGTGGTATTCCACGCTCTTTGGCAAAACATGCTTTCGATACATTAGAGTTTTCAAAATCTTCGAAGATTTTCTTTTTCTCTGATAGAGACAACGTTTTTCTTTTTGTCGACATCATAACACAAGCACAGAAACGGTTGGAATGAGATCCTTTCCTTCGACTTCCTGGTGAACAACGATGGACACGTGACGCGATGGGAACGGAGAAATATCCTTCCCACTCGTCCAGGCGTGGGAAAGCTGTCCCTACCGTCAGAAGGAGAAATGACACCGATAAAAGATCGTACCCATGGAAAAATTATTGGAATTGAATCAGTGTGGCACTGACATCACAGACAAAGTGATCTTATATGCAATAACGGTATTTAAGACCTGACCATATATCCAATATTTCATATCATAGAATTCCTATTCAGTGAGCCGGGACTTTAGAAAAGTGACCTTATATGCGGGTGACCTTATATCGAGGTCTGACTGTATAATGGAAATCTGAAGTATCGTTTTGGGGAAAAAATTTGAAAATCATTTTTCCAGAGTCGGATGTAAAGAAAATCGTTCATTAACGAAGCAAAACTTCTGATTTCCTTTGAATCAGACCACCGCCTTTATGAACCATACTCGTGTGCCAAACATTGGGAAAAAACAGTGTGATGGGTTATTTAGACAAAATAATGTAACAGACATTTCCGTAGCCATTGAGAATGCAATTTCAACTAATCTTTCATTATGTAACGTTCTACCCATCAGAAAGATTAGATTTTTGTGCTGTTCTGTCAACTCAGGTGAGACACATTTATCCAACTTCTTCACTTTGCCAAATAATCGCTAAATGCAGGGAAACTGCTGCGTAGTATGACTCCGAGTTTCTTGGCAAGATCTCTAACTGTTTGACGAGTGTCGGATTCGATCAATTTGTGAGGCTTGTATCGACGGACTGGGATTTCGCAAACCTACGTTGTGTCATGCGTTCATTCACTATACCTTCCCCAAATGCAATATTGTTAGGAGCTGCCACGGGTGTAGGGGTCAGTTGGCATAGCTATGACAAATGATAAAACAGGGGAAAAACTGGAGATGGCCAGACGAGGAAGACTCAATTTAGTACGACCAAACTAAAGTTCTGCGAAAATTCAACCCACCTGTTCAGAGAACTCCTACATTTGTATTTGATATCAAACAATAACTACAGGTAGCTAAGAATTCATTTAATTTAATTTGTCATACAGTTGGTTTTTTTTGTTCAAGTATTATTGAAATAAAATTTTTGATAAAATAAAATGTTTTTCTCGAAAATTGCTGTGTTCTGCTCAAGTATCCCTATCCATAGCACGTTATGCCAACTCGCCCCTAGGGGTATGCCAACTAGCCCCGCACCCGGGGTTAGTTGGCATAGTTGGAAGCTTTTAGGAAAAGTGTTTTTGGGGTTACCTAAACACGGATTTAATTAATGGGTCCTACATAATTTTGTAGTCAAAAAGATAAGCTATCCGCCGCATTCACCAGAATCCCCCTAAGTATTGCACAAAAAAATAGAAAAATCAAAAACCAAACTCTATGCCAACTAGCCCCGGTCTCCCCTACCATAATAATAATTATAATAACAGAATTCAAGTTCGTTCAGGAACTCGTTTTTAAATAATTTTCATTGTAATGAAAAAAGTTCCTTTAACTTTTCATCTCAGTTTCTAATTAAAAAGTTAATGAAACAGTCATTCCAATAATTATTTTATCGTGGAAACCTGTATCTTTTAAAGTTTTGTAGTTAGATTAATTTAAAAAAAAAATTAGTCAATGCTTCTTATCTGATTGTAGTGAATATTATTACTCTGTAACCTTAATAAGTGCCAGTTTTTGCTTTTTTTTTCATATTTTGTGGAACAGAGTGATTTAATTTGCCATTAAAGACATAATTTTCCACATCCATAAAAAGCTAAATACCATGAAGTAGTAAATCTTCATCATGTTACTGTCACCTACCAGCGAAGATTGTGTAATTTTTCTAGGAAAATAAATGAAGGAAGTAAAAATGATAACGCTTTAATTTCATAACGTTCTAATTAACAGCATCCAATCATAATTAAATTTCTGCTAAAAGAAATTACATCATCTGCAAGGAAAGAGACAGTATTTGGAATAGGTGATTACGTAATTACCATAATTTAAGGAAAACTTGCCCTTAGTTCCAAAGCTGGAAAATTTTTGAGATCTTTTTGTTGATTAATCAATAACTTCAATTTGTATTTAAAAGAGTTTATTGCGCTAATCAAGTCGATAATTGGTTGATTTTTACCCTGTAGCTCCAAGTTAGTGATATTCAAATGATTTGTCACATCTGATAAGAAAGCTAAATCACTGAGCCACTTTTCGTTTATAAGTATCTCAGTGTCGTCACCTCGTTCATCTAGAAATGAAATAATTTCAGATAGTAATTCCTGGAACATTTTTATTAATTTTCCGCGGCACAACCACCTCACGTCTGTACAAAGAAGTAAATCAGTGTGCTCAGCAGACTCGCTAGTTTCCAATTGCACTTTGAAGAGGCGTCTTTGCAAGCTTTGCGCACGGATGGAATTCACGATCTTCGTGACAATATCCATGAGATCATTCATATTTAGTATTTTTGAGCATAAAACTTGCTGGTGAATGATGCAGTGAATTGTGAAAAATGATGGGAAGTCATCATTAGCTCGACGCAATGCAACAAACCCATTTTTATTGCCAGTCATGGATGGTGCTCCATCTGTTGTAATGCACACGAATTTGTAAATAGGTAGCACATACTTTTTTACAAAATTCAGAAATGGATTGTAAATATCTTCTCCACAAGTTTTTCCTTTCAGTGGTAGCATTGTCAACAATTCTTCTTTAGCAGACATATCAGAAAATATCATTCGAATGAAAATAGATAACTGGGTTGTATCAGTCATATTGGAGGACTTATCAAACTTCAAAGAAAAGTATGTACATTCCTTGATATCATTTTTCAGTTTTGTCTCCAAATCACTGCTCATGATCTCGACACGTCTAGTAACAGTTGGACGAGATAACTGGATTTCCTTGATGGCAGATATAATCTGTTTTATTTTTGAAGTCATTAAACAGTTAATCTGCAGCTTCAATAAATGCTTTTCACTACCGTTCCATCTTCGAAAGGTTTCTTGTGCTTTGCCAGTATGTAGAAAATTTTAAAAGACGCAATTGTTGCAGCTACTGATTGTTTGGCTGGTCTAGTGAACATGGATTGCTCTGCTTTCAAACTACTTTTCAAATCTTGAAGTTTTAGTCTTTTTAACTCATTCTTTTGATGAAAATCATTTTATAGTTTTTATGCACGGTTTTATAATGCCTTTTTAAGTTCCCGCGTTTAGGCATTGCCACCGAAGCTCGACACACAAGGCAAACACACTTATCTTTGGCCTTAACAAACAAGAATTCCTCCTCCCAATCACTATTAAAATGATAGGTTCTACTTTTCTTCGCAGCAATCATTTTATGTTGCAAATTCTACGTACAAAGTATTCTAATAACTTAGTAATAAAATAATCTTTAACGTGCGTAAAAATTTTTATAACATAATAGAAATTAAGCCCAACGCACTAGACTAAAAAATTACAAAATATAAAATAAAAAGAATTAGCCAAAGTGCTAATGAAATCGATAGCGTGAGCTCTTTTTATTTTATATTTTGTAATTTTTTAGTCTAGTGCGTTGGGCTTAATTTCTATTATGTTATAACTTAGTAATAATGAATGAGAAAATGCTGCGTTTGCTTTATGTATCATCCTATTAATAGGCAAAAGTTGTACGATCTTTGTAAATTTGTAGATTTGTAAATTTGTAATTTGAAATAACCAATCACAGTGCAGCGTTGGAACACGTCCGGCATGACGTCATGCCCATGCTTAAAGATGCCGTCTCTAATATTCGTCTCAGTTCACGGCCACGGATCGCGATTACGTAATTACTATCAGCGTATTGAAATTTACTTTTCCAAATAAATGAAGTTTACACTGAAATGCATGAAGTTCATGCGTCAAAATTTATCAAAGAGTTTATAAAACCTCGGTTTTTACATAATTTCGGCTGTGGAGTCACTCGCTCATTAATCAACAAATAGGAGACAATGACGATGCACGTGCCGTCATTGTTGTCCAGACAGGATTATTGGTATTGGCTGTTGGACATTCGTTATTGTTATTGTTAATGTTGAAACTAGTAAATCAATTTTTTATTTTATTTTATTTTAACAAAATTTTGCTTACTCATTCAAATTATATGTGGGCTGTTGCGGAAGTCATGGCTTTTAAAATAAATGAGCTTAGAACATCTTTTTCAATCTTGTGTTTTTCAAAAATTTCAGAGTATTTCAAAAATGTGCCATTGGTTTTACTTCCATGAATATTTCATGGGTCGCAACTAGTAAAAAAATGCTTCTAGAAGAATCTGTAAAATTCTAGCCAATCAGTGCCCTGAACATCACGCGGTTGTGATGCTTCTGGAATATTCCGACCAATCAGAGCGCAGCGCGATGCAATCGAGTGTTGTCTAGACAACAATGCTTTCGATATAGTGTGCATGCGTAATGAATGACAGGTCTCAACTTGAATTGAAACTATTATTATTAAACAGTTAATCTAGACTAAAATTTTCGGCGTCCGTAATGCGTAATTATTATTGAAAAGTGTCGCGTATGAGTGACCGCCACAGAAATAAAATTATTTTGTATTGATATATTATTTCTGCGGTCGACTCCAAAAGCTCTCGCGATCGACTATTTGAGCATCCCTGTCTTACAGTGTAATGCCAATATGCAAGATAAGTGGTGTTACAACAAAACAAGTGACATGACGTCACCGATTCAAACTAATAGTTTGAACTGGTATGACGGTCGCTATGAACATTTTAGAATAGCCAAGTACTATAGCAAGCACTTATTTGTCGTGGAAGAAGACAAACAAAAAAGCATTTTTGTGCTGCCATATCACATTACATCAGATCACGAGAGCCATTTGTAAGTGAATAAAAAAATCACTTATATTTCTGCAATCTTACTTAAGAAATGAATTTTAGCATGTAAAATTAATACTCTAATTGAAAATTAAGTTAGGACAGTGCGCAAATCAATAGCTATAGTAATCGGGAGCAATCTACTATGGCAATATAAACCAGATAAATTTTGCAGCGTACTTTTTTTCCCTAAAATTCTCGGATAATAAGGAAAAAAAACCCATTAAGATAGGTTTTTCGAACTCTTAAAACTACTTTCAGATATACATTTTTATCTTCTTGGTAAAGAAAAACCACGAAAACAACTGCTTTCTGTAGTACTGGGCTATTCTAAAGCCTCCATAGCAAACGCTTTTTTGAACTGTGACGTGATTTTATTAAAAGAAAACCTAATTTACAACATAACGAATCAAAGAATAATCATAGAAAGCTCAGTTCACATTAGGAAATGTAAGTAAATACGGTAAAGGTTTATTACAAAAAGCAATCCGGATAACAAAGGTCATGACTGAAAACAGATATGACATTTAAAATTCTGAAAATGACCAGAACTGAGCTTTCTATGATTAGGAACCATTCCTAAGCAATAATTTCCTAACTCTAAAACTACGGCCCGTACAACAAAATGTCGTAGAACATTTTCGACTCAAAATGACCTTTGGAATCCATATCTATTCGCTTTGTCTACTATTTCCGAAACATTCTGAATATAGATATTAGGTTTATATATATGTAACTCAAAACAGGCAAAACTCAAAGCTGACTCCTCGAGTTTCGTAAAGCAAAGATTTCAATTAATCTTTTGCAATTTAGAGAAAGTATAGAATATAAGAAGTATATTCTTTTTGTAATTTAATCCTTCACAGGCTAAGTTGATTTTAGCGGGGATTAAATTTCTGCCCTTTTTTATTCTTAATTTATATGTTGTTGTTTTTTATTATGAAGGGCCATTTTCTTGTTGACTTTTGTTTTTCTTTAGGTGTTTCTTGGAATCGCTGGTTTGTCAGATACTGGGCGAATCCAGCTGAAGAAGGCTAGGAAGCCTGAAACAGCTGTTCTGGGTTCCCGGTATCGAAATTTCAAAAAACAGATCAGTGATTCCATTTTTTCTTGTGCGTGTATGTTCCTAATTTGTGATGTTATTTATTTTTTGTTTTGGGAAAAGAGAAAGGTGTTTTGAAAAATAAATTTAACGTGCTGTGAAAATAGTAAATAAATAAAGGAAAAGAAGTTTTCTTTGTCCCTTATTGCTTGAGAAAGAAAATCCGCTAAGGATTTTTGAAATATTGCATTCTGGAGATGTTTGGAGGAAATAAAGAAAGTTTTGTTTATAAGAGTACTTGACTTTCATTACCGGATGCCATCTTGGGCTGGTGATTGCTGGAGCCTTTATCTCCTATGCTACCGATCTTCAAATAAAGATTCAGGAATTTCCTTACTTATTTTTTCCTTCCTATTTGACTGACGATTGTACGAGCCTCGACAATCTGCGACTACTGTCAACTAATGATATGCTATTTTTCTTTGAGTACGGGATTTTCTTGACTTGTATGAACTGCCATCTCCTACGTTCTCAATCTTCAAATTAAAGCATTTTCCTTATAGATTTCATTTCTGTTTCAACTGATGGTTGCTTTACACTGTTTGCTCTCGTAAGATTAATCTAACAATCACCTTAATCCAACATTTTCTTAAATGACTCCCGACGATCCACTGGTTTAGACACTGGATTGCGGCTGGAGGAACATGAAATTCAATTCCTTGCGAAAGTCGGGGATTTTTCTCTCGCTGTTTCTCCTCCAGACTTTTCTAGGGTTCACCCAGCCCTCTGTAAAATGGACGGGTCGTTTTGTTAAATGGTCCCGGGGTTTAAGGCTAGAGGGGCATTGGACAGACCACCCACCTCAACTTAACTCGAGAATCGTTGGCGCCTATGTCTCCAACAAAGGAGTCAACATGGGCTGTAAATAGAGCTCATTTAACCTTTTAATGTTTACTTAATTCTGTTTCCTGTGTTGATTCCCACTTTCACTGGATGCCTGCTTTGTTTAATTTACAATGATAGAGTTTAAGCGAATCCGATTTGATTAAAAGTTCTCTCCACAACAGTTAAATATTGACTTCAAAAACAACTAGTCCATACCTTTCGTGTACAGTTGTTAACTGAAATGTCAGTATTATTCAATGGTTGTCAAGTGTCCTCAATAATTTCAGCTTTTCAATCGAAGAGATAAATATGGCAGAACAATTTTGACTGCTGGCCATTCATTGGACATCACATTTCAAATAGTGAAATGTTTACTATTGGAAGGAGGTCTTGAACGCCAGCTAATTAGGTCGCTGCAAGGAAAGTGATTTAAATCAGATGCTGTGGAAAATTTATTATTGTAATGGAAAGATAGTAAAACTGAATTGAGTAAAATTCAATGAAGTGGCGAATGACTTTATGTCAATTAAAGTTCATCATTACATCGAATTCAATCGTTGAAATGTACTTGAAACATTAGTTTTGAATTGAAATTATCTTTATTTCTGCAATTTTCGATTATTATATGAAAATTAACTTTCTAAATTAAATGCCATTTAATAATGCATACCTATGTTCTAGTTGGAGTAGCGATAAAATTTATTGAAATTAGCAAGAAGTTCCTGAAAGCATTTAAAGAATACTTTTCTTAGAACTTTATTCTTTTTTTATTTAAATCGAGAAATGACACAAAAGAAATCCTAGGCTCATTTCCAAATTGTAATATCATGTGATTGCTAACAGTACAATTTTCCCTTTCTGATTATTTACTTATGTTGATCTCAAGCTGGTTATTTTTTATTATATTAAACTATTTAATGGATTAGTAGAAGAAGGGAGTTCATTGTTTAAGGGAGTATTGTTTAAGATCTACTAATGTTTACTGATCTTGTACAAATGTAAAAAAAAAAAAGATGGGGGGAGGTTTTAAGAAGGCTCTTCCGTCACCACCTCCACAGCCCAAACTATAAGTCGTACAAACATGACTGATATCTTATTGAAAAGCTTGTAACTTGTAGAGGTAGAGAAAAATCTGGGTTTCAGTCTTGGCTTACTTCCTGTCTCCCAGTCAATGAAATATGCACGGGATCGATATGGTTTCGTATAGAATTTGAAACCAGTTTTTTTTTTCCTTGTTTCAGGACAATTTTTCTCATCTTCTCGTGATAATTTCTAATCCGTAGTTCTTAAATATGCGTATTAACTTTTTTTGGTGTGGCCGTGCGGTCTAGACGGCAGGTCTGCCGTTGCGGCCAGTGTGCCAGTTCCCGGGTTCGAATCCCGGTCGTGGCACGGATGTTTCTTTCTTCTTCTGTTTCTCCTTCTGTCCGTTCCCGTTTCTTTACCCTGGCAGTTAGGGTTAAAATGCATCTCCCAACCCGCAGTTGAAAGTCAGCGTGGGAGATTAGACTTTCATCCCCCCCGAGACAGTGAGCTGTCTGGGGGAGGCCTTCGTCCAGCAGTGGGCTGATAACGGCTGTTAGATAGATAGATAGATTAACTTTTTTAAACAAAGAAGATATTTTAATGAATTGTGAATTTATTTATCCGTTAAATTTTTCACAATTTAGCCTTTACGTTTTCTTTTGATTGTGCTACCGTTAATTTTAACCATTATTTTTTTTTTATTTTATTCAAAAATTTTATCCAATCATTACTAAAACATGTGACTACTGATTAACCAATCGTAACCTTCGTAAATATCTTTTAAATTCATATGCTTTTTAGTAACCAGTTAAATTTTAATTTAGAATTCTCTGCTGTTTAAAACCGTTATAGCATTTTTACAAAAGGCATTGTAACCGGATGGACAGAAATGTGCTTTTTAGAAAGTGGGCGTGAATAGTACCTTTTTGGAGCGCAATCTATTTCAAGAACGGTGTTACAAAACAACGAGATGAAGTCTCTGTTAAAGATTTTTATTATTATTACTACTATTTTACTTATTTTATTATTAATACAAATCAATTTACAGGTAACTCTCGTTAAGAATATTCGTGTAACGAACGTCGTAATTTACACAAAATTTCCTAAAGTAGTTAATAGATAGAGTTGCTTACAAAAACAAACGCCAAACGTATAATGAACATAATTGTAAGATTTAAGTAGATAAACTTACAACGGGCTGGGAAGTCGTATATTCTCCGATCTCTATATTAATTTGCTAAATAAATAAAGTTTTTTTTTTTTTAATGCTATACATGCAAGGGTTCCGGAGCGAAGCGACGGTACGTGGCTGTTATTATTATATATTGTAAATAAGTAAATTATAAAAACGTATTCTGTCTGTCATTCTGTAACCAAAATGTTAAATTACAAATTACTAAACGTCGGAGTAAAGAAATCTTTTGGAAAATTATTCAAGAATTTTCACAAAACATGTTATTTATCATGAAGTTTCGAAATAAAACCTAATATGTTTCGTTATCAAAAATGTGTTTGTGTTATCAAAAACAAAATATTAACATTTTAACCATATATAAACCACCAAACACAATGAAAGGTAAATTTACTGAAGAATTAGAGAATCTGTTCATAAAAATTGAAAATATATTTTAAAACAACTGTCCAACTATACTAATTAGCGACGTAAATATAGATCTTTTCAAAATGATTAAAAACAATGCAATACTAAAACTTATGTGCAATAATGGTTTCAAAAATTGTCTTTACGGAACAACAAGAAACAACTGTACAATTCATGGAAATACGAAAACAAATATAGATCATATTTTCATAAATAAGCATGGTATCGAAACACCAGAGATAATATGTAAAGAACGAATCTCGGATAATAAGAGTTGAAAATGAGAAAATAACAGATTCAAATATAATCTATAAAGAACTAATCAAAAATTCATGAAAATCTACTTATATGAAAAGAAAAGTCCTGACTCACTCACTCACTCACTGACTCATCAATGCCCACCCCAAACCCTTGGACCTAGAAAGCTGAAATTTTGCACAGAGGTTCCCTTTATGATGTAGACAAGGAGTAAGGCCGGATTGTACGAAATTCCTACGGGATAGGGAATAATCTGACCATGAAGTGTGTGTGGCGGCAACCCCAGGTGGTGACGCCAAACCGCAATACACCTTAGTTAAGCGGAGAAGGCCACAACGGGCTGGGACGTCGTATATTCTCCGATTTCAATATTAATTTGCTAAATAAATAAAGTTTTATTTTTTTTTCTAATGCTATGTATGTAAGGGTTCTGGAGCGAAGCGACGGTACCCGGCTAGTAATAATAATAAAAAGAAAGTACAATAACGTAAGGAAAAATACAAAAAAATTTAAGAAAAAAATAAAAAAAAAGTGAGGAAAATAAAAAAAATAAAAAAACCCATACGGTTATTGAAAAAAAAAAAAGATTAAAAATACTATATCCAGATTCGAACCGACAACCTTCATTATACGACTACGAAATCTTAACTGTCAAGCTACAGCTGTTAACTGAAATAAGGTAGTTGCACTTCTAACATTTAAGCTAAAGAAATCCAATGAAATCAATGCCAAATATCTCGAATATGGTGGGGGGGGGGCGTTAGACCCTGAAAATACCCATTCCTACAGTGTTTGGGTCGCTGCACACGATGGTGAAATCCGTTTGTCAATTTGAGCTTCCATTCGGGAAGTTGTTAAGGGTAGACAGACACGGACATACGGACAGGACAATGGCAATAGTTACCGATTTTGGCCGCTATCACAATAGCTCCCAAATGGGTCGCTAATAAAACGTATTGTATAGATCATTTGTATATGGTTTTAATGCCTTAAATTGCCGTTAACTTATACGATTCTTAAAAAACAATGGGAGAGATCAAATTGTTTACCAAGTGATATTCGTTTTTCTCTTGAGACACCATTGCGCTTCCGACGTTCATTTATACGATTCTTATTGTTAAATCTCAGGAATGTAATGTACATATAACGAATAAAACTATAGTGAACAACGTCTTGGACTGGAACTCATTTGTGAAGTTGCTGTAGTCTAATGTAAAATAAACACCACATAATAAATTAAAAGAAATAATAAACATAAGTAGACCTTTAGTTCCGAAGATTTTTTTCTAGAAATTGTGATGTAGATAGTGAATGCGTGGTCATTTCAGCGAGAAACGAGACTATAATCTTGGGGTTCGCTTCTAATTTTTTTGTTTTCTTTCTTTATTTTTAAATAATTGTTTAATATATAAAAATCTCTTAAACATAACACACCGTTTCTTGCATTCCGATAGATACACTCGAATTGATCTCCACTCAAAAATTAAAAAAAAAAAAGAAAAAAAAAAGTGACATGAACGGGAAATGACTGATGAGTTCCTAGTTTAAGCAACGCGAATCTTTCTTGATTGGCTATCTGAAAAATATTGTTCCCGCCAATCCCATACGACAAGATGATTGGCCACCGTCGAACCTCTGACGCTCATCTTAATCTCCTGTGAAGATACACTTCTGGGATGATGGGCTCATAATTTGTTGACATATTCACCCATGACGTCAGAAAGTTCTATTCAAATCAGCTCTAATCGAAAATCGCAGACATTTTACGTTCAGGCTAACGCGTGTGACTTGTAATTTACTTTATTTTTAGATATTTATTAATCCTATTGATTACCTAGCCTTCTATCGTCTTTACCATCATTGTCTTTAAAATTATGGAAACAAAATTATCTGCTAACATCAGTAACAAAGTTCTATTCAAATTATTCAAATTTCTTTGTTTTAAATTTTGAGAAGTAAAATTAATCATGTTATTTATTCCATTATATGAAAACATCTTTTAGCAACCTCACAGAGGGAGCTATTAGGGTCTCCTTGTTTGTTTACGTGTGTATGTAACGCTCTCCATTTCGAAAACAGGAGTTGTAGACTCATGCGCTATATCTTTCCGTGATCTTAGTGGGGGGGGGGGGGATCCAACTTCAGGACGAGGCCACTTCCGGTTTTAGATGGCCTATGGCGAGTTCAGAAAAATAGTGGTTTAAAATGTTGGAAACTCTGTTTAGAATCTTAAAGTCATAAACCACATTACAAGCTTGTTGTAAAAGACTATTTTACAAACAAATTTTATGTTGAAATCTGAAAGGTCGCTACTAAATTTCAGTATTTGAACGAAGATAGTTGGGTTTTTCTTTCTTATGTTTCGTATTCTCCTTCATAAATCTCGATCGATAATATCAAACGATTGCACATTAATCGAAAACCAATTTCTGCTGAAAATCGGTTATGACTTGTAATAGTTTGTAAATTTAACATGAGTGATCTATAATCTAATAACATCTGTTTTAAATAAATCCATTTTATCGATAATTTCTCTGATGTAATTACTAGAATCAAGCACTGCCCACGCATCTTTATAATTAAATCTAGCTTTGTGATAATTTTAGAAACATTTTTCAGCCAATTTGTTATTAAATTGCTGAAAGTAATTCGAAAGGGCAAATGAATCAACCCCAATTAGTATCGAACTCTTTTAGGCCTACTTTATAAACCCTGTTAACTTAAAGACTATGGGCAGTAGCAAGGAGAGAAAGACAAGAAGAAAAACAGAAAAATAAGTAAGAAAGAAAACACCGATGCCTGTCCTGGGATTCGAAACCAGTTGCTGGTTTATCCAGCCTGAAGTTAGTCTACTACTTCCTGAGACCTCTTCACTGTAACCTGAACATCCTACTGTGTTTAAGTTTTATCCGCTATACAAGAGTAACTTTCACTTGTGTAAACAACTGAGTCTGTACAGGGTGTCCGACAAGTCCCACATAATAGGAGATATCATTTGTTTGTCTTTTATCATAATTAAATTATAATATTTGCTCTAAAAGAGTGCCTCCAAGTTCCAAACATGTCTGCAGACGAAACTTCATGTTATTCAGAACACTGTCTAACATATCAGCAGTGGTTTCAGGACATTTTTCCTCGATCCGGGTTCGTAGATGTTGCAGATCACGAATCTTCACTTGGTACACCTTTTGTTTAAGATAGCCCCATAATGCAAAGTCAAGGGGCTTTAAGTCTGGCGATGTGGAGACCATTCTCTGGATCCTATCCACCTACCAGGGAAGTTGTCGTCCAGCCAGTGCCGAACACTTGCGGCATAATGTGCTGGAACACCATCCTGCATAAACCATTCTGGTCTTTCACCAAGCAGATCCAATTCAGGCATAAGCTTATCTCCTAGCATCTGGAGACATTTTTCTGCATCCAGTGTTCCAGAAAAGAAGAATGGTCCAATGATGTGGCCGTTCCAAATTTCACATCATACCATGATGCGCTGTGCTCCTTGCTCCTTACTTCCGTCGCACCAATGAGGGTTAGTGGTGGACCAGTACAGGAGATTCTGTTTATTTACCTATCCATTGATGTAAAAGTTTGCCTCGTCAGAGAAGAGCATTTTCGTTAGGAATCTGTCATCTCGGTATATCTCATCAAGGAACCATTGACACATTTCCATCCTACGTTCCGGATCATCATCAGATAGATGATGCATAACTTGAAGCTTGTATGGATGGAATGTTTCTTTTTTTAAGGATATCGTGGCTAGTGCTCTTAGGTAGATTCAGTTCCATTCTTGTCCGTCGCAGAGACTTTTTTGGACTGGTCATGAACTTTGCCATAACTGATTCATGAACTTCAGGGGAAGTTGTGGATGTCCCGATCTGGGCAAATCGTTGACAGACCCCTTGCTTTTGAACTTTTCAAGCAGCCCAGATATTGTACTTTGCCTTAAGCTTCTGTCCGGATGCCGTCTGTTGAATTCGTCCGCCACCATTCTCTGTGACCAAAGCAAAATGATCTCAATGAGTTCTTCCTGCGTCAGCATGATTCACCTAAAAGACAAAAAAAAAACAACAATTACAACAAAATTATGATATCGTATATGATGCGGGGCTTGTCGGACACCCTGTATTATAAATTCTTAGTTATACTTATCAGTGGATCTGTAACCGGCTTATCTTTTAAATATCGGCTTTAAGAATGTGTGTGTAAATTTGTTGATCTACCAAGTTCCGAATACCCATTTCATAAGACCACCTAAAAGTTGTTTAAAAGAAAAAAAAGAAAGAAATAGTTGCTCATTCACAAAGTAACTAGTCATTAATGTATACTGGAGACTTTTGATCCGGAACTGCTCTGATTTTCACTAAAATCAAAAGGATCTTTAAGATGAAACTGCACCTTAACTAAAAGTTTTAGCTCTGTTTTTGTTTGGATCTCTACCAAAGCTACAGAGATCTTCCATTTAAAAGCAAATTATAAAATACTGAAATATCCATTCTTCGTACAGTTTACAAAAAACAGATTTCCTGATGTGGATGAGAAAAAAATTGAAATTGTGAGATCACTTCGAAACTTTCCCAGTTGGTAAAAAAAATCAAGTGATACGTATAAAGTGATGAAATATTTCTATTTTGTAACTCGAGATCCCTAGATATGAAATTAATATTGAGATCGGAGAATTTAAGACTTCCCGCAACTCTGTCATTCTCCATACTCCTATCACTTCAAACCTTTCCCAGTTGGTAAAAAAAAAACACGTGATCATTACAAATTAATATTATATTCTTATTTTGCAATCCGAAAACCCCGTAGAAGTATCCTTGAACAAAGTTTGCCCTCCTTCCCTGTTTATAACCTTTAGGACCCGAATATCAAAAATCTGATCAAATAGCATCTTTTCGTTTTTGACAAAGAACACTCTTGCGAAATTTCGTGTTTCCAACTGAGGCGGTTTAGCAGTTATTATCATCATAATGAGGGGATGAAACCAGGTTGAGGGGGAAATTTGGCCTGATCTATATTTTCCGCAAAGTAATACAGCTTAATTTAAAGGAGTTTAACGTGCTGTAAAATAATTCAATATTAAATGAAACAAGAAATGAATTCAGAACAAATATTTAACCAAATTGCCTTTCTGGTTCGATTATCGGGAAGGAATCGGAACGGCCATTTCATCCTACTTGGGAATCATCAGCCCGATCTCCGCCTTTCCCATAAAAGACCCAGAAATGCAAGATACCTTCTGGGTCTTTTAAGGGAAAGGCGGAGATCGGGCTGATGAGTCCCAAGTAGGATGAAACGGCCGTTCCCAATTCCTTCCCGATAATTGAACCAGAAAGGCAATTTGGTTAAATATTTGTGCTGAATTCATTTCTTGTTTTATTTAATATTTAATACAGCTTACTTATGTAAAATTTGGTTCAGGTCCGTCAAACGGTGTAAAATTATATAGAATATACATACAAACTTTGACTTTATATTTATGTACAGATTTATAGATAACATCAAGAAAGACGATAGCTTTCAGTATTATGAGATATGGACATTAAAATTTGGTGCTTTGGTTATTTCTGGTCCATCTTAAACTGAAGGCACATTTATTTGGGTCTCGTTCCCTACATGCCTCAGAAATGACCCTCCCTAGAAATTCCTCGTTAAAATGGCTGGACTAATTTCTTAAAATTTAGCCGCGATGTTTAATTGTGTTCCAAATTAAAAAAACAAGCACGATTATGTTGGTTTCCACTTCCCTCCAAGTCCTTGACATTGGGTCAGTCCTAATTGGCTCATCCCTGCAAGTCCTAACTATGTGATGTCAGCTGAGCGCTTCCCAATATATGTATATGTAAATTGCATTCATTAAGAAAGATGTCGGAAGTAAACAAGATGTCATATTTATGACCGAAATTAATGTATCATCTGGGAGGGCGGGGGGGGGGGGGTCAGATATTTTATGTTTCTGAAATCTCACTATGAGGAGAGGGGGTGGGGTCCATCACATTTGTTATTGAATGCTTAAAAGATTTAGAACACATAACTCAAAGTAGGAATTTTTCACGAGAAGATTTCGTGAAAAATTCCTACTTTTCAAGTTACCATATATAAGGAATAGCAGAATAGAAGCTTTCTTCAGTATCTTTAGAATTTAAAGTATACCAAAGAATTAACCACAAATTTGGAAAATTTCTTTAAGAAAGAAAGTTTTTAATTATGACTGACTATAAGGAATTCCCATTTTCGAGAATTTACGTTAGAAGAATGTTCACGGCTACTCCGATAGTCATATATCAGAGACAACTGTAGGGTAGGTATACATCTTGCAACCTTTGTTAGCTCATAAGTGCGAGAAGATATAGGCTCTAACTATTTTATTCCTATCGGAACCAGTTGAAAATGGGTTGACCAAAAGCTTTCCCACCTTTAACTCCTGAGAAAGAATCCGGTCTCCAAATTACAGAAAGCTGGCGAACTGAAGGGAGAAATAATTGGCAAAAACCTCCCATCTCTGCCCTCTGTATAATGTCTATACAATTCAGCTATTAAATCCACTTTCCTTTAAGAGTTACAATTAGTACTGCAATTGCAGTGGATCGTGGATCCAATAGTTCAGTGATTTAAACCTGGACTGCGGACTGAGGAACCGACTTCATTTCCCGGCTTGTGGTCGGAGTTTTTTTCACGAATTTCTCCAGATGTATTCTAAGATTCTCCCAACCCTCTGCCAAATGGCCACCGGCTTTCTTACCCTAGATTAAAGGCGGGCGAGCATTAGAATGACCATTCACTTCAACTGGTCCCTTAAGTACTGGTTCAATCCGACGTTTCACCAAATTCATTAACGATTGTCCTTAAAACCAGAAAAACAAAATTCATGTGTTGTTTGAATCTACATCAATTAGGATAATGTATTTTAGCAGTTTTTCTTCTCTAGCTACTTACCTATTAGCCTAATACAAACCAAAATCCAAATGGATCTTCTTTGATGTAATTTATATCTACTTCTAAAAATCTAGCTGTCTAGGATATATAGTTTTTGAGTTAAAGTTATCACAACCCAATGGATGGAAAGACATGCCTATTTTAACTTAAAATTGCCTTTTAAACTTTCTTTGGTCTAACCTTTTTTGTTTTTGTTAAGTTTTGTTTCTGTTGCATTCATTTTATCGTACAGACTTAGTAGAACAGCAGAGTGCTCCTATCCCCTTCAAGATCTAATCAAGCTTGGGGTTTGCGAAGAGATTACACGCTTTATTTTTTTTATTTTTTTTATGTTAATCGGGAATTTATTTTGCCTGCCTAGGCTTACTGTGTGATCGAATACTCTTAAATGAAAATAAAAGTAAAAAGGCATTTTGCTTTCTATTCAACCGTTGCAGGATTTTTACGTAGATTTATTTCACTGTGGAAAGAAAGTTAAAAAAGAACCTCCAACAGGAATACACTGTTATAAAATGAAGATAGAGTTCTTTTTTTACTTCGAAATTAAAGCTTATGTAACTTAAAAGATAGAATTATTAGCTACTTTTAGTTGGGAAACTTACGTAAAATATAAATTGAATGAGTATCTCATGGTTCAGTTTTAGTTTCTCAAATAATTTCTGAAAATTGATTAATTACTTTGTTATGTATCATAATGCTAGGTAGACGGTCAGCTGTTGACAACTGAGTGGTAGCACTGATAGTACTGATGTCTGAGGGGTGGATAGGGATGAAAACTAAAATAATTATACTGTAGTTTAAGATGGATTAAAAATAAGCAGCATAAAGCTTTTTGGAACTTCATTCATCCGTTTTAGCATAATGTTCCTACAAACAAATAAATAAAGTAGTAAGATATTCCAGTAGAATTTTAAGTAACTTTTTTTTAACTTTGCCTGTGTGACAACGAAGAACTTAGATATTTTGAAAGCTGATTTAATAATAATATGAATTATGATATAGTGAGTAATGGTAATTAATGATATGGTGCTTATATTGTATGGATGAAGTTAAAAACGCTAACACACTTTTTTTTTTTAATTTATAAAACTATTTTTTTTAAAAAAAAAAACAAAAAACATGCAGTTGAGAAACCAAACCAGGTTTCAACCTATTAACAGGCCTTTCGCAGTGAATTCCTAAGTGAACCTCATGCAAAAGCAATTAGGCTAGTCCAGCCCTTTCTGGAAGAGATTTCGGGGATCAGTTTTGGGGATAGGACGGGTGGACACCATCATTAATACGCCCATGTTTTAAGTTGACCCTAATTAAACAAAGTACCGAATTTTACGAAAAGCCATCCAATAGTTTTAGTCTGATGGCCTTACAAGAAGACAAACAGAGAAAAAAAAGTTCAAGTGAAATTCAAAAATACGTACATCAATATCCTTCGTCTTCTTTAAAACAAATAAACACAAATAAATTCCTGAAACTCTTACAGTGTAAGAGTTTCAGGAATTTATTTATGTGTTTATCTGTTTTCAAGTGAAATTGTAAAACTTCATTCACTCAATAAACAAATTTCAGAGAATAAATAGATTAAATTATTCAGAGAATAAATTGTTGAACATATAGGTCCAATTACATTACTTACATTTATAATTTTCGTTATTTACAAAATTTTCAACCGTAGCTATTTACATACAAAGGAACTTTTAGCACCTGAATATTATATCTGCTGATTAAACATTATTAAACATCTCGTACTATCGCCTGATGTTTACATGAGCCGTTTGATTGTTTAGATTATGAGCACAAATAGAGTATTAAAATCGTTGAAATCTATAGCATCGCAGCGCATAATTTTCTCCATAAACGTTTGAAGGTTTATTGTCAGTATTGTGTTGCAATAGGCTTGGGCATATATTTCAATCCTTCATGAATTTGATATTTTCTAATCGAATATTCTTTCACTCCTTACTTTTAATTAGTATTTCTTTCTGGTTATGGCTTTTTTTCCAATTTATTCATTCTCAATATTTATTCTTTTTATCTACCTGTATTCCTGTATTACCTGGTTACAATTATTAACCAAGCAATGTTCCGCCCATTTTTCCAAGAAACAGACACTATCTCCATATTCATTCTATACTATATTAATAATACATAATGTAGCATGCGTTATTAATAACTGTGACTGTATTAATAAGCAGAAAGGACTTGAAATTAATTAATTTGTAATTGAAAAATTCAAAAAAATATTGTAAACCTGCAAAACCATTTATTTGCATTTTAATTTTTATCAGGATAATTGTTAAATAAAAGTCTGGTAAATGAATCTTTATTTTTATTTTTTATCAGAATAATGGTTGAATAATAATTTGAGTAATAATTTTGGTACACTATAAACCTTATTCTTTTGTTGTAATTGTATAGGACTTATTCTTTGTTATAACTGCCTTGGTTTTAAGTTTTTCAAATGTAGTCTGAAAGAAACAGGGAAACGCTATTACCCTGCGAAATATCGCTAGTAGAAGTATGAAGTTTTTTTAGTAATAAACAAATTTTGTAATAAAGAGCAGTGAATTAGATTATTTCTGGTATCTTGTATACCGTATATGTTCCAATAAACGCCGAGGCTCTTATTGTGGCCGGTCTCTAATAAGCGCCGGGTTGCAGAGGGGACACGGCCAAATAGTAGCCGGTTTCTAACAGTAGCCGGGTCTTTGATATTTGACTACCGGTACTAGTGTAAGCGTCCGTATCTTTATAGTCGTGCATCATACCTTACGGTATATTGCCTTACAAAATGCCGCCGAAACGGTCATTTGACATTGCCTTTAAGATTCGCGCGGTGGAATACGTGAAAGAAACTTCCGGTGAGGCGGCCGCCCGTCATTGCGGATTCGGACGACGAATAGCAGCGAAAGGTACAGAAAGATATTGCCATTTATCTTTAACAGTCTTATGTAGCATGTGAAATTCAAATAAAGTAGCTGTTTGTAATATTAGCCGGTATTTATGTGTAAAAATATTGCGTTCTGAAGGTTTTTGTTAATAATGGCCGGCCTCTAATAGCAGCCGGTCTCTCTTAAGCGCCGGGAGCCGAGGCTAGTTTTGCAAATAAACGCCGGGGGCCTCTATTGGAGCATATACGGTACTTAATCTTTTTCATTACAATTTCTGTATTCTTGTTATCGTTTTCCATTTTAAAAATATAAAAAAATATATTCAAGTATGCTTGAAGGAAAAATTGTACAGACGAAGAATGATGAAATGTAAGTAACTTCATAATCCATCACTGAAAACAAACATTGAATTTAAATTCTGCTTTTATTTTATTCTAAGAAAAACGTTAAAAAACTGAAATAAAACTAACATCGAAGATAAGTTTGACGTTGAATTTAGTATTCCAATCAATTCCTTAGGGAAAAAAGTAATAAAGCGGAATTAAGATTTGAATTCAGGAGATGAGGTTAAGGCAATCACTGAATGCATAATGAAACACTTTAATTAATGAGACCTTTTCTTTATTAGCTTATTTAAAGCCAACTGTTAAGTTTAGCTAGATTATTCCCTTTGCCACTGCAAATAGGCAAATTTCAATTTATTTCAATTATTAATTATTAAAATTTATAAATGGATCGAATTTTAGAACCACCTACACGAAAAGTGTAAAGTGAAGAATCTTATGTTCGTACTGTCCCTCTGTTATCACGTCTGTAGCCGAAGCTACAAGTCGGATACTCGTGAGTAACATCTTATTGGACTTGTAGAGATGAAAGAAAATACGATTTCCGGTCTGCTTTCACTTTCTGTCTGACAGAAAGTGACCGAAAATGAATATGTCACCGCCTCTACAGTCTAAACTATAAATTCGGACACATATGAATAATGGACCTCCTATGAATTGTAGGGGTGGGAAAACGTACCACTTCCGGTCTAGGGTCACTTTGTGCTTTCGGTCTTCTGATAAAACTTAAGAAGAGTACTCTCAACATCTTCAGCGATTTTATTCATCTCGATTAGTTAGTACATTGAGTTCTGGCTACAATAACCTAGATTCCAACCTGATTATGACAGTGTTTTTTGTGTTTTGTTTTTTCTTTTTAATCTTTTGCTTTTTTTTATTCTTGTATTGTTGTTTTCTTTCTTTATTAAAAATATTTTATATAATGATTTTTTTTTAATCATTATTTGTACGAAATGAAATGGTTAGTTATAGTTTCATGTAAATTATAAAACCAATTTTTTGCATTGTTTCAATTAGACCAATTTATTTTGTTTCGTTTAAAACTTAAAAAATTAACGGGCGTCTTAATAAATATAACAAATATTTTACGCAATATAAACCTTTAACTAAACGAAAGCATTACAACCCAATCATTAATTTTAAAAAATAATAAAAAGAGTAACGTAACTTTTTTTTTTGCTCGCTAGATGGTGCCATCATTCATATAAATTTTTACTAGTTCAACTAGTAATACTATTCTTCAGAAGCTTCTGTTTCTCACAGTTAAGTATTTATGTTAAAGAAAATACACTTTTTAATAGTTATTATTACATTATTGTAACAACAACAAAAATTCAGAAAGAACTTGAAGCCGAATTTTCTTAAGATCATATATTTTATTTTATTTTCTAGAGTGCAAACAAGAAGTCTACAAATATTTTAAAATCATAATATCTGCTGAATACAGTTATAAATTTTCCATTTTCTAAAAAAATCAATTCTCCTTATTTGCTTGAAATGTCTAAAATCGATTAATAGAATTAATATTATATTATATTACATGATTAATTTTAATCATGTAGAACCAAGCTGTATTAATAAAAAGGAAGTTAGCCATCTATAACCATTGTTTACAAAATTGATAGAAAACCTATGTTAGGTTCTATCGCGATTCTATGGGATATTTTTGTCGCTTTCTGTGCTAATTTCTGAATAAGCACTAATATGGTAACTTGTTGTGCGTTTTGTTATTAATACGGAATGGGTACTCCATCACAGACAGATCTAGATTTTATGCTTCTGTTCAGAACGAGAAGGTTTACTTTCACGAATTTCGGCGCCATCTTCACCTCTAGAACTGCAAGGCCTAAATATATGAAATTTGATAGGTAGTGTGTTTATCATGCTGAAGGGCAGCTTGGAGCCGTGTTTTTCCGCTCCTTTGGTCAGTTCTACATGAGCATTGAAAACACGGCGATAGCAACGCGGTGTTGCTAACTCCGCATTTTCAACGTTCATGTGATATTATTAGAAAGAAAGATCTGTTCCAGAGATGCTTTCGGGTTTATTTTACCAGAGAATTATTCCAATTGATTTTTGAATACATTAAATTGATGAGTTTTATAAATATTAAAAAAAATAATTTTAAATTAAAAAAAAATATATTTTTAACATTTTTTTTTTTCGAATTTTTGGCGTTTTTCCTATCTTTCCAAAACAAAATAAACAACAAATGACTGGAAAATTTATTAAAAACTCAATCGAATCTAAAAGAAATTCGATAAATTCGATCATTTTAAATACTTTAAAATGATTAAAACAATAAATGTATACACGTTTCTTTGCTGAAGACTGTTTTGGAATTAAAAGACTTTTTGCCAACATTGTTAAAACAATTTCTCACCAGTTCATTAGACATTTACTGTTTTAAAAATATTGATTATAGGGAAAAATATAACTTGAAGTCTGTATTGAAAATTAAAGTAACCTTAGTTTTAGTTCACAACCAAATTTTTTGCCAAAACAAAAACTATAATCCCATTTGTTAGGAAAATTGTTAGTTTACAAGAAAATTGTTAGTGTCCAGTCAGATCCGGCCCTAGGAGGGTGCGGGGCCCCAGGCGAGCTAGAATTATTGGCCACCTTTCTTACAATGAAAATGTCCTGATCCTTCCCTTCTGTCCAACTTCCCTCAAACCTCCTTACAGACACTTTCTAAAACTATATATTTTTTGGCAGAGATAACATATCAAGGTACTTATTGCTTTTGCTGATTTTGTGTAAGACTTATCAAAATAAATTTATTACTGTCAACCAAAAGTAAGAAAGCTTTATCAATCGTTTTTCTTTTTCTTATTCTTTCTCGTGGAGGGGATTTAAGATTACTAGTTGCGACCCGTGAAACATTCGCGGAAGTAAAGCAAATTCCACATTTTTGAAAACACAAGTTTGAGAAATATATTCTTAGCTAATTTTTTTAGAAGCCATGACTTCCACAACAGCCCATATGTAATTTGAGTATCGGCTTATTTGTTAAAATAATATTATAATATTGATAAAATAAAAAAAATAAAAAGTTGATTTACCACTTTCGTAGTAGCCAGCGCTGCGGTTTCTCATTATGAAATATAATGGCAACCTTCTGCCCTAAAAGAATAGGCTCGTCGAAATTGAGGCAATATTAACTGAACTAAAACAAATGCCCCATTTTTGAAATACCCTGAAATTTTTGAAAAACACAAGATTGAAAAAGATGTTCCATTGAAAAAGAAGAACCATGACTTCCGCAACAGCCCACATACACTCATGGACAAAAAAATTAGCGCACTGTGATTGGTTATTTCAAATTAAAAATTTACAAATTTACAAAGATCCGTACAACTTTTGATTATTAATAGGATGATAAGGGTCATAAGAAATGAAGAACAAACAGACGAAAACTGTAATAAAAAAATACATATATTGTATTGGCCTAATAAAAAAAAGGAAAAGAAACTTTAAATCCACATCACTTTAAATTACAAATCACTTTAGGTCTCTAAAGAAAAAAAGCACACGTTAACGATATCAAAATTGATTCGTCCTACCTATCTAGTAACTGAAATCCACTTTCCTACCCTTCCTGCTTGCAAACTCAAGACAATTCTTTCGGGTCACTTCTTTCTCAATAAGTGATAGCTAAGCCATTCAATCACTCTTAGCTCATACTTTTTTTAATAAGTTTAAGTTTAGAGAAACTTCTCTCACCAGATGCAACAGTCACTGGTTTTGTCAACATGGTCCGGCATGAAATATTAATATTTGGGAATGAATTTCTTATTCGAGTAGTCAATTTCAGTATCTCCAAAGCAGTCTTCGTTTCTTCAGGTGTTGCTTCTGTTATAAGTTTGAGCTCGTTCACAAAATCTTCCAAGTCCAGGTCGTGATTCTCATCGGCAGAATCTGTTAGTTTAGAATCAAGCGCCACACAGTGGTTGAGTAGATCTTTGTTACTCCATGACTTCAAAACCTGAACATTGGAAGTCTTTCTTGAAGTCATCTAATTGAGTGAAGTGTTCTCCACAGATGAGATGGCCTGGTCAAGAAGAAGAAGGAAGTACTCAATCTTAAAAAGGAATTCAGGAGATTGTCTCAAAACGTCTTCATCAAGCTTCGCCTTTTCGTTAAAGTGCTTCTTCCGCTTGCTTGCCGACAATGTTTGAATTCGGCCGGAATGCTCGTGTTATTTTCGCAGCTGTCAACATCGCTGACTCGAATCCTGACTATCTGTACTTCCTTTGATAAGTACTTCTGTACTTCCTCGAGAGCAATGCTTTGATAAGTAAAACTACATTTAGCTGCATGTCTGCGACTTTAAGAGTCTTGGTCACTTCATTAACCTGGCATAAAACATTATAACACATCTAAATCCCAAGATAAAATTAAAACTTTCAATTTGACTTGCAAGAGATTCTGCTTCACTTTTCATAATAGAGTAAGTGGTGATCTCTGTGAACTCATAGAGAATATCTAGTAGTTTAGGACTAAAATACTTAAACTTTTACACTCTGAAACTGGCATTCCCAACGGGAAGCTCTGCCGTTTCGTTAAAGTGCTTCTTCCGCTTGCTTGCCGACGATGTTTGAATTTCGCCGGAATCTTCATTTCTCGTTTTATTTCTGCAGCTGTCAACATCGCTTACTCGAATCCTAGAAAACAATCCCGTATTAATCCTAGAAAACTCCTGTTTTCTGGTTAGAAAACTTTCTCATTCTGATCAAGCTAAATTATGGTCAGCCATGTACTGAATAACTGCGATGATTGTGATTAGTATATTTTGCCAATGGATTTTCTCCCACTCCAACTTATGCTCTAACTATTGGTCTTTTGTGGTTTTCCTGTTGATGTCTTGATTCAACTGTACCCATTTAATCCTGTTTCGTATGATATTTGAGAAGATTCATGAGACTTCAGTGAAACATGGATGTATTTCCATTTGTTGAAAGCTGTAGTAAACAACTTACTATTCAATCTTGATCGGTAGGGACTGGAGTGACAAAAAATTTACAACAAAAAAGTAGATCTTATCTGCTTTCTTGGAGTAGAGTAACCACTTTCTTTCTTTTCTCCATTTGAAAGGCAACGTCAGTAAAAAGTGCCACAAAAATGTCTTATTTCACTGAAATCGTTTGCTGTATTAATGTGACCCTTTTCAATCAGCAAACCATTCTTGCTGTCAATGTCATCCTAGGAGGATGGATTGTAGTCAAACTCAATCTCAGTGTCATCTAATGAGTTTTGAGAGCTTATTTTAAAATTCTCACCATCAGTTGAGTTTTGACAGACACAAGTCACGATTTGGTTCCGGTTCGAGTTCATGGGCTTCTCCACAAAAATCCTGACGAGAACTGCCACTTGATGTTTAGGATCTGACTCGCTCTTTACTATGTGGGCGTAGAGGGGCTTCATCGGTATCTTCAGCTTTTGGTTTCACTACGATTTGTTTTCAAGGATCCAGCCTGATTTTTGATAAAAAGCCTTTTTTTATCCTTTTTCTGGCCATTTCGGCTCCTGATGCATACTTCCTGAATTTGTCTCTATCACTGACTGACATGCTGATTTTATACTTAAACCTAACTAAATTAGTAAACACAGCCTTGTAACAACGAGCTAAAATCTCAACATCAAGCAAACTCTTTTAATGACTAACCACATTCACTCATGGCAGATAAATAATGTTATAATGATTTATAATGAAGATATTCGGAACAATCAGAACACTGATACAACACGTACTACAACACACTTTTAGTCGATTTTATAAAAGTATATTTGTTACAATGTTTCCTGGGGATCACTATCGCAACAGTTATGATTAAGATCAGTGAGTTAATATGACAAATTGTGCATAAAAACTAATTATCATTTATATTAGTAGACGTAAATAATAGAAATAAAATAAAACATTGCATTAATTGTAATTCACAAATGGCATTAACATAGTATTTATATTTACGGCGACGAATCTATATCGCTGAAATACTAAGAATGGTTAATCCAAGACTCAATTTTTTTTTAACTTCTGTGATTTCGATTACAGCAAAGCTAACTTCAAAATAATTCACTGTCAAGGTTACCTATAGCTCGTTAAAAATGATAGGCTTTGTTGGAGTAAGCCGAATTTCAAACAAAGAAAATAACCCTAAAATTGTTATGCCTGGCCGAATGGAAGTTTAATAATATTACAGCAAATAATAACGAAAACCAGCCGCGGGTCCCCTTCAGGCGCAAAGGGTCAAACGCGCTAACTCGCGTATACGCTGACGTGAAAATGAACGAGTTCATATATCATCAACTGGAATCTGAGATAGTGTTTATTAAGACTCATCAGCCATAGTTATCTAAAGGCAGTGGGTCTCTCTCTTGCTGCTGGATCCCTTAAGTAAATATCTTTTGTGTTAAGATTTAGCTGACGAAGGCTTTGATACTGTACTGATTACATTGACTTTTTTTTTTATTGATGTTTATTCAAGTAAAAAATCATATTCAGCTTTTGGATCTTGCTCCTGCTCCCAGAAATAAATATATTTTACATATTGTTGATCGTCAATGGGTAAGCCTGTCTGACGAGTCCTAAGAAGAGACAAAACAGCTGTACCAGATTTCATTTGATGATAACTCGACGAGTGAATGGAATAAAAAAAAATGTTAATTGTGCAATACAAAAAAATGTTTCAATTTATGAGGTTCCACTTCCCGATTTAATACCATGTGGGTCCTTACTGTGCTTTGTTCTTATGTTTAATGCCTTTTGTGCCTAGCATTTAGAAGGCCAAAGCCATGATGTTGCACTAATATTATTGTGACAAGACAGTTTTCCACCATTAAAGGATAGCTCTAAAATAGAAATCGTGAAACATTATCTATCCCCACCCTTCCCTCATAACCTCAGCTCTACCTTGTTTGTATCAAAAATTCCCCTTATTTTAACCCTGTTAAAATTCAATCAATTATATTCTTGTATTGATTATTTAGAAATGTACGAAAATATAAATGCAAGGTAGGATCAAACAGATTATTATTAAATTCTTATTGAAATACTTTCGAAAAGTCAGGAGTTTCCTATTTCTTCTAAAATTTTGAAGAAGAATACGAATGGTAAGAGTGAGTTTAAAGAAGCTCCATTGCTTAATGAATTTGTTAATCGTTTAATTTTTTTTTCAGTGAATTTATCTATGATTCATCTATCTAGTTAGTTTGAGTTAGTTTTAATCGTACACGTTAGCCGGTCAACTAATCAAACTGTAGGAGAGAAATGATTCAAACTTCCTGTATCCAAATCAAAACTTGTTGAAGATTTTTATTCCATTAATCTATTTTATGGTCAGCTTGTTTCAGATTCTTCATTGTCACAGTTCATTGTTTCACATTATGTATATGTTGTTTTTTTTTGTTTTATCCTAGATAAAGTAACTGGGCATATGCCCGTTGGATCTTCTTAATTAAAAAAAAAAAAAGTAGATTACTATATATTAAAGAAAACTCCTTTTATAAGCCGATAGGCTGAGTGTATAGTATCGAATTCGGTACAGAATTAATTTCTAAACTGTTTCAAAGGGTTCTGAAGGAAAGGCAAACTGTCGTGTACGATTTTAGGTCTTTTCTTTCTATAAATAAAAAAATAAATAAAAAATCTTTTTTATTTTTTTTATTTTTAAAATTAAATTTAACAATTGTTTTAATTGTTAAATGTTAAACTTAATTATTAAAATGTGTTAAATAGGACTAATTTTAATGAGATTCCCTTTCATATGTTTTTGTTTTTGTTTTTTTTTGTGTCAAATAATAAGTATGATGATATACAATAAAAGTACAATATGTGCTATTTTGTCGAAGATTTTCATTTTTTTAAAGGATTAGAATTTTTTCAGGAAAATAATTATATTTATTTATCAGGCAGATTGATTTTTATCATCAAAATTCTATTGCGTAAGTGGCTGGGACCTAAATGTACTTGCGAAGTAAACAAACCAATTTATCGAAGTTGAAAATGGGCGATTGAAATTTAAACAAAAAATTGGGCTCCACTTACAGTTCAAGGAGAATTATTCTGTATATCCTAGAAGCTGCTGCTATTAACTACGCTATTAATGCTACAGTTTTCCACTATGTGAAGTGATTTGAAAGTAGCACATTTTCTATTATAAACTAAATTCTGATCTAATATTGTATCGATATTCAATAAATCAATGTTAATTTTAAATAATTCGAAGAGACTTTGAATGCAATGCCTGTAAAAAAAAAATGGAAAGAATACAAGATATTATAATTTATTAAGAATAACCCAAGCAAATAAGGATAATCATATTAAATATTTTTATCGTTCATTATAGTGTGATCCTATTGGGAAATAGATTTGAATTCGAATGTTAATAAGCTAATGGCTTACCTCCAGCAACCCGCCATCCTCCATGTCGATTAAATTCTAATCTTCATTTAAATTTCAGCCCTCCACCCCCCCCTCGCTTTTTTTCTGATATCTACAATCCTGTCGAAACCTAGTGGATATTCTATGTATTGCAGTTACATATCAACAAATAAGATGTAATGTTGTTTTAAGAGCACTGGAGTTCGCTTGCTAACTATGATCTGTTAGTCAAATAAGCATTCCGGTCCAAATAATCAGTTTTGCGTTTATGGGAATTTTCTAGAATTAAGAATTGCTTTGAAAGTTGCATTTTCGAATTAGTTAAGTTGAGAGCAATTGGTTATTTAAATATTTAACAAGTAAATTCAACTATTAAACTCATTAGAATAAAGCTTTTACTTAATGGATACTACAACAAGGAAACTTAATTACCGTTTACCTAAGTACTCACAATTATCAGAGTAAGGGAGACGAGTAACATTTTCTACATTTGATTACTGCAATAATTACTTTGAGAACGTAATCATTAGTAGATGGAGAAGTGTTTTTCTCTGCTCATAATCTTCCCGAAACTTTCTTTCTGTCATATAATGTCTTGTCAACTTCATAATTATCACTGTGACTAGAAAATGGGGTTTGTAAAACTTTCTTACTTGATCCACTCAGGATTGATTAGGGGAACCTACGTGAAGGAGCCACAATCAACCTTAAAACAGCCAAATATATTTTGTATATCGAATGTATATATATATATATATATATATATAGGGTCTCAAACCAAAAGGTTCTGCGTTTTGCCTAATTTTTGCCATAGAACTTTCCGGCACAGAGAAAGCTGAAAGAAGTAAAAGAAGTGAAAATAGAACCTTTTGGAACAATCAGCTGACAGGCTAGAACTAGTTTTTCAAACAAAACCTTCTGGCACATGACAGAAGTCGCCAAAATAAACCGTTTAGCACACAGAACTAAAATTTATCAAAAGTGCACGTAGAACCTTTTGGCTTGGGACCCTCGATATATATATATATATATATATATATATATACAGTATATATTGATTGTGGAAGCACTTGTTTCTCAGGTAGAGTTCTAAATGATGAAACAAATGGTAGTCTTTGAACACAAGTCTGGTGAGTATGGTGGATGCCGAAGAATCTCATATCCAAGCTGCTGGATCTTCTCCTTGGTCTGCTTTACAACGTGAGGACGTACATTGTCATGGAGCAGAACTCCAGACAGTTTCACCATGTTCCGATGCTCCTTCAGCAGCTTGATGTGTACCTCCTCTAAATCTGAGCTGTACAGAGCAGCGTGACCATCTGGCCTGGTTTCAGGAAGGTTCGATCAAACCTGCAGTAGTCCACCATGCAATTAGCTTCTTCATTTTGCCGATTGCCTCCAGGTGGCGAGAAATGGTTGAAAAAAGGACACTGAACGTCTCAGCGAGCTGTCGGAGGGTCTGTCGTGTATCCTTTTCCACTTAAGCCTTCAGTTCGTCGTCGATGATGATCGATGGTGGCCTACCACGTTCTTGATTTTCCAGATATTCATCACCAGCCTCAAACTTCTGGAACCAACGGTATACCGTGCTTTTGGATGTGGTTCCTTCCCCAAGCGCCATGTTGATTTTCTTCGCCACCTGGCTTGCTTCCTGCCCAGCTTCAACTCATTAAGAGCAATTAGATGAATATCGTTACACTCCATCTTGCAGCTTCAGGAACTTCACTGTGCCTGCAGGGACCACTGAGCTGCTTGGGTAAGGTCGGAGGCTTATCTTATCATAAGCTTATGTTCTGGTCACATGTCAAACGTTCGCAGTCCTTCCCATCAGCCAATGCGGGAACGGAATTTTCCATTTTCTTATTTTATCTGGAATGAATTTGAAAAGCCGGAAATGGAGTAATTGGTAAGGTTGTGGTCAAAATATTTATTTCTTTAAGACCGCTAAAAGTCTGCTTGAAGCAGGACCTGAATCTAATGCAACGAATGTAAAACAAGAAAAGTAATTAAATTAAGTTATTTTGGTGTGAACATTTTATTTTATAAATAAGGGAAATACATAAGCAAGGCCATTTACTTTCATTAATGCATCTATATATATGTATATATAAAAGAAAAGCTGATTTTTTTTCTGGCCCTACCTTCTTCGAACCCATAAGACACAGAAATCCAAATAAGGTGGCAAATCCATCTTATTATTGTATTGAGGATGCTCACGTTTTCATTTTTATACGTAGGTCAACGGGGGTCTCGGGACGTCCCGAGCTATCCAGGTCTCTAAGACAGTTTCCGGGATGCTTACATTTTCATTGTTATCCTCGGGTCAACCGGATGTCACGTGACCTACGATCAAACATAATGTCTCCTAGACCGTTTCCGAGACAAGCTTGTAAGTTGTGAGAAATGTATATTGAAAAAAAACTAATTTGCTATTTACTCGTAAAGAAATGAAGAATAAAAGAAAGAATAACCTTGCTTTCTACTCCAACATTATTTGATCTTTTAAGAACCACATAACAGCATGTTTGCTCACAGTAACTATTTTAAGGATTTACCTGGTTTTATCCTCCCCCAAAATTTTCTCTAAATTCGGAAATTTATTGAAGTTACTGTAATACAATAATTAATGAAAAATTATAGTGTAAGTATTTATTAGTTAATACGTCACTGACTCTTAGATCTGGGCAGTGGCGCTCCGGAATCCCTGCCGGGAACGTCTGGTGTAAACGATCCACATAATAATAATAATAATCAGGATCTCATGCGCTACTTCTCTACCATTACTTAGTTAGGGACTCATCGCACAGGATACAGACAGCCACTACACTACTCATTCACCACAAGTTATCCGTCGTTAGGACATACCGAACAGCAGGTAGCGGATCAGCGATGTTCCATAGAAGTTAACAATCTTGTTCCCACATCCACACCTCCATAAATTAGGGAGGAAGTCGCTGAATCCATCCACAATATATCACAACACACCCCCATTGGAAGACACTACCTTTATGGCAAACACAGAAACAATCTCTACCCCATAGTACACATGCTTCAACAGTACAACTACTGACATATTGCAAGCTCCACATGATCATTTCTGCACTGCAGTAGCACAATGTACAGGATCAGAACCCACACTCAGGCATCCACTCTCCAGAACACATATCAAAATAACTCTCCGCAAGCTTGTACCATCTCAGCATACACCTATTCCGCAATACCTTGAAATATCCAAACGTTAGAAGACATACAGAAAATAGTGTACTGCGTGGGCACTTGGAATCAAACAACACCACATATCCACTGCATGGTTACAAGAATATCTCCACCTTTGAAGACGTCGCCTTGAGGGCCTCATCAGCGATCTTAGAGAGACATAGTCAGGCTCACACAATACTGTGCAGCAAACAACAAAAGAACTTATGTTCCAGGTTAGGAAGATATTCAAGCACATAAATACTCAACCTTCAACTCAAACCATCATACCCAGATTCAGGAACATCTCGCCACACTGAAACAAAAACGTAAATGCGCTTGCAAAAAGATTACGAAGATACAAACAGTGCACTCTGAGCAAACAACAGAACAACATTTTTCAATATATCAATATCATTCATCGTGAGTATATTATATTTTTTTTGTGTGTATGGTCCGTATTTTATTATTACTTTTCAAGATAATGAGAAAAAAACCTACAGATCTCTTACCAGCGAGGCATTACACGAATACTGGTCATCTCTGTGGTCAATCCCATCTCCAACAATAACAAAGCACCATGGATCAAAGAAGAATAACAACTCACTGAACGTATACCCTACATGCCCTTCCATGGTGCTCTTTTCCTCAGGGTGTCACATATCTACAGAGCAAGGAACTGAAACAACTCACCCTGCAAACTACCGTCCAAACACTTGCCTCCCCAACACTTTCCCACACACTTCACATGAAAATCTACGCACACATTGAAACGCGTAACATTCTTTCCGAACAACAGAAGGGCTGTCGTAGGAATTCCCAGGGTTCAAAGGAGCAGCTTCTTATTGATTCTGTAATCCTTCGGCAGGCGCGCGCAAAGAATAGGAAGTTCTATATTGCATACATCGATTACAGAAAGACATTTGGCTCAGTCCTACACACTCTACATCTCTTCAAAATACCCCTAAGATCACAGCATTCTTGGATGCCGCGATGAAGAGTTGGCACACAAAATTATGCTTGCGCAATTCCAGAACCTCTATCACTACTCTCCGCATTCCCATAAAGAGAGGTATTTTCCATGGAGACTCCTTGAGCCTCTTTGGTTCTGTCTCGCCTTGAATCCATTGAGTCACAAGCTTTTAAACATACACCACATACACCACACACCACGCCTATAGGCTTATCTCTTACTCTGACACTCAAAATCATACATTTACTCTATGTAGATGATATTTAGCTCTACGCCACAACCAACATACAACTGCTAATCTACTACAAGTCACCACACAGTTCACCAAAGATTTTGGAATGGAATTTAGAATCGACAAATGCCGCAAGCTACACATAACACGAGGACAATGGATTGGCCTTCCAATCCATGGAAGAGGGATACACCTACAAGTACCTGGGCTTCCAGCAAGCTCGTTTTACAGACAACGCAAACATCAAAACTGTACTCAAGAACATGTCAATTGCTCGCATTCACAATATCCTCAAAACACAACTCAACGCCAAAAATAAAATTGAATCCATCAACACTTTTGCCGTCCCCACACTAACATACTCCTTCGGCGTAATCCCATGGACAAACGCCGAACTCGAAGTACTAAACGCGCACTACATTCACGAAACACAACATGCACACCCCAAGTCAGCGACCGAAAGGATGACTCTCTCCCGCAAGAAGGGATGCCGAGGACTTTTCAGCCCATCACGTACACAAGTAAAAAAACAAGTACACACAGTTAGGAACACTTCCACCAGATATCACAACATTCATCACTCCACTTAGCAATTGTAAATGCTGACACACATCTCACCCCCTGGACCTCAAAAATCTTGTTCAACACTCACCAACCCCGACACTCACACTCAACAGCTACGTGAATCATGGGCTCGTAAGGAATTCCACGGCAAACACGCCACGAACTCAGCTATCGTCTTGTCGACATGGAAGCATCAAACAGATGGCTGATGAGTGGTAAGCCCCCTTCTCTCCCACTGACACAATCAACTAGCGTCCACTGACACAATCAAATAGCGTTGATCGCCCATCAACAGCTAGCACACAAACATTCACTTATTAAGAAAACGGTCCCGTACTACAAGTACTCACCAGAAAGCATGTTAGTGTCATCCTCACATAAGCTACACTGGGAGCGTTCCATTCACACAGACAAAACTATACATCACAACAGACCTTACCTCACACTTGTTGATAAGGCCAACAAAAATGACTAGGTCATTGACATTACAGTGCCTATCAGCACAGAACATGCAGAAAACTCACGCAGACAAGATCAGTAAATACATTGACTTACCACAAGAGCTCTAGAAGCAGTGGAGGCAGGATCGAGTACGTGTTGTACCCATCGTCGTGTCCGCCACTGGTCTGATGCCTCACACACAGCATTATAGCCTCAGCACAGTAGGACTTCACAAAACACTTATGCACAACTCCAGAAATAAGCATAGTTAGGAAATTTATGGACACAATTACATATCCCTAACGATTCTTGCTCACTTTTTTACACTTGGCTATATGTGCTTTAGTCCTTGACCCGCCGGGTTTTCTTTGCTAGGGAAACCCAAGAATTAAAATATTTATATAATAATAATATTTAATTTAAAAAAAAAAATTCTTTTCCTAAAATTAATAAAACTAGTTTACGATTATTTTTATTAATTTATAATTAATTACATTTTTAATTGATTTATAATTATATTCTATTGTACATAATATACAAGGAGGCCATAAAATAACTTTCCCTGTTTGGAGGCATCTAGGGCGAAAACTAATGAACCAAAATTCAGATACAGTCTGTTGAGGGCAAGAGGAGAAGAATTCTGCAAAAAAAAAAAAAAAAAAAAATTAGTATAGTAATACCTTGAGATACGAGCGTCCCGACTTACGTGTATTCCGAGATACGAGCAAGCCTTCGAGCAAATTTTTGCTTTGAGATACGAGCACGCTTACAGACGCCGACGCTAGGTGGCCGAGGAGTCATGCTTCGGCGCATTTTGATGGCACGTCCCTTACTCATTTCCGTAACATTTTGAAAGGGAGACAGAAACAAATCTCCTTCGATAGATATTTCGTTAAAAGGCCTGCGCCAAATGAAAGTGAGAGTATTCAGGAGAAAAAAAGTTAAGAAAAGTGAAGAAAAGTAAAGAATACAAATTGAAAAAAGCAAAAAAATAAAATTAAAAAATAGAAAAGTAAAAAAAAATAAAATACGTAAGTTAAGTTAATTTTAAGTTTATGTAAGTCACGTAGTGTACATGTAAGGTACGGTACGGAATCAAATGTCTACCTACGGGCCAACTCTCTTCCCTCCATTCCTCCTTCTCCTCCTCCGCACTTGCCGCCATTAGCCGCTACTATATCCAGTGGCGTACCAACGCCTTTGGGGGCCCGGGGCGGGAGTTGTGGATGGGGGCCCCCTAGTCTGACTTTTACAACCAAAAAAAAAAAGGTCCTCTTGTCTGGATGGGGGCCCCCTAGTCTGAC
>JAFIDM010009631.1:229623474-229639912 GCA_023159025.1 Thereuonema tuberculata
TAATTTAAGTAAATAATAAGGAATTCATTCAAAATGAAAATGAGAAAATTAAGCCGATTTAGATAATTTAAGTAAATAATAAGGAATTCATTCAAAATGAAAATGAGAAAAATATACTGTTTCTATTTAGTAGATATTAGAATTTGAATGTACGAGTAGACTTTAAAATGAAAAAAAAGAAAGAAAAAAAGAAACTTAAAAAAATTACATTTAGGGAAAATAGGTTTTAAGTTCTTTGAGCTTCTTGTTATTGTTTTATTTTGGTTTTCCCTCAAAGCTTAAATCGGACTGTACATGTTTGAAAATCATTGAGACCTTCCGTTTGAGAATTTAGCAAAGATGAAATAAAAAAATATGAGCGAAAAAATCGATTTAAAGGGAAGAAGTAAAAGGGGAGAAATGTTTTTTTCCCTGAACAGAACCCATCTCGTGGCGTCTGTTATCTGTTTCTGTTCAATTCTGCGCTTCCAGGTAAGATTGCTGATGGTATGTATGGGGTGTTACGCTCCAATTCCAGCTCAAGGTCGACTTTCAAATAACTATTTCTGCTACCGCAGCAAAATACTTGCGTGTTTACTTATGTTCGGATGTGAGCGAGAAAGTCGTGACAAATATCTGAATATATGAGAAAAGTCGTGACAAATATCTGAATATATGAGAAAAACTAATGTTAAGAAAAATAAATGAAATCTTGAAAAAAATATCCAAACATCAAAGTTCTTGTTTAAGTAACAGAGATTCTATTTACATTCAGTAAAGATAGTATCTCATAAAAAAAGTTGCCTTATCTCTTAATCACACCTGGAAGTCAATGTTACAGCACTTATTTAAAATATGAACTAAGTAAATCAATTAACAAGTACAATTGCTATTTTTTTTTTAAATCCAAGAAATGAAGCCGACGCACAAGTGTACAAGAATAAAAACTATTTAATAAAAACGACAGTTTCAGATACATGATGGGAGTATCCTTCCTGACGTCTTGATGGGATACTCCCATCATGTATCTGAAACTGTCGTTTTTATCAAATAGTTTTTATTTTTGTACACTTGTGCGTCGGCTTCATTTCTTGGATTAAAACTATGATTAGCGCATGTAAAAATCAATTTGCCAAGTACAATTGCTAATTAACAAATAAGTTAATATTTCATTTTACAGTCGTAATATGGACACGTCTAAGGTTTGAGGACTTACAATAATAAAGTATTAAGCATTATCTTTATATTGATTCACAACAGTATATAACAGTAGATATGGTAAGATATCTGAATGATTAGTCCAGTAACAACTGCCAAACCCCTTTGCTATTTTTTGTGTTCTGAACTATAGGCTTTAGTTTTTAGATTAAATTTCAATTTTTGTTGTTGTTTGGAAGTAAAGATTATGACATTTATGGTACAGTAAGTTGAAAGTAGTCTTTTAATAATTTTAGTCTCTGCGTCTTTCTGACTTTGTTTATTAACTACCTAATTCTTGTTTTTGATTACACAGACAAAGAAACAGTATCTTCAAGGAGAAAAAAAGGTTTCATATCCTTCAAAATGTTCCTAAGCAATTACAGAGAAATAAAAACAAATGTCTTACATTATACTTCTGGAAAGACACAGCAATGAATTGGAACAGAACTTGTCGTAAGACGAAACAATCATACATGAGCAAAAAAAAAAAAAATTCTAGGAATTAGAGGAGGATAAAAAAATGTCACACAGGTAGAATAGTGATGAAATTTTTTAAAAAAATGGATTTTGATGCAAAAGGAAAGCTTTTGACAAAAAAAAAAAAAATAATTGAAAAGCAGCTTGGAGAGATCTTCATCCTGTATTAGACTATAATGGTTAAACATGATAATTATTGACTGATCATTCCAAGTCTGACGGTTCCACTTCAATATTTTTCTTCTTTTTTTCGTATCACAATAAAACGGCTGGATGGATTTCCTCCACTCTCAAAATTATCCCCACATTCCAATCGCTGCATAATGAGGAATATCCGCTGAGATACAGTGATCTTGTAGTGTGACTGAGCAATAATTGATTTTAGGGATCAATTTTCAGGATGGGATTTCAAGACTAAAATAATTGTTCTCATGGACCATAAATATGTACCGTACCAAATTTTAAGGAAATCTGATCAGCCGTTTTAGCGTGATGCGAGTACAAACATACAACTAAAGAAACATATTCAAGTTGAATAGCAAACTTCGCATTCTCAGTTGATAAATAGACAAATTTTAATTTTTTATTAACTTTTTCTTTTTAATAAACTGATTTTGGTATTGAACTAAAAGATAATGATACGATATGTAACCGATATATTATTGTAGTTCAAAAAATACAGGATTGTAAACTGGTTTATAATAAGAATTCAATCATCTATGTAAATAAAAATGTAAATGTTCGTTTGTTCAAAATCTTAAGCCTCCGAAAGTTCTTCACCGATTGCTTTGAAATTTTGACACAACGTTGCATTCGAATACGCGCATGTTTTCGTATACCTATTATATAAATAGATATAATATGCTTTTTTTAAAAAAAAAAAAAACAGCGTCATCTGTTGGACGTAAAAGCAACACACGCAATAATAAATATTGCTCATGCCGGACAGCGTGCTTCTTGGCAGCTGCTGTCACTTAGCATTTTAAATGTTTCCGATTGCATTGTTAAATTGAATTTTCATAGATTTAGATTTATTTTGATTTTATTATTTCGTGTGACATTGCGTTGGAATTTTGCTGTGTCGTTTACCATAGCGTTCATTTCGTGAGTATAGTTTTTTTTTTTTTCTTTTTTCATTGTTTTTCATTTCATTTTTTTAACTCTTTTTCTTATCTAGGAATTATTAACCTTTCTTTAACGTGCGGAGTGAACTATCTAGGAACACAATTGACACGCACAATTTACGCAAAGGATTCGCACCCAGAGCTGTCATCGTCTATTCGGGGTGATTTGTTCGAGCGGATTGAAATATTTTTTTTCTCATTGCGTTGGAATTGAGCTGTGTCGATTGATCTTCGTTTGAATTGAAATATTTCATTAGTATTTTTAATTGTTTGTTTGTTTTTTCTTTGCTTTTTAGTTCGTGTATTTTTCCTTTTTTACTGTTTTGCAATTTTATATGTTTTTGCCTCTGTGTGTGTGTGTGGGGGGGGGGGGCAGGGACACCACACTTGGATGGGTGGAAGGCGACATAACGACCTAAGTATCCCACCCCCGATCGACACCACGCCCTTTCTTTCTTTGAATGGCATTGCAACGCATGCCGGGTACAGCTAGTATCACATAAAATTAGTGTTCTGTGAAACTAAAAATGTACAACCTAGAGGTCGTCGTCCATGATTTCAAAATCCCAACTTCTACAAGCAATAATTTTCAAAATGAGATACTAATCAAGTCAAACAGAGCATTTACTCGTTTACAATTGTATTATGATAATCGTGCCTCAGTTACGATAACTTAATTGGTGCACGTACTTGACTGACAGAATAAAAATAAAATACCAAATTTTTGCATTTAAAGTTAAAGGTTCTATAATTAGACGAACTTATATTACTATTTCCTCTAGTTATGTAATCCGTTTAATGTTTTACATTTGCAATTTTGTTCTTTCTTTACATTAATATTTTTTATTAAAAGAACTTTTTTAATCATTTCTTTTTATTTATTTCTTATTTTTTTGTCTTAAATGTTTTCTTAATTTCATCTGTAGGCATAAAACACACTAACAGAAAGTCTGATACATTCTGATATACATTTTGTTAAAGTAATTATTCATCTTTTAATTAATTCATAATTTAGCTGGAACAAAAATCCTGAGTTTTCGCTGTGATAAGTAAAAATATATGTTATTTACAACTGGAAAAAAAATCGTGATTTACTGTCGTGATTAGTCACAATTAAACAAAATAAAATATCTCATAAATTTTCAACATTTAACAATTGTGAATATGTTATTCGCTTCAAAATTACTTCTTTGGATCTGAGCCACTGCCATTTCTACTGATCAGTTACTGTTGACGTAATGTTATTGCGTCGAAATAACAGTAGAAACTCCTTTTTACTCAACTCTAGTTTGAGGTATCTCGTTCTCGAATTATCAAAACTGATCTTTATTTCTTTCATGTAATTATAGATCTAGGGATATTGAAATAATGTCGTAGATTTTGAGCAAATCTATAATTCCGCTTTTTTGTGTAATTTCAGAGGGAGTGGGTATTCCTCTGCTATTTGGGTTAATAATCGATAGTTAAGTAGGGTTTGAGTCGCAGTTCATTAAATTTAATTCTACTTTTTCTTGTCAGTCCGAAAGACCTTCTTGCAATTTAAAATCCATTCCTTTGTTTTTTTGTTTTGTATTTCTTCTTTTTTATGTTCTCTTGTTTGCCAGACAAAATTTCATTGTTCTTCTTTTCGTTCATGTTACAAGTTTGCTCCATTCATAATGCTTGTTTTTTAATTGTTTTTTTGAAACTAATCTGTGAGGATTCTTTTCTTATTTGTTCGTCCTTTCCCAATCTTTCTTTCTCTTCTTCTATCTTCCGATTCTTGTATGATTAGATTACTTTTATGATTTCAATCTTCTTGTTCTCATTAATTTCTCATTTATTTATTGACTAAAATTTGAATCAATTTTGATTTTCTTCCTTCTTTTCGTCTGTTACTAGCATTGCTAAGAAACACTTATTTCTCTTTTTATCAGGTCTTTTCATTATTGATTATCTGCAATTCTTATTATTATCTTAAATTAAGCCTTTAATAATTTCTTTTGTATTCTTTCCTTATCCACTACAACACACAAAATCCCAACGCTAGTTCGGTGGTAGCGCCCTCAAGCGGAAGAATCAAGAACTATGGTGGTGTGTTGTAATTTATTTTATTTTCCTTCCTTCCTTTATCGAATTTTGGCCTAGGGACCACGGAACTAGCTCAACCTGACAAGGTCAGGACGAAGCTAGTGATATTCAAAAAGGGGCGATGAGATTCACATCCCGTCCAGAATAACCCTGAGATAGTAGGTCCCAGGGAGAAACGGACGAATGTAATGTAATGTAATGTTAGGTAATGTGGTGAGCGTGGATGGCTTGACAGCCGAGCACCGCGACCTGAAAGATCTATTGTGCTATCCCATGGAAAGAAGGACAGACTGCGAGAAAGACTGATAAGGGATGTTGTGAGAAATGCAGGGGAAACGGGAGAACCCCGGGAAAACCTCCCAGCGCGGAACGCCACCATCAACGAAACCCATATGAGAACCGAACCTCGGTACTCAAGGTGAGAGGCTAGTGTATTAGCGACATCGCCAACCGCGCGGCCTACGGACGAAACACAGAAGAAGAAAGAAACAGCCATGCCAACACCGGGATTCGAACCCAGATTCCGACACACCGGACACACGGCTGACCGCCGTCTAGACGGCTCGGCCATGCCGGAACGGCGTAGTTTATTTTATTTTATTTGAAACTTTTCCATTTCGGAGATAATTGTGGTTATAAGTTTTAAATAATTATTGTCATTTGGATTTTGTACATTTCGTTTACTATCCAAAAATGTTTCGACCTAATCCCTAGCAAAGTAAGACTGTGTGTTTATATATTCTAATAAAATTTGAACCACTTTGGATGAATCTTCCTGAAACTTGGCATGCACAATTCGGACCAAAGACGGTCTATCTTTTACAATTTATTTCTTTTCTGTGTGGATCTTGTCGAGAAATCATCAAATTGACAAAAAAATTCACATAGAAAACCATTAAATACAAATATTCTAGTAATATATAGCAATTGATACTAATTAACTCTTTTAGGTAATCAATGATTCCGTGTGCTTTGATAAGATCAAAATTAATCCTATTTAAACAGCTTTGGATTGAATTATTTTACCTGTTACAATTTTTAAAGAAAGTTAAATAATTCCCTTATTTAAAAGAAACCAAATTAGGAGTAGAAATAAAGACTGGACTTTGGTAGGTAAAGAAATGAACATAGAATATCCCTCATACCAATGTAAGAAGTTTATAATTGTTAACATCCTTAGATTATTTCCTGTTTCAAAGAATTAAATATCAGAACAAAAGTCTTTATTTAAAAAAATAATAAAAAATTTCCTTTTTTTTTTTAATAAAGACTTTTAATTTAAATTCAAATTCTTGATTTCTTAATTTCGTAAGTCAGCAGTTGACTTAAATTCATCTTTTAACTCAGAACGAAAAGTCAACATTTATTTCCATACTATATCTGCTGAAAACAAATTTTCTTCAAAGAAAACAATACAAAATCGCACAATAATTAAACAACAACAAAAATCACTAAGCTTATTTTGGATATTTTGCTGGGAAAATAAAAATTAATGATTAGCCAAAAGGAATTGATAGAAGATATCGATAGAAATTCATTGTTTAGATTCTAATGCTTTTGTTTTGTGAGAATTTTGTCGTCTTCTCGAAGTTATTTCCGGACATTAACCCGCTTGGAAAAGATTTCAAATGTAGGAAAATTAGATTGTGATAAAATTTTTAACGTGTTTTAACGAGTTATTGAATTAAAAATAGCACACAAATTGATTTTATAAACATTATAAAAACATTTAATAAAATACTTAGCATAGGAGCCTTTCGGACTCCTATGTGGACGCCCCTCTTCAACATTTTTTTTTCCTTTTTTAAATGATATGATTGAGTAGCTATTCAACTTCTGGTTGATTCTCTGCTATCGCCACGAAGCCATGTCATTCACGTCAAGGATGACGATAAGTCCTTGTTGGAATCACGCCATGTACTGTAAAATTGAAGGTCTCTCGTCCTTAGGATGTCAACCGTATTGATTCATTTTTTCGTTTTTTAATTCGTTCTGCAATCATTTTTCTCTTTGCTGTCATTTGTTCCTGAAATTTACAATTGCTAATGTAAGTGTAAATATTATTGTTAGGAACTCCCGTATTATGGGAACCTAATAAATTTATGAAATAGGATTCAATGGTTTCCCTTTCATCTTTTTTGTTTTCACAACCCAAAATTAAGAAATTATCGAAGTCACTTATGAGGCCCATTTTATAGACATGATGAGCAATGCCTGAGCCGTCTATGTTTCCTGTTTTAATACAACTTTTATGCCCTCTATAGGTGTTGAAGAGGGGCGTCTGCATAGGAGCCCGAAAGGCTCCACATAATAAGTATTAAATGTTTATATAATGTTTTTAAAATCAATTTGTATGTTGTTTTTAATTCAATAAATTAGATTGTCTCTAGTCTTCTAATATGCATATCAAGAAGATCGGTCTAGCGGTTCACACATATGCAGACCAAATGAGTTTTAGGAATGCAAAAAATAATTTCGAATAATGTACATAATTGATTTTGGAATAGTTTTAATTTCGGATTTTGGAGTAGTTCTATACAAATAAATAATGAAATACGTAAGGAGTCGTTTATAGGTTTAAAACTACACATTACTACTTGTTTTGGACCTTTTCTGATAAAAAAAAGTGTAGTTCGTTAAAATGATAGCAATGTCAGCTTTTAAGTATTTGATATATTGTTGGCTTTGCAGTTATTATATCAATTTTATTAAAAAAATGTCTATACACTATATGTTATTCGATATATATCACGTTGCTATAGATTTCAGATTGGATACGTAACATTATCTACCCATAGTAGAATATTGAAATATCTGGAGCTGTCCATGGGTTGTCAAAGCATGATATGTATGCTTTATCAATCGTGTCCAAGCATCTCATTGATATGATCACGATCGAAAGTCGCGATATTCGTGTTGTTTACTTTTATGAGTGGAAAATCGGGGTCAAGCCATAATTTCAACACAGCTTTTGGCAGGGATGAAACCACATTTAAAAGCTCTGGATACTATTTATTTGTGAAGTTCGACGGCGCAAAGTACAGAAAATCAATACTGCTCTAAATCACTACCATTTGCCGCTTGGACCTAGAGCTCATACAGATCGGAACATTGTGGAACAAAGATGGCTAAAGAGACCAAGGAGACGATCACGAAACTTCCTGCCTTCCGATTTGGCATCTCTCTTTCACTCATTTGGAACCTAACTGGAGGTACAAACAGATAATTCCAGATCATCACGAATATTTGTTGTGTCAGCTATTAAGATATTCATGATTAGGATAATACAGAATTCCTGTACAGCATTTGAAATAATTGCAAACTTCACAAGAACTTACTTAACTCGACAACAATAAATTAGGACAATCAGTATTATCAATAATTAACAGAATAAACATTAATTAGTGCATCCTATCATACACCATACAGTAAATATGATTCTAACTTTATTTACCATTGAGTCTCATTGAATTGTAATAAACTAAATTTCCTTGCAGATAACTTCTTTTTTTTTAATGCTCTTTTATATCTAGAACTATTTTAATCTTTTTTTCGCTCTTACCAAGATCTATTCACTTTCCATCTATTTTTTTTTAATTCAGTCTCGAGATTCTTATTATATTTCTTTTACTTTTTTTTCCATTAAATTGTTTACCATTTTTACTCGTAGAAGAGTAGCATCATCAAAATAGATCGCAGTTTCCTTCTCTTCTTCATGGCTTTTCTTTTTCGTATTAAAATTCGGCGTAACTTATTTAAGATTTTTTCTGTTCGTCTATTCTCTTCCTTTACTTTTGTTTTTTTCTTCCAACCTTCTCCGGGTTCTTTCATAGAAATTTAATCTTTTCTTCAATTTATTTTGTTTATTTATATTTTCTTTAGCATCTATCTTGTACTAAAAAAAATGTTTCCTCTTGTAATCGTTCCTTTTTTTTAATCTTGTTTGTTTTTTTTTTTTGTTGTTGTTGTTGTTTTTTTCTTGATTTATTCAAAACTTCTTCGCTTTATCTTTTTTCTTTTTTCCGCATTTTTAGTTCCGCAATTTGATTTCCATATTGTTTAGAAATTCAGTTAAGCGTTCTTATAAAAGTTCGTAGAAGTCTGAGGTTTGGATACCATTGCAGATGACCAAATAAATGATAATTTTATATTGAAATGCTTTATGTTATTCACTTAATTAATTATCAACAATTTTCGCTTAATAAATAATTTAAAATTAAGTTTCTGTAACTCCCCTTAGTAACAGAAAAGGGTTAGAACAAAAATTTTAATATGTAATTTCAAAACACTAATGTCCGTCCGCCAATCTATGATCATGATCTTCAAAAAAATATACATTCTATGAAACTGTAAACTGAATTTCAGAATTGCTGTACACTGTTATTTAGGAAATCTCTTGTTGATTTGGATATAGGCCTACAGTCATCCCTCGTCTTACGTCGGAGTTCCATTCCATCCGGCCGGACGTAAATCGATACATTAAATCAACAGAGTTACAGGAGTTAGGGACATAACTGTAATTACCAATAGCAGTGTTTGGGACATAACCCAAACACTACTATTGGATTGTTAACAGTTATTATTGATAAAAACGAAGAACAATAGTAATGATGAAAGAGAGAAGAAAAGACTATAATATTCATCGAGACTGTTGCTGAACTTTGCAGCTTTAGATTAGAAAAGGACCTTCTATCGTCGATTTAATAGAAGCAGATCCTTTCACAGCCTCTACGATTCTTAATCAATTTCTCACCAGTCATGGTGATTTTAAAAGTTATTTTTTTTTTAGATTTCTATTGAGGGATGAGGTCAAGTACGATTCGTGTGATTTAAACGAAGATGAGGATCCCGACCACGTCTTAAGGCATTGTCGAGATCCTCAGCGTATTATAATTAGAAACAGGTTTAAATAATTTTTACTTCAAAGAAATTTTCCTTACCCATGACCTGACGCATGTGTCACGGGTATTCTAAATTTTTATTCTACATTTGTTCATAATATGCGTCTTTAATAATCGTACTTGATCTCTTCCTTTCTCTCTTTTTTAATGTAAATATCTTTATTTTTATTCTACTTTTTTGTATTTTTTTCATGTTTTTATTAATTATTAGCTTATTATTAAATGATAAGTATTTATTAATTTTAACGTTGTTAATTCTAGTTTTTTATTATTTTTTTTTACGAGATTGGTTTAGCGCTTGATATTTTTTTATTGGTAAAAGTGAGTTTTGATTTATTTCGGGCTGCCTTGTTTGGTGGGTCAATGGGAGGGTGGGTCATTGGGAGGGTGGGTCATTGGGAGGGTGGGGCCCGAACTGTACCCGACCTCATGAATAGGGCCTTTGCCGGTCCATGGGGCTGTTCGGGATGGGCCCCTGCGTGTTTCATACTCCTCCTAGGGGTAGCTCAGGAATTTTCCTTTTGCATTTATATTTGTGTGTTTATTAAGGAACTTGATTTATTTATTTTTTATTCTTTTTTTCTTTCTTTTTTTTTAGTTTTATTTTTTTTATTGTATATTACTTTTTATGTTATGTGGGAGACCAAAAATCTGCCATGTAGATACTGGTCTCCATGTTTGCTCATCATTCTTAAGCCTTTACGATTTTATCCTTATTTTTCAAAATGGTCGTCACTGTAGAATGAGGGTATCCGAAGTGTGTAATCACATTGACGGGCTTATCAGCTTCGTGTTGCTTTATAATTTTGCGATAAATACACAAACACAAAATCAACAAAGGAACTTTTGGAGACACATGGCGAATGCCGACTGCCGAGGGAAGTTGCCGCTGAATGCGCTGTTGACACAATAGAAACCTTTTTACTTTACGTTCCCTTGCGTCTTGTTCGAAAATATGGTGAAAAATATTTTTTATTCCCATATGAGTTCATGGACGTAACTTGCAGCGGACGTAAGTCGATGGATTGTGTACCCCAGCCCAATAGGGAAGGATCCAAGTATTAGAAAAAAAGATCAAAATTAAGTTAATAATGTAATTGAACGAGGAACTTAAAAATACACATCCAAACAAACTGAAATAGGTATATGATTTTAAAAAGAAGATGTTTACTGATTTCCGTAAAACTTAAAAAAAAAAAAAAAAAAAAAAAAAAAAAAGTTTTTTTATAACAATCTGATTCTACACTATCCAAAATTTCATGATTTGATTAAAAGATATGAAAATGAAGGCATCTTTTAGTTGGTAACGGATAAAGCAATTGAATGACCTTAATAGAAATAGAATTTTCTTACATAAGATAAATGATCCATATCTTTCTTTGAGGGTTGATAGCAGAGGAGGTGAGCTCCTACGATCACCAGCCAACGGGACTAACAAAGAGACGGACCTCACATATGAAAGCTACTTTGGATCACCGTATGGTGGATCGTGTAGCTGCTCAGGAGATATTAAAAAAAAAAAAAAAAACGACGGTTTTCCCTGCCGATTTCTTGGGAGCGACACAATATTTTTTTGAAATTTAAGCACCTTAAACTGCGCGCCGTTAGTTGTGCTTTGTTTTCAAGCTTGAAACGGTTTGTTTTGCATTTACTTGACTATTTTATTTAATTTTCTTAATTTAATAATGTTTATTTTAAAAAAACATCGATTATTGGGATTTTTTGGAGTTAATCTTCACCAAGATATACATAAAAAAACACACGAATTGTTTATTTTTTTTTAATATTAATAAAAAAAAAGGAATTGTATGCGTGTGCGTGCTTTCTGTTTGTTTGGTTTTTTTTTCTTTTTTTCTTTTATTTTTCTTTTACTGTCTACTTTTTTTTACATAAATTTTATTAATTTTGTTAATTTTGTAGATAATGTCTGTCAACCGCATTGGGTTACTGAAATTGTTGAAACACAAATCAAGCACTTGTACAAGAAAACAAACACTCCGGCCCTCAAAATGAAAGTTTTGGAAATTATTTAATTGAATTGTTAATCATAAATTAGATAATGCAGCTGAAGTTGTTGAACGTGAAACGTTATGGTACGATAGTGAAATCGACCGTGAGGATGATGAAAATTGTTTGATGACTCTGACTGAAAGCATCCAAGTTCGTAAGACAACGCGTCTAGCGGATAACACGAAAACGTTCGAAGCTTCAGTTGATCAGCGTTTTAATGATGGTTAAGGTACATGATTGGTATAAAAATTTAGGAAAAATTCCATTGGAAGCCATTGGAAAAGTATTAAACGTGATACTGATCTTCTTAGCATTTGAGCTTATGTTGACAACAAAGGCAATAAAATAACAAAAAATTAGCAAATCAAAATACGTTTGATTAACTGAAAAATGTTAGACAATTAGGTTCATGATTGGCATTTGCGACGCTGGGCTTTTCAAGCAGCTGAAGAAATTGAATTTGAAAATTCCAAAGCATTATTAAATTTCATTAAAAACTTTAAAAATGCTTTCTGAATTACTTCAAGAAAAGTCACAATATTTGTAACGCACCGGGAGTTAGCAAATGAAGATATCATAACTGACATGCAAAAACTTTTAATATTGAAGGCAATAAATTTATAAGTGACAAGCAGTTGTCTCTGCTAAGTGGAATGCTCATCAAAGTCCTTTTAATTATAAAATGGTTAGTGCTAGAACTTTATCTTTACAAGGAAAACAAGACAACCTATGCCAGTTTTGAATGCGTTAACTCATTCGTACACTGTTCACCCTTTAATATTAATGGCTGCTATAAAATATTTGTTAATTGTTTTGCAAGAACCAGAAGAATTCTGATCTTGAATACTTAAAACAATTCAAGACAATACGCCACCAAATATTGCTGTCACATCAAGCAAAAGCGGCAAATTTACAAGAGATTTCAAATTTTGGTTTGAAAATGTATTAGCAAATACTGTTCCGGACAAATCATTGGTTTTATTAGATTCTTGGACAGCACATAAAGACAATCAAGCAACAGCAGATATCTTGCTTCGAAAACGCTGTTACTTAAAAATAATTCCTGATAAAACTATAAAATGTTCGTTTACTTTTTCAATCCTTACAAAGCATTTGTTAAGAAAATTGAAGATCACATTAAAATACGATCTGCAAAACATGAAACAATATTCCGGAAACTGATGAAATTATTGGGTTGGGCAAAAAGTTCATTTTTTACGTACATTGGCTCTAGTTGCGCTTAGGTGTCTTTAACGTCATTCGACACCATTTTGTTAAATTGTATTGTGACAGCGTGCATTTAAAACAAAAACTGATCAAATTTGGCGAATTTTTTTGTCACCAATTTAATATTGAAGATAGAAGACAATAAGCACGCAAGACCACATTTTTCTTTCATAACCAGGCAAAAACTGTTACAGGCTAGGAAGTTGGGATTCATTCGCCATATTCACCAGGCATTGCACCTTCGGATATCCGTTTATTTCGGGTCGTTACAAAATTCTCATAAGGGAAAAAATTCAATTCCCTGGAAAACACTAAAGGCACCGGGAACATTTTTTTTCTCAAAAAGTTAAAACGTTTTGGGAAGAAGAAATTATGAAGTTGCTGAAAGATGACAAAGGTCGAGGAACAAACGGTTGAAGACATTGTTCAATAATATTATTGGTGACAAAGAAAAATGTGTCTTTTATTTTTACTTAAAAACCAAACGAACTTTTTTTGGCAAACCCAATACAAAAAATTTAATGATCGCATATTTATCTTGAAAATGCATTCATTTGTAAACAATCAATTACAAGCTGATTGTCTTAATGAAATATTAATTGATGCATGGCAAAAAGCTGGATATTTTGTTGAAAAGTCTATCAAAAAACTTAACAATGTTATGACTACTTTATTTAATGTTGGCTCAATACTATGCTTAATTACTGTTTGCAAGGAATATGCATTTATTAAATGTGGACATTGCTGTTATTTTATATGTATTGATCATTTTTTCACCATTTTCATTATTAAAAAGTAATATTTTTATTAAAATAATTAAATTAGTAAATTGTAATTTTGTTTCAATATTTAATCATTTTTAATTTCAATAAAATTTCTATTGTGAACAAAAATACTCGAACTACAAATTCTTCATCATCACTATATTTCGCAGGAAAAATTTTTATCTTGCTTCTTCAGGCTTAGATACAGAAAACATAGAATATTACAACAAACAGAAAACGAGCAAAGTTTTAAGCAACATAAGTATGTAAAAGATTACAATGTTTTCAAAGTTTACAATTAACGATGGCCGTAGATGATAATAAATAACGATTTCATGTTCCTATAATTGTTAATTAATTACAATTATTGTAAATGGATTACAATAGACAACAATATTGAAAGATTCATGATCAATACAATTTTCATTACATTTTTCTCACAAAAATGAACTAATGGATTATAATAGACAACATTTACTGAAAGATTTCATGATTTTTACAATTTTCTTTAAATTTTATAACAAAAATGGACCAATTTCAAGACCTTTTTGCTTATTGAAGCAATTAAAGCTGTTGATGACACAGGCTTCAATCATAAACCTCGTGTTTTTGTCATATATATTTTTATATAACACACTAACTAATGGATCTGAATTGTGTCCTAAAGTTACATAATGATGTGCCCAGTCTGAAACTTCAGGTGTCGAAAAGCGCTAATGTGTTCCTGGACACGTTCAGCTAAAGTTCTACCAGTATTTCCAAAATATATACCACTGCAAGTGCGACACTTTAATTTGTAAACTACAGCCATTGTTTGCATTATATTACTTATCTTTTTAGAATCTTGTATTAAGGATCCTAAATTTTTATTAGCCACACTTTTAATGGAAATATTAATAGATTTGTAGATGTTGCTTATTTCTCTAGAAATTTTGATATTATAAGGTGCAAGAATCACATTCTTAAATTCTTTGTCCATTTTGAGTCTATCTTTTTTCTTGTTTAGAAAAAAAGATTTACACAGCATGTTAATTAGCTTTCTCGGGTATTCATTGTAATACTATTTTTTTTTAATTCTTCAATCTTAGTATTAAACCATTTACCTTCATCCAATGTATTATTAGTAATCCTTGATAAACTATTCCAGATTATTGCTTTTTTTTGTAGAGAAATGGACCACTTGAGGATAGGCGGGGCTTCGTAGTTACAGAATACTCCACCAGGCTACTGCTTGGCTTGTGGGATAAACAAAGCCATATGCTTCGTTTTAACCTGTGTTGATATTTAGGGTGAACTAAAAGATTTGATTTGGATGAAACGATTGTAAGCCTTCCAAAATTTTCATATCGGATGTAGAATTGATTATAGTCTATTGAAGAAGACGACAATATAATTATCAAAGAAGGATATAATTTAAGGGACCACTTGAGGATAGGCGGGGCTTCGTAGTTACAAAATATCCCACCAGGCTACTGCTTGGCTTATGGGATAAACAAAGCCATGTGCTTTGTTGTAACCCGTGTAGATTTAGAAATATTCTATTAACGAAGGATATTCCAAACATGAGTCGAATCAGAAAGTTCAGTGTTAGGTCGATTGATAAGCTATTGGATTTTAAAGCTGAAGGCCGCTGGTTCAAGTCAGCTACCTGACGAATTTTTTTTTTTAAAAACCTTTTTTCCTCTTCTTTTTTTAATCCATGTCTTATATGTTAATGCAGTTTCTTTTCTTTTTTTTTAATTTTTCTTTCCTTTTTCTTAAATTTTCTTTTTTTCACCTTCCTTTTTGCTTCTACTTCTTCATTTCTTTTTCGTATTTTTTCTAGTAGGCAGAAATAAAAATAAAATTCAAAATATATAAATCTATTAACTTTTATAATTTAAGTTACTTTCAGTTTAGAAAAATAAAATCTGTATGCATCCTTGCCTCTCCTAAATCAGGCCTGCATCAATGATTCTTTACATTATCAACATATTTGATACATTATTACACTGATTTTAAACATTGTTGATTATGGTATTTATCGTAAAAACAAGCAAAACATATTTTTTTCTGACACGAACCACATTGTAAAAAAGCAGATTTTTTACAATCACACAGATTCTTTCGCAGTTCATCAGGAAAACAAATTCCATTTATATTATAAAAAAATCTCTCTTTCCTTATTAATTTGGAAGCAAACCAAGTGTATTGTATCATTGCTTTGAATATTCGTGCAGACAACTGAAAATGTATAATTGAATGTATTATGAGTGCATCCTCCCGTGAACTTATTTGTCTTCCTGTCTGCAGAAGAAACGAACTCTTTTGCAGCAAAAAAAAATATATTGATATGCAGATTTTATTTTTCTAAACTGAAAGTAACTTAAATTATAAAAATTAATAAATTTATATGTTTTTAATTTTATTTTATAGCCATGCCGGCGTGGCCGAGCGATCTCGACGGCGGTCTGCCGTTGCGGCCAGTGTGCCGGTACCCAGGTTCGAATCCCGGTCGTGGCATGAATGTTTCTTTCTTCTGTTTCTGTCCGTTCCCGCGGGTATCACTTGATGCTGCCTCCTATGGCGTACCCTGGGCAACGATTCGTCGGTTAAAGGCATCATATCTCGCCCCTTGTTGTTGGCCTAAAGAAAGATAATCAGTCTACGAGCCTGGATATTAGTAAAAAAAAAAAAAAAAAAAAAA
>JAFIDM010009631.1:229640312-229653536 GCA_023159025.1 Thereuonema tuberculata
AGAAGAAAAAAAAGATTAAAAAAAAAAAAAATTCGTCAGGTAATTGACTTGAACCAACGACCTACAGCTTTAAAATCCAACAGCTTATCAATCAATCTAACACTGAACTTCCTGTTTCGACTCATGAGGCAAGAAGCATTTAAGCGAAATCTGCAAAAACACTCCAAAAATCATCAAATATCTTCAAAACGCTTGAGTGTTGGACCCTAAAACCTGGTATATTTTTGAAATACTTCATGAATACTTTCATCTCCCAAAAGGGGAATGAAGTTCTGTGTCGTACAACTCGTGACCTCTCCTTGTAAGTTATATGTTTGTTTATCAAACAAGATCTCGCAGCATATGCTTACATGTCATACGTGACGTCGGTAGGGGCGTAAACCTCAAGTGGTCCATTGTGCAATGATTCGTAATTTAACATAATATTACTCTGATAAGGTTTTCTGTAATATTCATAGTCATAGTCAATAATTTTATCATTATTAATCAACTTTAAATCCAGAAAATTAATGCTGCGGTTTATTTCTTCTTCCATCTTGAAATTAATGCTAGTATCAATTTTATTTAAAAAATCAAAAAAAGATGTGGAAATGCCTGGCTGAGCCTTTCCAAATTATCAAAATGTCATCCGCATTTCTTCCATGAAAGAAAATTTCTATTAATTTTACTTTAATTTAATACATTACAAATAATAAAACGTTATTCAAAATAGCAAAAACAAAACAAAACTAATGGCGTTGCATTTAAAAATTTATTGTCGCGCCCCGCACATTTGACAGGCAAACGCTGGGGGGGGGGGGATTCCTTCAGTTACACGATCTCACCATAAGGTGATCCGAAGTAGTTCTCATATGTAAGGTCCCTCCGTTGTAAGCAAAGTCAGAGGGCCAGTCCGGGTGGCCTTAATCTCCGGGAACAGAATCCGAAACCTATTTGGAAGACGGTTTGGTAACTTATGATTTGTGTGAAGGGACATCCAGAAAAAAGAAACAACACAAAAGTCGCTTTTACATATTTTCTGACTCATTGATTTTCTGATTTTCTTTATATTGATTTTCTTTTTTAATTTAACAATAATAATGTTTTGCAACTTCATTTACTTCTGATTTTTTAATAGTGAGCATCCCTCTTTAAGGCATTTCCCTCATGATTTTTGCATCGACTGACACATGCCTCCCTCTCACATGCAAGTAAAGCACTAATAAACAATTCACATTTAATCCACTTTATCTGGCATCGTTATCTTTTGTCTTAAATTTAATCTGAGATATCATAGAACATGTTTTAAAGTTTCCCCTTATTTGCTTTTTCTAGGCTAAATGCATCCACAATGCTTTCCTATTACAAGGAAAAAAAAACCCCAGGAAATTCGAAGAACTTAATGTCTACTTTCCTTAAAAGGTATTTTAATGAAAAATGATTTCAAAAAAGGGATTTTTTTTTTAAGTCGAGAAAATAACAAAAATGTAAAAAAAAAACTACAATATTTTTAAATTCGAATAGTTACTTAATAACAACAGTACAAAAAATGTCCTTTTTCTGAAAAAAGACAAATCATTATTTATTTACTTAAATTATTAAATCTTTGATTAATTTTATCAAACCCCGCGCACTGGATTAGCAAAAGGATTTAATATTCATTGTTTAAGACCATTAGAGACTATCAGAAACATGATGGAAATCCATTGTTTCAATGCTTTTTCTATGGGAATCCTTGTCTTATACCAATTTCTGGATAAGGACGGAGGAACACACCCACATAAAGACTGCCTGATAGTCTATAGTCCTTAAATATGCAAGTCAAGTTTCACAAACATCCATCCAACGTTTCAAATGTTATTGGGGGGGGGTGAGGACAAAGAATTTACACACTGACTTAATGTACTTTACTTTCTTAGGAAATGACAAACGTGAAAACAAACAAACGAACAAAAATAAAACCTGATTAAAAACTTTTAGCCAAGAAATTGAGTTTATGTATTTCAAATGGAAATCAGAAACGTCGCAATTGTGCCGAAATGAATGACAGTGTTATCTGGGGAACAGTTTTTTTTTTTTACTGAAATCTCAGTATGGTTCTCATTCTGGGCAGATCGGCCAAGTGTAGACATTGTGCTCGAGATTTCTCGTCTCTCGAGAAATCCGCTTTCTTTCAAATATCTCGAGAACTGTAAAAATTTGAGAATCGAGAGACACCAACAAAAAAAATCTCGAGAATTTCGAGAATTTTGAAATCACTTTCTCGAGAATTTCTGCCATGCTTCAAAAGAGCAATTCATTAAGAGTAATTACAATTTATGATACGCTGCAATTTAACTTTCAGGAAATAAATATACAATATGATTTTAGTAAAAAATAAAAATGCTAACTTTCATATTCTAGTTTTCCCAAAAGTTGTCTAAAAGATGTATCTTTGAAATTAATGAAATGAAAACTAAAGTTTAATTAGATTTAATTACTGTTGATGATTTTAAAAAAGATACTTTTTGACGTACAGAATAAAAATAAATCCTGGATATGTGATGTGTTCTTTTTCCTAAATACGTTACCATTAGTATGTCTTACCATATGTCTTACCATCAGGATTCAGGTGAAACTTATCATACATTCAAAATTAAGTACATCAATAGTTTTCATTTCAAAATTATTCTTATTGTAAACTAAGAAAGTGATTTCCATTCAAATAAATCATTCGACAACAATAATAAATATATGAATATAAAAAATTTTTCCAGAATTTTATTTTGTCATCAGTTGACATTTCTTAGAAACTTTTCCAATAATATTTACAGAAATTATTGGAAATTTGGCAGTAATTGTTATCTGCTTAAATTGTGTTTTTAATAATCGAGGAGACCGAAAAATTCCCGAGAAATTCCAAACGCTAGCGAAGGGATGCTTAAAAGTTTAAAAATATTTACAACGCTTCTACCTTAAGAAGAATTTCTGAAAAATTCCTAATTTTCTGCAAAGAACTGCAGATAAGGAATTGAAGAAAAAAAAGCCTTTAGAATTTGAATTCAACAGGAATTAAAAAAAACGAGAAAGTTTTAATGTGACTCAGTTTGAAAATAAGGAATCGCTGTTGTTGCCGATGTATGTTAGTTGCTAACAATGGTCAACTTTCTAATAGATAAAGTTGTACCATTTGGAGTAGTAATATTTTCTAATATCTAATATTTTCTTTAACATAAATTATATCTGGTGTTGACTATAGAGGCAAACAAATAGTTGGCATGCTTATTTTACAAGATCTGCAAGCTAAAAATGTTTTAAAAAGAAAATTTATGATCTTCTCTCGCTAATTTCTCGACAAGGACAAACGAAAACACTTTCAAGTGCAGACATTAAATCGTTTCTAATTCTTAAATGTACATACGAAGCTTCAAGATCTATCTAGCGACTGAAAAGTTATTAAGGCGACACACCTAGGTAAGTAATCTGAAGCACCTACCTAGGAAAGTAGGCTAAAAGTCAAAATATGCATTGACTATCTGATCCTCGGATCATCGATTAGATCTAATATGCTTTAGAATGTCAATTTTCATCGTCTCACACCATCTACCAAAATCTTCTGCAAATTGAAAACTGCTGCGAGACACCGTTTCCCTTTTCAGCTCTTGAAGGTAAGGATTTAGTTGAAAGGCCTCTAAAGCAGTTACAGTTAATCATACACCAAAAACAGACTCTTAATGGCTCTATAGCAGCAAGCAAACGCTACAACAATGAAGTTTAAAACTTAAGACATTTAGATATTAGCAATCTTGATCAGAATGCACATTGCGAGCCTTGGAAAGTGAGATTTACCAAATTAATAAGTCAGTGTATATGTGTGTGTGGAAGTATTTCTACTAACGTTTGAACCTTTCATGAATCTTCAAGAAAGTTGACATGCACATTTAAGGAAAACAGACGATCTAATTTGTATATTTTAATTTTAAAAATTTAATAAATCCACCGAAATTAAAAAAACTGTTTAAGAAATCTTAATGTATCATACTGTATATCTAAATACATAAAACACAGTTCCGACTGTTAGCCTTTGTCACTTCTTCAGTTTTACAAAAATCATTCCGTTGTCTTCTTAAATATCTGAGTATATTAGTGTAGGACAGTCTGGTGTTTATTGGTGTTTTAATGTTATGCCTGTCAACTATCGTGTTGTATTGCTCCATGGTCACTTATTATTTTTGCAGTCTTTTTTTGAAATTTTCTCTATAGGAGCAACATACTATTATACAACATACTATCAACATATTATTATTATTGGTGAATCCTGTGGAATCCCTTGTTCAAACTCCTTATGAATTTGGTTTCATTTTAATGTACGGAAATTGATTGTGATTAGGATACAGAATTTTTGCTGTATCACTTTGAATCATTTTTTAATTAACTACAAAGCTAATTTTGAAGTTTTTTTATTAACTAAAACTTCAAAGCTAATTATTTTAGCTTCATATGCTGTAATACTAAGTTTCTTCCCCTGGGAAACATTGTCTTCCTTTTGTATATGTCTGTCAAATGTCGTGATGTACTGTTCCATGGTCATTATCTTCTTTCCTTTGTCGGCGTTTAGCTACCAGTTCTTGCGCTGGTGTAATGTTGCTCGAAACCTATGGATGATTTACATGCAAAATCCTATTAATTTTCTACTTATAAAGTCCTTATCACTAATACTTAAATTAGGATTATGTGCAATCGCTGATTCGACACCTTCTATAATCTCCATTTTTGGAGGTTTCTTGAATGTTCTGATGAAATCCAGTCCTGTGTTTAGTACTTGAGTTTGACATTTACTGAGTTTGATGCTTGTTAATGTCGTCTTCCCTGTTGTTTTCTTCCATGCCGCTGTATCGTTGTCTATATAGAGAGTTTATTTTTTGAAATGTCTTATTTCGTTTTCATAAGAAAGCTTTAAACACCATTTTTGCACAAAAAAATCAGAAGATTTTTATAGTCCGTTTCTCGCATTATTATTATTGTATATTTTAATTTTTTTTTCTTGTAGGTCCTTAACGAGAAATTAGCACAGGATCAAAAAAATTCCCTTAGAAAAAAATTCTAATATTCACACTTGCGCCTAAACAATCAATTTCTGTTGGTGTCTTAATTAAACAATATCAATATTTCGATACACCTACGAATTCCCGTAATGTCTCCATGAGCTTAAAAGTAATTGAATTCAGACATCTAAATAAAAATTTGCAGAAATTAAAAAAAAAAATCTGTCCTCCTATCTGTACTATGCTGATATTTTAATTTAACAAAAAACCGAAACTTTTCATTTGTTTAATTTTAAATGAAAGTTTAAAAAATACGACAATAAAGAAAACATAAGTTTTTAAAGAAAGTAGACTCTAAGGCTTTTCCGGATCCTTTTATTCGTCATAACTTTGTCTGTACGATGTAGTGACAGTCATCCCAGTGACATGCAAATATAAAATTTAATATAACCAATAATTTTAACTTTTTAAAACTTATACAACAGGAATTAAGCACACCAAATATCCAATTATAGTGATAATCCAAGTCATTTGTGCCCTAGAAAAAACTTAGGCTTTTTTGAGTGATGCATGTTTACATCTGAAATTTAAATATTATTTTTTTCAACCTGGATGAAATGTTGGTGTTTGCAGCTTTGTCTAAGAGCCTCTTCACTAAAAGTGCAAAAACTCTGTGTCTTTAACTCAGAAAATAATAAATGAAATTTTACATTTAAAAAATTACAGTTACTGTATACATCTTATTAACTCACTCAACTTATGGAAGTTTTTAAATTACGGTCAAAATACGAAGCCCTTAAGTAATTCAAAGAATAATGTGTTGATTAACATCAACTATATTATTTAAGTACTTAATCTCACTGCTTAGATCTCATTACCTTTTGATTATTTAAATTTTGATGACTTACTTACTCACTTTTCTTAAGGTCCCATAAATATGGCTTTCAACTCTATTGTACAAAATTTATTTGATTTTTATTTAGGTTCAAAACTTTCTGATTAAATCAAAAATTTTACTCTCTGAAACAATTTAGAGTTCCTCAGTATATGGAGAGTCTTGCAATAGTTCTGTTCCTATTTATGAATAGTTTTGACAAATTATATCAAAAGAGATATGCGAATAAAGTTTTATGAAATTCTAAATCATCATTTATTATTTCTCTATATTCAGCAGAGTCATTAATGAAGAATATTTTCTTCAAATATAGACCTAACTGTATTCGATTTGAAAGAAGAGTCTAGAATAAATTCTAAATTCTAATTAAAATTCGTTTCAAGAGAAACATTCCAATTTAATGAGATTGTAAGTCAACAAAAAGATACTTGAAAAATGATCTCATCTGAATAAAAAATAAGAAATTCTGTCTTATTTCAACTATCATTTCTCCGTGTTATGTCGTATTTCAACCTAAATGTAGTAGATATAACCCCCCCCCCCCCACACACACACACAATTACTGCTAGGCTAGAATATTGTAGCAATATTTACTTAAATAAAGGATATTTATTTTATGATACATCATTCTACGTTAAATTATATATACTTCGAAACGCTGATACCTTACATGAAGTACTAATTTAAAAACAGTATTCTATCTATATATCAGGTTCCTCTAATAACAATTGGAAATTATTTCGATTTTTTGTAAAAATTAAGGATATCTTCGAAACTTTAAGAATTGTTTTTCTTAGTAACAATTAGAAAAAATCTTTATTTACAATGGGCTCGGTCGTAGCCTTCGTAATACTGTACGGTTTATTACGAAGGCTACGGCTTGGTCCAGTGGTGCCGACGCTGGACTAGGGGTTGAAGGAACTGAGTTCAATTCCCGGAGGGGGTCGACGATTTTTCACTTCGTACTTATTCTCCAGATGATTCACTGAACCTTCTGTAGAAAGGGGACCAGGTTTTCTTATGAGGTGAAAGGAGACACAGATTTCATTTCGGTGGTCGCGAATCGTGAGGCCTATATTGCCAACGCCCCAATTGGTGTCTGTATGTAATGTAAAATAGGAGCCTTAACTTTTTATTTCTTGTAATAGATTTAAGCAGGAATGAAATGACAATTTTATTAAAGTTGTAGGCGCGAGTATCATGAATTTCGGTAATTGGAAGAATCTAGTAATACAACTTATGCATCCTAAAACACAAAACCATTGAATAAATTAATCAAAGACACTTAAGATGCTTAGTTGTAATTCATTTGCTGACGAATTAGATTGTATTGATTTTGATGACATGCAGATATTTTATTTATAGCATAGCAATTCAAAATACTCTTTTCATAAAAGTCCATTAATAAACTAGTAACCATTCATTAACCCAAGCTGCTTAATCACGGAACAATTGGCTCCAAACAATTTAGAGATTAATTCCAAAATAATTATAATCTCCTCAGTGGTGATAAAACCCTCCAATGCCATTTTGGTATAGAATTGGGGTCGTGACATTTAGCTAACTTCAGTTATTCTCATAAAAGGCTTTTACTTTTAGGTTATTGTTTGATTTTCAGAAAATTACATTTCCATCTTTATCTAGATTTTGTGTAAATGTTTTTAAAATGTAATAAGTTTTATAAACATTTACACAAAATGTAGATATAAATAAGGAAGTTTGTATGTCTGTCGATATTTTATTTATAGCTATGGATTTCCTATTAGCTATGGTATGAAAATTTTACATAATCCTAAGGTAGTAAATAAATTGTAAAATGCTTCTCTGGACTCGATCCTTTGTTTCAGACCTTACATAAGGCAAAATATTTCTTTTTTTGTTATTACTGTATGGAATGACACGAACACCATTGGTAGCACAGGAGATATCTTCCCTCACAATAGAAGTGAACTAATGTAGAACAAACAAACAGTCTTCAATTAGAGACTATAAAGAAATATACGATGTAAGATAAATTTCCTAGTAACTTACGAACATAGTACGAACTTGTTAGGTTCCAGACTGTTATCGTTAAGCGAAAATCGTTGGATTGTGAGCATTGCCTTTTTTCACTTATTGCTGTATGCACAGCTCTACAATCGTCCTATGCGTGCATAAATGGCTTCTCGTTGAACTTCTGTCTATTAAGTTATTACATTTTACTCACAAGAAAAAAGAAAATAAAAGTTATTAACAGCTTAATATTTAATCAAACATCGTATTTGAAAGCAGTCTGACGTCATCTGTCGCCGAGGCTATATCGCAAAGTATCATCTCAACTAATCAGCTGTCGCAAAATTGGAAATGGCAGCAATTGAAGCTGTCGCATGAACGAAACGTCAGAAAGCAAATTTTCGCAAAGTAGGGTATGCTTAATTATAAGATTTTACAATACTGCTTAGAGTTTACAATAGAGTTTAGAGTTTACATAGAGTTGCACAATATAATGTGAATTGTAACTTGCTGTGATAGATTTGCCTGATGCTATACGTATTATCATTTTCAGATGTAGTCTTAACAATCACTTCTGAATATTTATAGTTTTTGAAAACTTAAAACATTGAGAAATATTCTGAAATACAATATAATATGATATAACAAAAATAGCGCTTTTTAGTCTACTTTCCAATGATCGCTTAGATTGTATGTGTATGTTTTTCCGATAATAACTTTTGAACTTACGCCTAAGACACCGGCTTTTTGTAATTAAACTAACCCTACTCTTACCACTCTGGAGCGAGTTGTAATGAACTTATGACAATGACACTTGGTGGATATGCTAATAGAGTTTTACTTAATGCTCTGCACTTTGAAAATGAAAGCATGTTAGCCATCGAAACTGTTGGTTTTATGTTTATTTTTATTTTCATTTTTTGTTGATTAATTTTTTTTTTTTACTTCTTTTACTTTTTAATTTTATTGTATGTGCAATTTTAATTTATTCATCTAACTATTAATTGTTTGCACATTAGTCTTATTTGTTTATTTCGACTAAATCGTTGTATTCTTGAAAATGAATGTGGTAATCCCATCAATTAAACATAAAAAAAATCGATAGCAAAAGGCAAATTTATATGGTAAATATTAATATAAGCTACAAGTATATTTTTGGAGCGCTTTAAAAAAATAACAAACAGCAATAATTTATCAGTAAAGATCAAAAAATGAGACCAAGTATGTATTCGATGACATTCCAGATCAAAAGATTACGGGTGTTTCACACTTATTGGCAATCATCAGACAGGCATAGTCACCATTAAGCGTGAAACAGGAATTTGGTTATCATATTAGACTCATTTCTTGATAAAAAAAAGTTGTTATTGCTTTCTTATCATTAAGGACTCGCTGGTCGTCGAAAGTAATTTAGATTTTTCATTGGTCTGGTTCCAAATGCTGCGTTAGTGTTATTCGATTTTTAATCCTACGTTCTGTAAATATGATCTAATTGTAACAAAGCTTGGATAAAATCTATTCCCTGTTCTAAGAGAGATCCTGAAAATTTGATTTTGATAGCTCGAACTGGATCTAAATTCAGAGAGAATAATAAAAAAAAAAAAGCGGACAAACTATCCTATATCCTATATCTCTGCTATATAATGCAGAGATTGTATGAAATAATAATATATCTACTTAAGAAAAAAAACAAGAAGTTCCTAAAAGAACTTGAAATCTACTATCCTTAAACTTTTGTATCGTATTTGTAAAATCATGAAAATAATATAAATAGTAAACAACCGTTTATTTTTTTTAAATCATAATATCCTCTCAATATAAACTATATTTCCTATTTTCTGAAAAAAAAAAAAATAAATCCATATTATTACTAAAATTACTTAAATCCGATTGATATTAATTACATTAAACTTGTGCAGATAACAGGATTAAAGGGGGATTAATATCCATTGTTTAAGACATGGATAAAAATCCAACATTTCGGTTCCAATACATTGGAAACTTTTTTGTCATCTTCACGCGCTTCTTTTTCGACAAGGACCCACACGGGAAATGTAAAGTTAGATCACTTTTAAATACGCATGTCACGCTTCAAGAAGATCCATCCAGTGGTTCAAAATTATTAGCAAAGAACACACTTACACAAACATACATACAGACTGAGTGATTTGATGAGCTTTATTTTCTTGGGAAAAAAGCTGTTACAAATGTATGATTTCATTTTTAATTGAATGTACTAACTTAGAAAGGACTAAATTCTTTTCAGTTTTATTTGTCCTGCAAATATAGAATCTGATATAAGAAATAAAATACATCACATCGATCTTCAAGTCAAAACAGGTTTCTGTAGAAGCATACTTTAACTTACAACTAAAGTACTAAGAACTTAGCCGATACTTCAGCGATGGACCGTTATGGCTTTGGACAAGTGACAGAAGCACCTGCAGATCCTCGTCCACAAACCCTTGATTGAGTTACAGAAACTCGACCGGGAGGAGTGGAGAAGTTTGATGTCGTTAGGTTTAAGAGAGAGCAATTCTGTATCCTCTTTTCACTCCCAAGATAACCCTTTCGCCAGGTTATATTATACTCAGCTGTATGTTGTCGATATGTCAATACTTATACAATAAGAAAGCAGTATTAAAGTAAAGATTCAAAAAACGATGTGAATTTAATTCATGTAATCTGAAACTTTAGAATGATTTATGTATAAGAAGTAAGTAATTTGTTAAGTTTTCAAAATGGCGAGGAGATTTGTACTTGCTTGAGAAAGAGGTATTTTCAATGAAGAGATTAATGTATGTTTTAGATGTATTTTATAATAGAATTAAATACGATACTTCCGCAAAATAGATTAAAAAATAATAAAGATGTCACAAATAGGAAAAAAGCGTTATTTTAATTCGCGTAAATTGAGATCTAGTAAATCGAGTTCAACTGTATTTTCGTCTGTGACGATCTTGATTTTTAAAAAGAATAGTTGATTAACATGCGAAGTCTTATTATTTCACTGTAATTTTTATATATTTATCTGTTTGTCTATTTATATGTGCATTCCTCAAAAATAAATGGAGGATTTCCCAAAAATTTGGTACATTGCAGATTAAAAATTTACAGAGGCACATTCGTTTAGGTTTCCATCCTTCAGAAATAATCCAAGAAATCCCCTGAAACGACAGGACTGATTTCCTTAATATTTTCGTATTTACTGTCCAGCTTAAAATATCAGCAGGATTATTGTAGTCTCACTTATTCCCGAGTCCTCAAAACTCACCGTCGCATATGCCCAGTCTCCTCAGTCCTATAGATACTATAAAAATATTAAAATAAATGAAGACAACTATGAATGAAATTTAGTATTAAGATAACTGAGAATTGCTTTTGAGAATTTAATGTACCGGAAGTAGCCGCTTCGCTTTTGGCCTGCCACAAAACCCTACTTGTCTTTTTTTCACGTTAAAACTCTTCATTACGACAAGACGTTCTATATGTCATTGTTCAAAAAACCTTTTTTTTCTGATTTGTCTGTTATGAGCCTTTTTATTGTCAAAGATTATCTTGTAATTCGATTAAGGGTCATGGATAAATCAATAAAACTGACAAGACAATTACAACGAACCAAATTGTTCTCTGAAAAGCTCTGCAAATCGACAGTAATTGTCGTGGAATTTCAAGTCTGTGTCCTCCCTGGCAGCTGTTGGCCACTCAATTAATTTAATATCGTTCAAAGATTCTAGACTTGGATAACCTTTATAGCATCTTTGAAAATATCATTCAACTGATATAAAATCGAAACAGTAGTTTTTAAAACCTTGATACGATTGCTGAAAGTTTATGAATTATTATTTTTAATATGTCTTTTCTTTTTTTAACTATTATTATTTCTAGAAATTTATTTTTTATTTATTTTTTTTATTTTAAACTACTTTCCTAAGAAAGTGAGGCTTATCAAATCGTGTGCGTACCCAGTAATTTTTGAACCACTGGATGGATCTTCTTGAAATTTGGAATGCTTATTTAAAGACTAAAGACGACCTAACTTCTACATTTGAAATTTTATCCAAGTGGGTCTTTGTCAAGAGAAAGCGACAAAAATTTCCATAGAAAAAACATTAGAAACTAAACAATGATATCTAACAATAAGTTTTAATCCTATTATTTCGTAAATGGATTTGCGCGTGCCTTGGTATGCTTCAAATGAACGGGCTGTAGACAGTTTAATAATTTAATGCAGATTTAATTTCTTTCCGTCAGCATTTATATTTCTCTGTATTAAATGTCCCCTGTATAAAAAGGGCACATTTTCTATTTTCTATTTTTTTTCTATTTCTCTCAGTCTGGAGTCCGGTTAATTTTGAATCGTTCCGTTTACTCCAAATGTACAAAAAGATAAAAATGCTTAGGATTAAATCCCATCTTCAAGAGATAATTCCAAAACTAAAAATAATCCTTTTTCTCTAAACTCATTCACAGGTTTTTCCGTACTTGATGTCAGAGGTAAAAATAAACACCTGCGATTAAAAATTGTGATTAAAAATTGACCTTATTAAAAACACAAAAGCCAGAATTTCATTTTTTTCTATTAGAAATGTCCGTACTATATGTTTGGCCAAATAAATCAACTGGTTATCAAATAACAGTTTGGTTGGTTGGTTGGTGTTTTATTTATGGTGCAAAAGCAGCTGCGGCTAAGCTGCGCAAAAAATAACAGTTTATTGGAAAATCTATATATATATGTATATTACAACTATTGGATGTAGCATTTAGTTGTTTCTTTATGATTATTTTTTTGAAGAGATTTCTTGGATTTACAAAAACACCTTCAAGCTCTGAAGGAAGATATTTTGTGAAAGATCTTTAAAATATATAATTTAACTTCTACGCTTAAATCCATTCTACCCTACTAGCAGCAAAGCCTGTCGGACGACAGGCATAAAAAAATCAGAAAAATCATTTTATTATCAACTATCAAATATAAAGTAAATGTAATCTAAATACTGTGCTAACTGTGAACGAAGCTTCTACGGCAAAAATGGTTTTGAGTTTCGAAATCAGCGTAAACAACTGAGTAAATATGCCAAATTTCATTAAAATGGATGCAGTGGTAACAAAATTATTTGGTTTTGAACGTATGTTTTGTTAGAATTTCAGTTGTCGAGGTCAGTTCCCAAGAATAAAATTTCATGGAAACAACATGGAATGACACAATGAACTAATATTTTTATCCAATTTGAGTACTTTTGATTCAATGGTACCATTGAGAACTGTTGGATCTATCTTAATAGCTTAATTATATCGAGTTACAGACAGACAGACAGACAGACAGACGAACTT
>JAFIDM010009631.1:229653936-229668468 GCA_023159025.1 Thereuonema tuberculata
ACCTGTAATATAGATTCTGAGAGTTTAATCTAAAGGATCATTTTCCATCCAAAAAGAAAAACGAAATACCAACCATATCTAAAGTTTAATTTATCTAAAGAATAATTATTATTTTTGACTCATAACGCCGAAAGGCATTTAAAACTCACCTTTGTATAATCTAAATACTGCGCTAACTTGTGAACGAAGCTACTACGACAAAAATGATTTTGAGTTTCGAAATCAGCATAAAAAACTGAGTAAGTATGCCAAATTTCATTAAAATCGGTGCAGTGGTTACAAAATTATATCGAGTTACGGACAGACAGACAGACAGACAGACAGACGAACTTAGCCAATTATATAAGTTGATTCGAGTTCAAACCTGAAGAAAGATAGCATTCGTGAAACATGTTCGAAGAATGATCTAGAATCCAATAACTATTTAAGTAATTTATGTCAAAAAAATATTGAAACAGAACTTTTTTTTCGTTATTTTTTAAATATTTTTTAAATATCTTTTTTCTTCGTGTACTAAAAAAAATTAAATTTTGAATGATTCTGCATTAGCGTGCATCCTTACCTTTAACAATTTTTCTTTTATTGTTCACAGATCTGTTCGACTAATCCAACACAATATTAAAACAGAATTTTTTGTCTATTTCTTTAGATGTTTTAAGTAATTTTTTATTTGTGTAATAAAAAATTCAATTTTTTTTTAGTGATTTTTGCTCTATCACGCATCCTCTCGATTTTTATTTTCTGTTCTTTCCGATTTTCAAGAGCTAATCCGACACAATATTAAAACAGAACTTTTTTCTTTTTTTGCTTTCTTTAGGTACTTTTTTTCCTCTTATTTAACTTTTTATCATAAAACATTCACATTTTGAGTGATTGTATTTTATCATGAATCTTCACGTTTTATATATACATATTCTATTTCTTCAGATAATATTATTCAATTGATTCGACAACGATATTAAAAGTACTTTATTTCTATTTTCTTTTACAATATTTTATGTTCTTTTTCTTTCTGTAATAAAAAATTCAAATTTTGAGTGATTCTGCTTTATTTTGCATCTTCACGTTTTAAGTATTTATTTTACTTATTCTCTACAGCTTTGTTAAACAAATCCGACAATATTGAAATAGAACTTTTTTCTATTTTCTTCAGATATTTTAGATATTTGTTTTCTTTGTGTAATAAAAAAAATCAAATTTTAATGATTCTGTTTTATAATGTATCAATATTTTAGATATTTTAGATATTTTTTTCTTTTCTATTCTTCACAGATCTGTTCGACTGATTCGACATCTTCAGAGATCAAATCAAGTGGGAATTGATTCCTCTGACGATCTTTTTTTTTCCCTCGAAGCAAGTGATTGGCCATTGCCTTTGAAAGCGTTGACGACGTCACCGTCGCTCTGGGTCGGACCCACCTGTTGAATCATTTAAGTGCATCTCATCCTTCTCAGTCTCCTTCGCCTTACAATCTTCGCCCAGCGCTCATCGGTGGCAGAGCGAAGGAGAAGCGTCAGCCAATCAAGTGGTTCATGCGCCGGGACAGACTCCGCTTCGGTCGGGCAACAGCTGCCGCTAACCCGTTCAACTGGACTCCAAACCGGGGATCCTTTTTCTCAATTTTATAAGGGAAGACCTGCATCGAAATTTCCATTGATTGGCGCGGCCTTCACTTTGGGATCCTTAATAGGGAAGTGGAGAGAGAGAGACAGAGAAAGTCGCACACACGCATACACAGATTTGTCTTCGTCAATGAATGCTGTCCAAGCGAGGGCGGGAAAAAGCGGTGCTGGCTTTTTCTCCGAGAAAACCACGCTTATAATTTTGAAACTGATGTCGGCCTTTCCTTAAAGATTCCAGAACTACAGCAAAGGATTTATCATTTGAAGGAACTAATACGAATAAGATTTCTATCATACCAGTATTTATAAAGTGAGACTTGTAAACCCAACTGAACAATTCCAACCACTTTTCGAACTCCTCGCGCCGACGTTACCCTAATTCTTGCCCCACGTGTTCTTAAGACGATCTCAACGCTAATTCATTCCCAAGAACCCCTTCATACAACAAAAATAGAATGAAGTACATTTGAAAACTGCAAAACAAAAAATTGCATATTTTTAACACTTCAAGACCTGCAGTTTCCGATTTCCTGTACAACTGTAATAATACAATTAATTATAGAATAAACGCACACCAAACACTTCAACGTGATTCCGGAGCACGTGTCACTTCGGGTTGTGATTCTCCGTTAGTGTTGGGACCAGTTGCTTGTGGCTTCATGGTGGTACTGGTGTAAGCTTTCAAACGAGATGCGACCCACAACGAGATAAAGAGTAATGCCACGTGACTTCCTACAATCAGGTAAGCATCTAATTACTCATTATTACTGCTTTAAGGTTAGGGCCCGTTTTTTCATAATATATATATTTCCTTAGTTTCCATTTCGTATGTAAGTAGACATAAAAACTTTTGAATAAAATAATACGGTTTTTAGTCTTCACAAAAAAGAGAGATCTTAACCTTTCTTTAGGTTTAAAGCATGTTTTAACTAATCATGCGAAATCTGATTATTCCACTTCCATTTGACTATTTATCCGTTTGTATTAGCATCATGCCAAAACTGATGAACCTATTTCCCAAAACTTTGAAAAATTTGATGTGTAGCTTATTTAGGATCCAACTTAAAACAATGGCACATTTATTTTGGTCTTCCATCCCTCAGAAATGCTGCCCGAAAACCATCACTAAAACGGCTGTAAAATGTGGTACATGCTTATTATTTGACTACCATTATTTCTATGTCAGTCCCAATCCTCAAAATTGATTCTCCAGTGCTGGATAGCTGAGATTAAACAAGAGTCTTTTGTCATACATAATGATACTTAAGTTTGTCTGTTTGTTTGTTTGATATTTATTAGATATTACCACTGTATATTGTTTTAAAAAATATATCTTCGGGTTGAGTTATTGCACAATATATTTTTGTGCAAGTAGATTTATAAATGATTTCATTGCAGCTCGATTATAATTTATAAGTTGTTCTTTAATTCTTTCTGTTTATAAAATATAAGAAATTTTCTGATGGTAGATAAACAGATGTTGAGCAATATTGTGTTTTTATGAGATTTTCATCTTTCGGTTTCTTTTCATATTTAAAGCAAATTGATTTAGAAATTGAATTTTTTATTAATTATTTTAAGAAACCCGTTTGTTAAACAGATTAAATAGAAAGTAGATTGAATAATAAATTTTTTACATAGTAGATTTAATCCATAGATACTACATAGGTGTGATGAATGAAATTATTGTACCACGTGCAATAAGAAATACATTGGTAGAATTAACAATTGCTGTCTATAAAGAATTAAACAACATATGCTGAAGATTAGAAACAAAGGAAATAATTAGTAGTAACATGCTATCAAATATAACATACCACTGCTCAATATCTTATCAGTACTCAAACAATTTTTGATTGTCAAAGTAAAAAAATATTAAGTTAAGCATTCTTATAGTTTAAATTTAAAAAAAAAATAAGCTTTACTAATTATAAAATTTTAATAATAACTTTTAAGCAAAAAACAAGAAATTTCGGAAGTCTGTGGATTTCTTATATTTCTTTTTTGTAATTTAAAAATTTGTATTTAATTTATAATTATATTGTTTTAACACTAGATATCAAATTTACCTTTAGCATTACATTATTTTATTCGAAGTAATACACTTCATTATTTTAAGAAAATTTACATCTAAAAAACTGTGAGCATGTACAGCAAATTTGCGAAACATGTAAGACATTATGATATATATTATGGGTCATTCTCACGAAAAGGAACAGTTTAGGTTACTTTCCCACAAATGCTTTTAAAAAGTAATTTCCTTTCTTGTTTTTATATATATATTACACAATTTGTAATGTAATATCCATCAAAAATTATAAAAATTGAATATTTATTCTTTTTAAAACTGAATCCAAACTACCCTAAAAGTCAACTCCAAGTCGTGAACTGAACATGTTTTCTTGAAAAGATGATTATTTATCTTATAAAAGGCAGCGTAATATCTTAATTACTTCCATTGTATCTAATAACAGGAATAAAAATACATAATAATCAATCATTTTATTATATTTTTTATGGTTGTAAATATTTGTTACAATGTGTCAAAGTTGTGATCCTGGATTAAGCATCAACTCTGTAGGGAAATGTTAATTCTCTAAAATCTAAACAGAGGATAACTCTTGACTTTAGCTAATGATTACATAATGAAGCAGCATCCATGTTGTTTACCACTAGTACAGCACTAAATGAGTAATGGTGTTTTGTGCTGAGTTTGGGGGATTACATTTCTCATAATTACATTTTATTATTTCAATATTAAATGGGTATTATTATTACCCATCAACTCCCTGTACATATACAATCAATCTTAAAATAATCCTTTTTACTTGTATAATAAATATGCAGGGAATTATCTGTATTAATGTTTTAAGTGTGATCATCCTAACCTCAAAACATATCTAATCAGAGCATACTAAGCACAAATTCACCAATTCCGTAACATCAACTCCATAGAATTCTGTAGCATTTTCGGCACCATGGAGTTGATGCAAAATCCATGGTGTTGATTTACAGTTTTCTTTCTCTGTAATGTTTTACTTTAAATAAAACAGAGGAATATATTATACATATTTTAATTTTTGGTGTCTTTACTCAGTTACGTGGTCATGCAATATCCAATTTAATTATAATATTTAGACAAACTAATTTTTTTGAATGTATTTTTAATATTTATAATACAACAAATTTGCCTTCTACTTTGTCTTTCAAGCCGAAAGAAAGTAAGGAATGATAGAGTGAAGGTATACTGATAATAAAGAAACTAGAAGAGCAGTTAACGAAATACAAAACTAAGTTGATCTCAGCTAAATACTGTAGGTGAAAGATGTAAAAACAGAGGAAAGACTCTCCAATGAGTAATGTTAAAAAACTAACAAGGGATCTGTCAGAAGGAGTTAAGGCAAGGCTTGACGTCAGTGAAGCTGTTGTAGCCTAAGTAAAAGAGAATATGAAGAAAAGTAAAAAGCCTGGAAATCTTCGGACTTTATTTGCTCAACAGATGGCTTAACATAGGTGTATACAATTCTTGAAAAGTACTGTTAGCTGTAAACTTAGTTAGCTATTTATCCCTTCAGCTCTACCTTCACACACAAAAATAAAATATGAAGATATCTACTCCGACAGTGATTCTTCTTCTGAAAGTGTTTTTAGAGAATGAAGAAATCTTGTTGAAATCTTGTAACAATTATTACATGTTCTTGATTTTCAATGGCTTTTATTCTTTAAATAAAATATAATTTCAGAATTTTACTCTAGTTATTCACCAGTTAAACAATATCATTGATAACTTCTGTACATGTTTAAGAGTATAATTTGATTTTGATTAAGTTTTATAAAATTATAACATTTCATGTAAATTTTAAATTTGTATTGTAATTATCTCTTCCATGTGAAGAAACAGTTTGGCAAACCAAAAATATGTACTACAATGAAAAGAAAAGATGGTTTTCCTATGGTAAGGCAACTACATGGAATTTCTTTTTTATAAACTCCGTGAAGGATTAATTGTAAAGGTGAAAAAAAAAAATAAAGGTTTAAAACAAATATCATATAATTATTAGATACTCTTGATAAAAATTTTCAATCAAATTGTGAAAATAGAGAAATGCCCATGTTCTGTCTGTTTTGTCAACTCCATGGAGTTTACGCATCAACTCCATGGCAGGTAAATTTTTCTAAGTTAAGATTTTTTTCAAAATTAGCTAGTAAATTTTATTGTTGGCATCATATTCTCTACATGTACTAGAAAAATTTAAAAGGTACCAGAAAAACATGATAGCATTAAAAAATACAATGGCGAAAAAACAACAATATCAGAAGTGGAAATGTCCCTTTTCGTGAGAATGACCCATATACATAATATATACATATACATGATATATACAGAGTCCACCAAAAAAAAAGGTATATACACTTTAATAGATGTTTTGTTGAAATGTGTATACATTTTCTTGGCGGATCTTGTATATCATAATTTTCCTTCCTTTCATCGACTTTGGCCGACTATGGACCACGGGCTAGCCCTACCTGACAACGTCAGGGTGAGGCTAGGAAATTCAAGAAGGGGGACGAGATTCACATCCCGTCCAGAAATAACCTTGAGATAGTAAGTCCCAGAGGAGAAACGGACGAAACACAGGAGAGGAAAGAAACAGCCATGCCAACGTCGGGATTCGAACCCAGGTTCCGACACAACGGCCACACGGCAGACCGCAGTCTAGACCGCTCGGCCATGCCGGAACGGCATATCATAATTTTATTATAATTGAATTTTTATTACATTGGGTTTCTGAAGTTTTTGATTTTGCAAAAAAAAAAATTATTACATATTGTGAAGAACGTTGCTTTAAATCAAGTTATGAGAAAATAAACTATGTGAAAGAAAGTCCCATTTTGATACTTCCTTCCCCAAAAGAGCATCAAGTGTAATTTTCTTCTCTTATTAACAAACTGTTCTTACACGTCAATTCCAAAAATCATAGTAAAACATAGTTGTTTTTCAATTGGTTCAAAAATCATTTAAAAGACATTATTCATCACTATATTTTGATCATCCCAAACGCACACGTGACCTAGTAAATTAAACATTTCATTTTTAAGTAAATCAATGTAAACCTAGTAAATCAAAATTTCCAATAAGTACCGCAGCCTGAAAGTCCCGATGTATAAAACAAGAATTACTCAGATTTCGCGCTTATAAATTACTCGGGTTATTTTTTTCTTTTTCTTTCTAATTCTTACATTTCTTGATTTTTATCTTTTTTTTGTCTTTAATAAAATTGCAAAATGCTTAAATATAAGGAGACATTTTCAAAATGTAAAATAATTGACTAAACATGCGATGTGTTACTACTCCAATTGAATTATTTTTCTCTTTTGTCTATCTGTTGTCCGATTGTCTGTTTGTAAGCGCATCAAACTTAACCACAGTTTTCCTTAAAATCTTGTACATTGCTTATTTAGGGTTCAATTTAAAATTATGTTTTGGTCTTCATCTTGTAATTCCCCCAAAAAATTAACATGAAATCTATTCCGACACAATTGGACTGACTTCATTAAAATATGTTACGATTCTTATGTATGATCCAATTTAAAATATGACGATGATTATCTCTCCCCCATTCCTCAAAAGTGTCTCCTTCCAATGCTGCACGCAGTAAGATGGATACCATCAATATTCAGAATTAATAACAAAAATAATACAAGTGATAACTTTTTTGAGCAATGAAAGTATAGAGTTTGAGGATATTTATACGTTAGTCTACAGTCGTCACAAGGCCTTAGCAATAATTACCTTTCCCTAACAAAAAAAAAAAAAAACATCGGACAATCATAATTCAACTGACTTCCCCTTCCTTCATGTACTTACGGCCACAATTTCATCACCCTTTCCCCTCCTCGTAAGTGGATAATATTTATTGATAGTTCTATCAGGAAATATTCTTAGAAAAAGACTAAGCTTCTAGAAATGAAACAATTTAGGCAGTAAAAAGAAACCCGAAATACTCATTAGAAAATGAATATTTGAATGGCTGACTTTAAATATAGGCTTAGTCTATGTAGTAGATTTATATTTAAGTTTAAGGAGAATAAAAGTTTAAGGAGAATTTCTTTAAATAATTCATTGTATTTATTCTTTTACTATAGTTTGTTAGATTTATTTTTAATAATATAAATAATTTTTATTATTTTTTTTGTTTTATTATTTATATAATAAATACATATAATTAATGAAATGCAACAAAAATAATAATTATTTGTAATTAATTAATATTTTATTATTATATAGGCGCATATACATATATGTATATAACAGGAGGTTATTCTTGATTTTCTAGAAATTCACATCATCTAAAATATACATAAAAAATCATAATTCTTACGAAGCAAATTTCAAAGTGATTCATTCCTTCTTTTTCAAGCCCTTTTTAAAATAAATTACAAGGAATCTTTAGAATAAAGAAAAAGTTACAAACAGATAGTTTAAATGATACCGCATTATTAAATGTGATACAATCAATTGCTTAATCTGACCTCTATTAATTCTTATCACACATTTTTTTTTATTTTTAAATAAATATTTTCTTATAGCGACTTTCCTTAAAAAAATAAGTGGTGTAAACTTCATTTTATGATGCACAATGGTTATCCAACACAAATACTATTACTTCAATGATCAGAAGAAGTTTCTTAAAAAAAAATATTAAAGACTACATTAAGTTCAAAATAAAAGTGTTACAAGAAACTAATTTTGAGATAGTGAATTTCTTGTTAAATTAAGAAATTGATCCAAATCCAACGAGTTTTAGCCACAAAATAGTCACAAAATTTTTTGCGCTAACTGTAAAGAGAGGTCATATGTAGGAGAAATTACTAGATATGTTCTAGAATATCAATGTGAACATATAGGATCTCTAAAAAGAGAGGATAAAGAAAAATCAGGAATTGTAGAACACAGTAGCTCAAAAATATATAATCCTCTTAATGAAGTTAAAATTTTAAAATGTTGAAAAGTTGATAAGAAAAGAAAATATATAAAAGCAATTCTCATCCAAAATTTAAATGTGTAAATAGCAGTAAAAAACTTGAAATAAATAGAATATTTGTCAAAAAATAAAGCTCAAAAATTAAATCAAACAACAAGATATGTTAGAAAACATAGGAGACACAAGTTCTTTACTAAACATTGCTATATTTCGCAGAAAGCTGTTTTTTCTGCTTCTTCGGGCTTAATTACAAAGGAAAATCGAAACAAACAGAATAATTTAAACAAACAAAGATAGGCAATGTTTACAATCATTTCAAAAGCTTCACGATTTTTACAAATGTTGTGTTTGTGTGAAAGGTAGTAGTGTATATTTGCATTGAGTTATTTTAGTGACTTACCTTTTATTTTATTCAAACACGATGCATTTCATACCGCAAGGCCTAAGTTAAAAAAAAATACCTGAAAATGTGTTCCCATAACAACAGCAAGAAGCCTCTTGTTTAAGTAACGAAGTTATATGTATAGCGTGTGTTTGTTAAGAACAGTGCTATTGTGTGATCAAATGAATTGTTGTGTAATTAACAAGATGTGCAGTGTGCTTTAGTTTTGTGTTAATCAGTCAGTAATTTTCTGTGTTTCGTATTCTCATGATGTGTTTATGAGTGCTGTGCTTTTAATACTAAATCATTGAAAAAGCAAAAGGCTTCAATGATTAGTGATTTAATACTAGGAAAAATCCAGATTGATTTTTCTTGTTAATCCTTGGAAATACCAGTGCCAGAAAACTGTATTTCCATTGAAACGCTGTTAAGTGAAATCGTTGTTCCAATATCGAGCGTAAGACGCCATATTGGATATAAGTGAAAATTTCATGATTTTTACAATGGTTTTTGAATTTTTCTAATAAAAATGGACTTATTTCCACTCCTTTTTGTTTATTGAAACAATGAAAACTATTTATAACACAAGCTTCAATGATAAATCTTGTGGTTGTATCAAATATTTTTTATATAGTACAGTTACCAATGGATCTGGATTTTGTCCAAGTGTCATACAATGGTTTGCCCAATCAGATATTTCTGGATGTCGATTTTTAAAAGCGCTGATTGCTCTTGAACTCGTTCACCTAAAGTACGTCCAGTGTTACCAAAATATATTCCGCCACTGGTACGACATTTTAACTTATAAATAATAGCCATCAATGTCATTATATTGTTTGTTTTGTGGAATTATGTATTAAAGATTTTAAATTCCTATTTGCTACTCTTACAACAGAAATAGTATATGATTCACAGATTTGACGAATTTTTCTAGACATATTAACATTATAAGGGGTAGGAATTATATTTTTAAATTCCCTATTATGTTCTTATTCAGAAAAAAGGTTTTACATAATCTGTTAGGTCAACACATGCCAGAAATAAGACCTAGTGTCCAGTTTTAGGGCTAATGTCAACTTTTATTGTTTTGTTCAAACTGTCGAGATTTTGACTGTAAAAACAATATTTTCAAGTGTCATGAGAAAATTTAATTGATAAAGATTGTTTACATACTTTTAGTCTGCTCGTGCAGAATGTCTTTATTGCCAAAACCTTCAAATTTCCAAGTCTTTTTAGGAGTATCCACTGTCCCACTCAAGCCTAAGCCAGGAAGCCGGTGACTCTCTGGATGGGTTTACAGAATACCCTCTTGTTATGAAAAATAAAAACACTATGGGCTAAAGCGCTAGTAGAAATGGATGTCTCAATGTCCAAAGCCAATTTTCTAAACGCAATGATGCCTTGTAATGAAATTAAAACTGAAATAAATACAGAAAATAAAACTGGCCAGTTTTAGGTCACTTTACCCTAACCAGTTTTCTTTGGTTTTTCTGTGACGGAATATATTTGAAAATTATTCTAAATACATATATATACTGTCCGGCCACTTTATTAGGCACACCTACCTAGTAGCGTGTTGGGTCTCCTTTAGCCCTCAAAACAGCCTGAATTCGTCGAGGCATGGATTCCACAAGATGCTGAAAACGTTGTTGAGGTATTGTGTACCATGCAGACATGAGTGTGTCACGCATTTCCTGAAGATTTGATGGAGGTGTTGGCCTGGAGCGAACAGCCCGTTCCAGCTCATCCCACAAATTTTCAGTCGGCCTGAGATCCGGGGATTTAACGGGCCACTGCAGCAAGGAAAAGTCATGGTCATGTTCCTCAAACCATCCCATAGTGATGCGGGCTTTGTGCACCGGCGCATTATACTGCTGGAAATAGCCATATGCATGAGGATAAACTGTTAACATATACGGTTGCATTTGGTCAGCTACGATGTTTAGGTACGCTCTAGCATCCTGACGTGCCTCCAGAAGTATAAATGGAACCAAGGTGTGCCAGGAAAACATCCCCCACACCGTGACACTGCCCCTGGTAGACTTGAAGAGTTGTTGTAAGACACAGCATTTGTGCACACAGCAGGGGTGTACCTAATAAAGTGGCCGGATAGTATATGTATAAAGCCGGACAGTGATGTGAAATGTGAAAAATGCCAATACAAAAATCATATGTATACCGGGTGATCAAGAAATAACAGGAGGTGTTCGGAGCCCTGTAGCGTGTTATGTACTGGACGAAATAGAACAAAATTTGGCCACCATACACATTAAAGTATGCGGTTTCGATTTGACAAGAAAAAAAAATTAGTACCAAACAACGCCGATAGGAGAAATTCTGGCGCTGCGGTCGAAAAATGCATATACGGGTACTTTGTGACACGATATCGAGGATAAAAGGAGGGGTTGTGGGAATTCTAGTCATTCTGCAAGAAGTCGCCCGTCGATGGCGTTGTCACTACGTGATCGTGCCTTATTAGTCAAGCTGTTTTATCAGCGGGATGAAAATGCCAATGCTGCTCTTCGTGAATACCGGCGGTTAAAACAGTTACGTAGAGGACCGATGACCATAACTAACTTATGAAGAATGGTTGAAAAATTTGAAAGAACAGGAACTCTTGGTGTGCAACCAGGTCTAGGACGTAAATGTATCAAGCAGGAGAAGTTGCAACTGCCGTTCAGGATCAGGCGATAGCTAATAAGCAGGGTACCAGCAGTGCACGTTAAATGTCACAACAAACCGATATCCCGTTGTCGACGGTGCAGAAGATATTGCGTAAGATCCTGAAATTTTATCCGTATAAGATAATACCCATTCAAGAATTGCTCCCAGGGGATAGAAATACCCGATTAGAGTTTGCTTTGAGATTTTTGGCTCGATTGGAAGTGGATGACGAGTGGCCGTGGCGGATATTATGGAGCGATGAAGCTCACTTCCATGTGCACGGTGATATCAACACACACAACTGCCATATTTGGGCTAATACAAATCCACATGTTGGTCAAGAGATCCCCTTACATTCGCCGAAAGTCACAGTTTGGTGTGGGTTCACTGCTTCTTTTATCATCGGCCCGTACTTTTATGAAGAAGTTGGTAGAAATGGACTAGTGACTTGTTCTGTCAATTCCGACAGGTATGCCGCTATGCTCGAGAACTTTGTGGTATCTCAACTGCAGCAAAGAAATTCTACCATTTTCATGCAAGATGGTGCGCCACCGCACATCGGACGTCGGGTGCAGGATGTCCTGCGTCAACATTTCACAGACGCTAGAGTAATTAGTCGCGCATTTCCCATGAATTGGCCTCCGAGGTACCCTGATCTGAATCCTTGCGATTTCTGGTTGTGGGGCTACCTGAAAAGCATTGTGTATCAAGGACATGTTCCTGACATTCCTACCTTTAAAGATCAAATAACGTTACATGTCAGACGAATAAATGCCGATATGCTGCGAGCCACCGTCGAAAATCTCGTGTACCGCATGCAATTAATGGAACATCAGGCTGGTGGTCACCTTGAGCCAAATTTGTAGATTGCTATAATAAACGTTTTTCATTGGTATTTGGTGTGTTATTTACTGTTTCCATTGGCAGTTATGTATTGTTTTTTCATACATTATGCAATTGCAGCGCCAGAATTTCCCCTATCGGCGTTGTTTTTTTTTCTTGACAAATCGAAACCGCATACTTTAATGTGTTTGATGGCCAAATTTTGTTCTGTTTCGTCCAGTACATAAAACGCTATAGGGCTCCGACCACCTCCTGTTATTTTTTGATCACCCGATATATATATTTAACTTAACTCAATATTTTTAATATCTCATTTTGAATTGCCACGGTTTTCATTTCAAAAGAAAAATTTGGTTAAATAATCAAAATATTAAAACGATTAGGAAAGAAGACTTTTTAGAAATATGTCTACTTTATTTTACTTATAAGTTCAGTAAAAAGACTCTTAATAAACGATAAAAATGAATACAATGTTAGTAATTTATAATTTTTACTCTATATTTCTTCCTTAACTCACTTCTTCTTATCATATTATAAAAAACTTCACAATTCCATTAATAAATAAATATATTTATTTATTAATGGAGTTGTGATGTTTTTAATAATATGATAAGAAGTAGTATTAGTAATATTTTCATTACCTGTCTTACGAGTTTTATCTCGCACACAAAAGGGAAAAAATTCAACTTCAAATGATAGATAGTTCGTTGTCCTAAATATGTTTGTTGATGATCTTTTCAAACGTGATGATAAAATGGACACTCCAAATATCTAGGACGGTGCCTAAGCTACTAAGGATATTCATGGTATAATAGTTGAATATTTAATACGGAAATGAACCAACGAAAGAAATAGAAAATCATACAGAAACAAATTCAAATTTATTTATGCTTCGGTAACAGGATCCAAATTAAAGTGTCCCTATTCTAGAGACATTTTCATAGAGAACTAAAAAACATACAATTTTGATAGGAATAGTTTCCTGAACTTGAGAAAGGGTACTACATGTAATTTACCCGGTTGCGATGGCCATAAAAAGGCAGTTCCATGGCCATTTGATGGGATCAGTAAGATACTCAGTAAATCAATCTATTATATTCTCTGTCTTGATGTTTACGTAATGTAAATGCCTAATGTAATGAAATTTTGGAGTTTTCATCTTACCTCTTTTGTCAAAAAAAGAGAACAAAATAAATCCCGCTTTCTTAGCTTCAAAAGTAATTTTAGTTAGCGAAGAGCAGATTCTAACAATAAATAATAACGTTAAATATTGATGGATTTATTGCCTTCAACAAATCATTAATCAGATAAAAATTAATCCTTGCTTATGAAACTCTGGAACAAGAATCCTAATAGAAATGAGCATATTTACGTAACAAAGATTAAAAACGAACGAAATGCAATAAGTTTGTCATACTTTAAAGACAGTAATATTCACAGCTTATTCACTGTAGGATGCTGATGATTTGTTAAGTTAATTAACGTGCATAGAATATAGTTGAAGGGAAGAATTTTTTGAAGGACACACAAAGTTCTTTTAAAAAGAAATAATATTGTATTTGAGCATGGCTAATCTGAAATGCTTGAGGCAGAAGTGGATTTTTAAGGATGTTGGAAAGTTATTCACTACCAATAAACATGATGAAATATTTCGTGTATTAGGTTAGCTGCCGATAAATAATGAAAAGTGTGTAAAAAGTCAGGAATTCATTTTAACGCAATAATGAAGGATTAGTCATGTGATTCTCAAATGTATATGCAGCACCAAACGCTATAGGTCTCTCTTCGTTTAAAAAAGCAAAAGTAAAAAACAACAACTACATCAGGTCTATAAATCTATAAATTTTTAATATCTGAAAACTGGCCAATAAGACCGGTAAGCAGGAACTACTTTGCGGCCGATAAACAGATAACATCAGTAACATCCTCTGATGTCAGGGTTGCCGGCAGAGGCGTCACTAGGGTTGGTGTCACCCAGTGCAGTAGCTCATGGTGTCACCCCTCCCAAAAAAAAAAAAAAAAAAAAAAAAAACC
>JAFIDM010009631.1:229669387-229688111 GCA_023159025.1 Thereuonema tuberculata
TCGGTTTGGAGGTTTTTTTTTTTTTTTTTTTTTTGGTTCAACAGAAGGGTGTGGAGGTTTTTTTTTTGGTTGAACAGATCAGGGAATTATCAGGGAATTTTAAAAGAAATTGTTCATGAAATCAGGGAAAATTCAGGGAATTTTTTAATTCAGATTTTGTAGACACCCTGGAATTCGTTGAAATTTGATGCGTTGCTTATTTGTGACCCAGTTACAAGTAGGACATTATTTTGATCTCCTCCCCTCCCTATCTCTCAAAACTGATCCCTATCCGCTCATCATTGCTAGCTCAGTCCCAGTTATCCAATAGATATCTGAATGTAGTTCTAATTATATTTAACAGAAAACTAGAATTCTGTTTAGTATTTCTTCTGTTACATCCATTCCTGAATATCAAAAACTTCGTTTCATCTTATCACAATCTTAAAAAGCGTTAGTGAAATAAATCCTAGATGCTTCTCTTTAAATCTTCTAGAGTAATCTTATGTAGATAAGCGTGAATGGACTGATCCCAGAAGCATTAGATAGCAAATTGTCAGCGTTTCTTTTTTTTTTTGATTGAATTATGAATGAGATTTCACTGACCTTGATCTACAATCTTCAGTTCCCCTGTGGCATCAGTACAACACGTTTCCTGCCAAGATTTGTTCTACGTAAAATGTAACGCTAACTAAGCATATTTTGATTTACAAAATCGCAAGTAAATAAGGTCTGACCATATAATCCATTAATTAATATTTTGCATGTTTTTTTTTTATTGAGTTATGAAATTAAGTAATTAATTTGTTATAATTATTAATTTAAAATTCTCTTGAAGTTCATCCACAATATTTTCCAGTAAAAATAAAACTCAGAAAGATTTTTTTTTTTACTTTCATTATTTTAATTTCCTTTATTCGTATTAAAATAATTGGTATTCACTGATTGATGCAAACAAAACTTCAGTGTAAATCCGTAAAATTCATTGATAAATCCTTTGAATTTTACTTACTTTCAGTTTTAGAGCCTAGCCTAACTGTCTAATCCTGATTAGATTTTGGTGACTAACATTTTGATGTCGTTTTACGGGACACTTTAAAATACAGGCCTTTACGTAACTCAAGCAACAAATCACATTTGAAGGATTAGTATTGATTGCATACATCTTATTTGAATTTGGTTTCGTAAATCCATCTGATAGGATTTTATTATACCATTTATTAATTCAGAAAACAATGCTATAATGTAAATAAAAACAAAAATATCGTAGGTGATTTTATTGTCAAAATCTCGGTAAGTTTCATTGATTGCTCACCATTTTTAGGACTACTTTTCTGAACTTCCCAAAACTATGTTCAATCCAGTGCCGTAGCTAGAGGATTGGGGGCCCCGGGGCAGAGCCGGCGCTAGGAGGGTGCGGGGCCTCGGGCAAGATGAATTTTGCGGGGCCCTTGAAATCCTATTTTAACAACCAAAAAAAAAAAAAAGGACAATCCTATTTTATCCTCTTTCTTCTAAGTTCGCCAACCCCTAACGCCGGCTCTGCCCGGGGCAACAAGTGTTCGGGGCCCCCTTTGATATATAAATATTAAATTTCTTATTGAAAGTCATATTTACAACAACGGGAAATGATCTGATCTGGTAAATACATTTATAAATAAATAAATAAATAAATAAGTAAATAAATATAATTATATTTATACCCTAACTAACCATTCAAAAGTTCATTTTGTCACAATAGATATTTTGGAACTCATATGGTCGTTTACGAAATAATTCTTTCGATTTAAAATTACATTTTTTAATTTTCTTCTTCTAAATTCTTTAGTGTATAAAGAGCTGTTATTAATACTTCACTAGTTAGATATACAAACTAAATAAATAAATAATTAAATGCTGTAGAATTCATTTGTGAGTATTTAACTTAAACTTAAACATATAATAGTAATGAAAAACAAATTTTTTATAAGGACGATTAATTGAGAAGGGAAATATGAACATTTGGTCCAGTAATGGCTGCTTTATTATCTCGCGGTTTTGCATCAACCATCTCAATATCTATTTTAGCAACTTCAAGCCACATTCGTTTGCCATTCACATTCTCAGATTACATACCAGTAGAACGGAATGAGTTCATTACAAGCAATGACCAAATTTTAAATGTATTTACTCAGTGGCTAGACAATGCAGTATATTTGATTTAAGTTTTACAATTCCCATCAATAAAACTTACAATACACAATGCTACCTTAGACTACATTGAGTAATTTAATAAAATTTTAATTTATTTACAATCCAATTTTATAAAATATTAAAATGACCTTTTTTATAGATAAGTTCATCATCTTCTCTTTTTTTGTAACCAACTTTTTTTTTTGCTTATTTGTTATCCAAAATATTTTTTTGTAAAAACAAAAAAAAAACTAACATTTAATAAACATAATTTAATAATTATCAAGAAAACTTGTTTCAAATTTTTTCAGTTTTCATAAAACTATTAAAAAATAGTTTAGAAATAATAAAATTCTTACCTTCAGAATGAAGTATATGTACTAGATATAACTCTCATTATTCGCAGAGATTTTTAAATTATCATTTGAATACATGATAGTCAAATATTGGCCTCCATTGGTTTCGGTTTTTAAAAGTAGCTAAGTTAAAAATCAAAGTCAGTTTTCATCCTTTACAAGAATTTTGCATTTTAGCATTAAGATTAATGCTTTTTAATTTGCGGATATCATAGGCTTCAGTTTCCTTGTTTATGTTTCTTTCATTTTACAAAAACAAGCTTCCAGAAAGGTTTGGAACCAGAATTTATTGGATACTCATAAATATAAACAAATGAAAAAGGCTGAAATTATTTAAGATATGTGTTTTTGAAAACTACGTGTAATATTTATCTTACTGACATTTTACTTAAAGACCCCATGGTTGGTAATAGTATGAAACCTCCAAAACTAAAAAAAAAAAAAAAAAATCACAATAAATACATAATAAAAAAAAAATAATCAAAGGAATTCAGATACTGTCATTCTGCCAGCCTCAATGAATTTCTTGAATGCATGAAATCTCAAAAATCGCCTAAATACATAAATAATACTGGGTGAGACCAAGTGTTTACTAGGTGAAATCACAGAACAGCTGTTTCACTCTTTATTGGCGATTATCAGCTGGGAGTAGCCAACAGTAAAGAAATCCTTCCTTTAGTTATTTTTTTCATTATGTATTTATTATTTTGAAGGTGTCATACTATTACCTACCATGATTCTTAATAACCTCCGTCATTGTTTACTGGTGACTACTCCCAGCTGATGATCGCCAATAAAGCGCGAAGCAGCTTTCTGGGATGCCACCTAGTAAACACTTGGTCTCACCTATTGTTATTTACGTTCTTAAAGACCTGTTTATAAATTACTAGAAAACTGATCATCATTGATTAGGACAGAATTTTCCTATAATTCCGAATTTGCCTGCTATTTTTCTTTTTTTCCATTTTTCCTAATTCTTTGCTGTTCGACGAAAAGAAAAGAAAACAAGAACGGCACCTTTCTTTAGTACTGTTACGGAACTTTCTATTAATTTTCTCCATTTCTTTACTAACTCTATGTTATCATTACTGAACCTTCCTGCACTGTTTACCTACTTCAAGACCGATTCTTTGCTTTCGTTATCGAATTTTACCATTTTTTTTTTCCACTTCGAAACTGATTCTTTGCTGTGGGTTACTAAATTATCGTACCTTTTTTTTTTCATTTGAAAACTGATTCTTCGCTTAAGAAACAAATCTTTCTCCTCGAGACACTTTCCAACGCAATTTATCTAGTTAGGGAGGAGCAATGTATCTACTTAAACATAAAAAATGTGTAATTAAGTCAAGAGTTTGACATTTTTTCAATTATTTAAAAAGAATAATTATTTCAACTTGCCAAAAACAAGTTTTATAAAGTCGCCATTTTTATAATGTTGATTTCTGTAAGTATTTAGTATGTCGATATCATTCCCCTCATTACTTATTTTCTACAACCTTAAACAAGCTGCAATATACCATACATTACCTGAATAACATCAAACATTGGCCAAATTCCAAGCCGTGTTAAAGCTGGATAATCATTTATCATATTAAATGAATGATTTGCAATGGTTATCTGTCCATACTATCAATATATTAATATATATATAACTATCAATAGATTGAATTCATGACATAAAAATTTAAAATTAAATGTGTTAAAAATAATTTAAATTTCGATTTACTATTTAGTAGGTAATTAAAATGAAAACAAAAATGATTATTTGCAATACAAATAATAACAGAATAATGATTATTACTTGAATCTTTAATAATTCAGTTAAATTTAAAATTAGGAACATATTATAATTTACGAAGTAATATCTATAAATTCTCGACCAACCTAATTCACTTACTAGATATCGCTGTTGAGATTCAAGAATTCTGAATAACTTTTAAAATGAAATGTCAATGAGTTAGAGAATTCATTTAATAATTTTAATTCAGGCAATAAATTTTCATTTATATGTAATATTATTAATAACATAATATAATTATATCTAAAAAAATCTCTGAGCTTTCATCGGTAAAAGTCTGGGCCCGTCGTTTTATCCTTTTTATGGACTCGACAGCCAGACCCACTAACCAGATGAAACGCTTAGATAGTGTAAAGTGTTAAGGGAAACCCCTTTCGCACCCGACAGTGGCCTCCCTTCAAAAGAAAACACAAATAAAAATTCAAAATAAAGGAAAGCTTCAAATCCTGGCCTGCGAATCGTCAGGCTCAAAGGAATTTGAAAATAAAAAACTGAGAGGTGAACTCACCTTGCTTAATAAACATAAGGTCTAACGTATCACAAACTAATATAAACAAGTGAAGAAATGATACAGAAAAAAAAACTGAGGTTTCATCGGTAAGAGTCTGGGACAGCCGTTTCGTCCTTTTTTTTTTTCGTCAGCCAGACCCACTCATGAGATGAAATGCTCAGATGGTGTAAAAGTGATAACGGAAACCACGCCCGCTCTCGGTTGTGGACTTTTTCAAAAGAAACATTTCTAAAAAAAGAACCAAAAAAGTCATAATTTCAAATCTTGGCCTGCGAAACCGTCAGGCGCAAAGGAATTTGAATTTAAAGAAACCAAGGCTGAACCCAAACTAGTTAATAAACATAAAGTGTAATGTCCCACAAACACGTGAAGAAATGACGCAGAAAATAAAAAAATATCTGAGCTTTCATCTGTGAGAGTCTGTGGCGGCCGTTTCGTTCTTGTTGTGGACTCGACAGCCTGACCCACTCACAAGATGAAATGCTCAGATAGTGGAAATGTGTTAAGGGAAACCACTCTCGCACTCAACAGTGGCATCCCTACAAAAAAAAACACAATTAAAAAATCAAAATGAAAAGTAAAGCTTCAAATCCTGGTCTGCAAATCCGTCAGGCTCAAAGAAATGTAATGAAAAAAAAAACCAAGGCTCAATCAAACATGGTTAATAAACGTAAGTTTTAACTTGTCACAAATTAATAGAAAACCATAAAGAAATGACACAGAAAATAAAAAAATCTTAGCTTTCATCGGTGAGAGTCTGGAACGGCCGTTTCGTCCCTTTTATGGAATCGTCAGCCAGACCCATTCACCAGTTGAAATGCTCAGAAAGTATAGAAGTGATAAGGAAAATCACACCCGCTCTTGGTTGTGGACTTTTCCAAAAGAAACATTTCTAAAAAAGAAACCAAAACAGGCATAATTTCAAAATCTTGGTCTACGGAAACATCAGGCGCAAAGGAATTTGAATGTAAAGGAATCAAGGCTGAACCCAAACTGGTTAACAAACATAAGGTTGAACATGACAGAAATTAATATAAACAAGTGAAGAAAATAAAAATATCTGAACTTTCATCAGTGAGAGTCTGGGACTGCCGTTTCGTCCTTGTTGTGGACTCGACAGCCAGACCCTCTCACCAGATGAAATGCTCAGATAGTGCAAAAGTGTTAAGGGAAACCACTCTCGCACCCAACAGCGGCCTCCCTCCAAAAAAATACAATTAAAAAATCAAAATGAAAAGTATAGCTTCAAATCCTGGCCTGCGACTCATTCAGGCTCAAAGCTAGAGGTGTACCCAACTTGATTAGCAAAAATAGTGTTTAACGTGCCACAGATTAAAATAAACAATTAAGGAAATAATACAGAAAATAATAAAAATATCTGAGCTTTCATCGGTGAGAGTTTGGGACGGCCGTTTCGTCCTTTTCGTGGACTCTTCAGTCAGACCCACTCACTAGATGAAACTCAGATAGTGCAAAGTATTAAGGGAACAGTGGCCTCCTTCCAAAAGAAAACACAATTAACAAAATTAAAACAAAAAACAAAGCTTCAACTCCTGACCTGCGAATCCGTCAGGCTCAAAGGAATTTGAAGATTAAAAAGAACCAAGGCACCAGGTTAATAAACATAAGATTTAACGTGCGACAAATTAATACAAACAAGTTCAGAAATGACACAAATTAAAAATAATCTGAGCTTTCATCGGTGAGAGTCTGGGACAACCGTTTCGTCCTTTTCATGGACTCTTCAGCCAGACCCACTCACCCATTGAAACGCTCAGATAGTGCAAAAGTGTTAAGGGAAACCACTCTCGCATCCAACAGTGGCCTCCCTCCAAAAGAAAGCACAATTAAAAAATTAAAACAAAAAACAAAGCTTCAACTCCTGACCTGCGAATCCGTCAGGCTCAAAGGAATTTGAAGATTATAAAAAAACCTTGATTAATAAACATAAGGTTTAAAGTGCCACCAATTAATATAAAGAAGTGAAGAAATAACTCAGAAAATAAAAATTTCTGAGCTTTCATCGGTGAGATTCTGGGACGGCCGTTTCGTCCTTTTCATGGAGTCGCCAGCCAGACCCACTCACCAGATGAAATGCTCAGATAGTGCAAATGTTATAAGGGAAACTATATCCGCTCTCGGCTGTAGAACCCCTCCAAAGGAAAACCAAAACAGGCATAATTTCAAATCCCGGTCAGGAATTTGAATGTAAAAGGAACCAATGCTGAACTCAAATTGGTTAATAAACATAAGGTTTAACGTGCCAGAATTAATACAAACAAGTGAAGAAATGGCACTGAAAATAAAAAAAATATCTGAAATTTCATCGGTGAGATTCTTGGATGGATGTTTCGTCCTTGTTGTGGACTCGACAGCCAGACCCACTCACCAGATGAAACGCTAGATGAAATGTTAAAGGAAACCACTCTCGCACCCAGCAGCGGCCTCCCCCCAAAACAAAATACAATTACAAATCAACAACAAGCTAATAATTACGCCATCATTCCATATGTAAAGAACATTAATAACAATATCAAAAAATGTCTCAAAAAAACATAATATTCAGGTACTTAATAGAACTAATAGCAAAGAAGCACTAACAATGAAAAGGACATTCAAATAAAAAGAAAAGTTCTACTTGTCATCCCCTGCAATATCTGCAATAAGAAATATATAAGTTAAACTACCCAAACCCTTAATAAAAGACTGAAAGAGCACGAGTTCAATTACAATAATAAAGATAAATTCAAATCCATTTTCTATCAGCACAACAAAAGTACCACCCACACCCCTAACTTTGACAATATTCAGATAATAGACCAAGCGCCCAACACCTTCTCCCTCACAATGGGAGAGTCTTGGCATATAGCCAACATCTCTATACTGTCATAAAAAACTATTGAATCTCACCTTATCCAAACCAACACAGTTAAAAGTAGCATACTGCTTAGGCTGAAAGTCCTGTTTTTTAATTATTAACTTATTTAATTATTTTATCCAAGATGAAAAATTACAAGCCTATAATTTGGATTTAATCTATATAACTTGGGATGCGTTCAGCATTAATTTTAATAATCTTCCCAATCAAATACACTTAAAAAATCAAAACAACAATCAATGCTTCAAATTCTGGTCTGCGAATTCATCAGGGTGAAAGGAGTTTGAAGATAAAAAAATCAAGGCTGAACCCAACCTGGTTAATTTAACAAAGGTTTACCCTGCCATAAATTAATTGAAACCATTAACAAATAATATAGAAAATAAAAAATATCTGAGCTTTCATCGATGAGAGTCTGGAAAGGCCGTTTCGTCCTTTTTATGGACTCGTCAGCCAGACTCATTCACTAGATGAAACGCTTAAATATAGCAAAAGTATTAAGGGAAACCACTCTCGCACCTAACAGTGGCCTCCCTCTAAAAGAAACAGAATTAAAAAATCAAAACAAAAAGCAAATCTTCAAATCTGGGCCTGCGAATCCGTCAGGTTCAAAGAAATTTGAAGAATAAAAACCTTGGTTAATAAACATACGGTTGAGCGTGCCAGAAATTAATATAAGCACGTGAAGAAATGACACAGATAATAAAAAATATCTGAGATTTCATCGGTAGGAGTCTTGAATGGATGTTTCGTCCTTTTTGTGGACTGGACAGCCAGACCCACTCACCAAATGAAACTCTCAGATAGTGCAAAAGTATTAAGGGAAACCACTCTCGCATCCAACAGCAGCCTGCCTCCAAAAAAATACTATTAAAAAATCAAAATAAACAAAATCCTGGTCTGCGAATCCTGAAAGAACTGACCGTCCCAGACTCTCGCCAATGAAAGCTCAGATATTTTTTAATTTCTGTGTCATTTCTTCACTTTTTTCATAAATATTTATATTGTTTTTAAACACTACAATAAGTTAGGCAGACGATTAGATCTTGTACTGATAAGAGGTTAAATAATTTTGTGAGAACAATCAATATTAATTCGAATTATCTCCAAGAAACCTTGATTTACGGCAGGAAGACTTTGGCGAATAGATCCAAACTACATGACAAGATTGATTCGAAAATTCCCACAAAGAAGCTTTCTCAGGTCGACTTTATGTTTATCTGAGACAAGACAAACTACCATGGATAGTTATTGATGAATGTTTTTATTGATGTAAGGAACTTACAACACCACAGTCAATGTAGCAACACAACAGTCTTTCCTACCAAATAACAGTTATCATTTGCTAAAGAAAAACATCAAGGATGCTTGAATGCCAAATATCTTCTTAAACAGTTAAAAGATGCAAATCATTTTGTAATCATAAATTGCATAATTGTGGTTATATATTACGTTAATACAAACAAATCACTTCATTCCTTTTGCCATATTCAATATTTCTACAGGGCAGTTATTTATCAAATATGAATATCATATATTGGAAAGCAATTATATTAACTTATAATGTAATACATCGTTCTTTTGTATATCTGTTTAAATATATGTTGCTATTACAAATCAGACTACTTAATTTTATTATTAAACATTAATACGTCTTATCTTTTGATTTTTCTTTTTATTATTGTAATAGTTTTCTTAAAACTTGTTTTAAATACTTTTTTGCTTTTGGTAATGTTGTAGTTTTAAGGTTTGTCTTAGTGTCCTATCTCCCATTAAAAGTTTAGAGAAAGATTTGATTCACCCTGTATAGCTGCTATCACATTTCTTTGCTTAGTACCTTTCAATGTCACTATTTCTTAGATGACTTACGATTATTTAAACTGCTCTGATATTTCTTTTTCGTTTCTTTTTATGTAACTTATGTATCCTGAAATTCTTTCTAATAAAAATGTACCTGTTTATTTAATATAAGTTTCTTCTGTACTAAACATATAGCTGTAATGCTTTTATAAGCCTTATTGAAATCTCATTTATTTATTAAAATTTTTATTTCGAAAGATACTTATATCTTGTTTAATACGTTGATTTGATCTTTTTCTAATAAAACAAAAGGTTATTTTGCAAAATAAATATACATTACTTTTAATAGAAAAGCTTCAGATTTTATGTTATCTTCAGTATCGATCAGTACGACTTAGAAAGGGAATCTTGTTTTAGTTTACGTTAAGTTAGAAAAAAAAAAAAATTATTCGTTGTAAAATAAATAAAAAGCCTTTTTGACAAAAAGGGAGTAAGTTTAGAAAAGAGTGATTATAAGTAAGTTACTAATAAATAAATATTTTGAAGGAAGAACAACTGTTTTATTTTGAATTGGTAACAATTTTTTTGCAGATTTTTCTTCCATAAAAACAACCGTAATAGATAATACATCAAATGTAACATCGTGATGAAATCAACTATTTGTGAATAATTAAATGAGTGACTAATTTCATATCAAATGATAACGATAGAATGTACATGTTTCTTCATAAACTTGGCAATGTTTCTTATGTAGTTACACTCACACTTGTTTTGGATGACGCTAAACATAGAATCTAAGCGTTTTCAGATTTTCTGCTAAGCAGAAGCAGGGCAAATGGAACGATTGCTTAGGTTGCGTATCGTGATGGTGGACGATCCGCGCTGGGCAGCTTTTCTCGGGGTTCTCCCGTTTCCCCTGCACTTCTCCCACCATACTTTCTCAGTCTTTCTCTCCATCTTTCCTTATTTCTGTGGGATAGTACAATAGCCTCCGGTCGCAGTGCTTGGATTCTCTGCCACCCACATTCACTACGTAACATAACATAGGTTGAACGACAACAAAAAATGTAGCACAAATGAATATATTAATATCATCTGAAAGTGTAAATTTTATTTGGTTGGTAGTTCGAGCTCGGGTAGGAGCTACATTTACGATTATTTCAACAACAAAACTTAAGTACGCCATTCCTGTGAAGAAATGGTAACTATAAATCTTAAAGAGCATCATTAGACATATAAAAATTTTTAAATAGTATCAACAGTTAGTGGGATGATTAAACAATTATTATCAAGACATAAAAATTAATATTTGATAGGATTGAAAAAATTTTGATCAATTGTAATTCATTATCCTATGCTAATCTCTACATATTGTATATTGAAGAAGTCACAAACTAAAATCATAAAAACAAAACAACTACGAATCTTGTATTCACTTTGAAACTGCATTCGTGAAGAAAATGACAATTATTTAATTAATTTGTATATTTAGCTTGTTAGTAGCATTGACATTAAAGTAAAAAAAGTTCTACAACAATGAGAATAACAGTAAATATTTATCTTCATTAACTTCCACCATGTGATTCACTTTAAATGCTAAGCAAATAGTTCAAGAAATTTACTCTCTTCTTTAGAGAAATTGTTAATCTTCCCAACAATGGCTGCAAACATTTGATCAGTGGATTTCAGTTCGTATTTATTCAGTTGATTTCATTCTGAAGTGATGTTAAGCCCTTACGTTAGCTCAGGCGTTCTTAAATTGTTTAATTGTTAAACATGATGGTGATTCGTGTTTGGTCAATAGTTCACAACCAAGCCAGTTGACTCAATAGATTGGAAAATTCTTACTAATTGATTGATTGAGGAGTGGTGAAGATAAGATTTACAAGAGCTCGTTAATAGAAGACAAATAGTAATGGAGCTACTGAAGAACTAAGGAAATGCAAATACTTTCAAAAAATGAAATGTTTGATTCAGTCAAAAGCTTTGACTTAAATGAAGAAACTCTTGTCTGTTTTATAGATAAACCAAAACCATTTCACCCATTCCTTTACTGTAACCATGCTTTAAAACGAAAGGGACATAGTTCTGGAGCCTCAAAAGTGAATCTTAAAATAGGTATATGATCACCAAAATTTAATCAGATCCAGACAGTAAGATTTGATATAAATAAATGAGACAGTGTTGCTCATACTATAAATGGCATTACAAAATGGGACGACATGCACCAAAATCTAATCAAGAATACAATGTTTAATCCTAAATATGAAGTTTGAAGTTCATGATTAATGATGTTTGATGATTTATGATACTTTTGGCGCGGAACCTACATTGTACTCTAATATGGATAAGCAAACCTCGAATATAAAGAAAAGTATATTAAAAAAGTAGATTGTTAAGTAAGAAATTTGATGTAGATCAGTGCATATTGTTTGATGATGAAGTATTTTCGCCCATATTTGATAGCATAATATAAGTTGGATCTGGGGGCACGGCAGTGCCCCCGCCAAGACGAGCCGAAAGCAGGAAGGGCACTACGTACCTTTTCTGGAAGTGTTTCGTCGTATTTTCGAACCCCCATAGCTTCGGCCTAGATAATACTAGAGAGCTCAAATTTTCAGGATATGATGCAGTTACCAGACTAATGAAATACGCTAAGTTTCATTTATTTAGCTTTTATACTTTGGATTTTATTAATACCTAAAATACGTCGATTCCGTCACTGACTGACTGACTGACTGACTCATGATCATCAAAACCTCTAGGGTACTTCCTGAAGTCCTAGAAAGCTGAAATTTGGTATGCAGGTTAGGATTAGCACACAAACAACAAAAAAATTAAGAAATCCGTAACTTTCACATTCCAACCCCTCATAAAGGGGGGGGTCTGGTTATGTATTATCGAACCCTCATAGCTTCGGCCTGGATAATACTAGAGAGCTTAAATTTTCAGGATAAGATGCAGTTACCATACTAATGAAATACGCTGAGTTTCATTTATCTAGCTTTTATACTTTGGATTTTATTAAGATCTGAAATACGTCGTACCCTCAATGCTTCGGCCTAAATAATACTGTGTAATAATGTGATTTCTTCCAAAGTGAAAACAGCTTGTATATACGAGTTGACCAATAGAAAAACAGAAAAGTAGGGTATTGAAAAAAAATCCATTTTCTAAATAATTTTAAAACTAAATTTAGTTGTAATACATAATCCCACCCAAAACATTTCATGTAAAATAAGTTGCCAAGATTCACATGCTCATAACGCTTTCACTGTTAAAAAGTTATCAGATCTCATCTTACAAAAAGAAATGAAATCCCACCCAAAACATTTCATGTAAAATAAGGGGTTGCCAAGACTCGCATGCTCATAACGCTTTCACTGTTAAAAAGTTATCAGATCTCATCCTACAAAAAGAAATGAAATCCCACCCAAAACACTTCGTGTAAAAGAAGTTGCCAAGACTCACATGTCATAATGCTTTCACTGTTAAAAAGATATGAGATCTCATGTAGAGCCAAGCCTCTAACTCAACGAGGCCTAACTCTACAAGCCCCAACTCTAAAAACCCTATATCTTGGTCAAAAAGTATGGCTTGGCCGTTTCATGGAACTATTTCATCTCACCCAAAACATTTCATGTAAAATACGTTGCCAAGATGCTCATAACGCTTTCACTGTTAAAAAGTTATCAGATCTCATCTAGAGCCAAGCCCCTCACTCTACAAGGGGACCTAACTCTAAAAACCCTACTATCTTGGTCAAAAAGTGTGCCTTGGCATACTCCATATCCTTTACATAACTCCATGGGATTGTCTGTGTGACAGCTACGAAACGGCCAAGGCATACTTTTTGACCAAGATATAGGGTTTTTAGAGTTGGGGCTTGTAGAGTTAGGCGTCGTTGAGTTAGGGGCTTGGCTCTACATGAGATCTCATATCTTTTTAACAGTGAAAGCATTATGACATGTGAGTCTTGGCAACTTATTTTACACGAAGTGTTTTGGGTGGGATTCATCATTACTAAAATCTAATCACAGTAATAATAGTACTATCTAAAATTATTGAATTCCTTAAAATTAATGCAACTTTAAATGCTCATACTTTAGATTTTCCTACTAAGAGATAAATATTGATTAAAAGATCAATTTCTTTTCATTAACTCATTGATATGAATTTAGATGACATTGAATCTACATGACAAGCGATTAAGTGCTGACATGTGTATGCGTATCGCTTTTATATGTTAAAACCTGTTTTCGCATCGATTAGCTCTTAATGATTTCCGATAATGAGTGTTGTTAACAAATATTTAATTTGGCGATTGATTGAGCAACATCAAAGTACCGATAGCTCTAATTATTCAGTTAATATCTTGATGGCTCTAACCTATGATCCACACAGGCCAGCAACTTATCTGAGACCAGCAGATATCTCCGTTTCATTAGCATTTACATTCTGCAAATCCCGTTTGAGGCCAGAAACTGTATATTGACACCCCTAATTGACTTTATGTAATCGATTTCCCAGAATCAGTCTGTGAAAGCATTTCCCGCTCAATAATTAAGTCAGCAGAAAGCTATCAGTCAATCACATCTCAAAGGCAATTTACCTTGATTCTCTCTCATTATTGGATGATATCTGGGAAATTTTGATTAGTTTTAGAAAGTTTTGGTATATTAGGAATTGAATTCATTGAATTAAAAGAAGAGAAATATAATAAAAGTCAAATTTGCCCTAACTTTGCAGTAATCTTAACATCTCGAATATAACATGCAAATAAAACACAAAAATGATCAACATAGTACATAATAATCATCATTGACTCAGCGTGCGAAGCCATAATATTTCAAATTCCACATTTTCTTCTTTCTGTTGTCTATCTGTTCGAGTATAATATTAAAAAGAATGGACTGATTTCTTTAAAATTTGGAATTATGCTTATTTATTATCAAACTTAAAACATTAGCACGTTTACTTTAATCTCCTTGCCAATCGCTACAAATCAGTCTATATGTACTCGGGGGTCAAGTCTGAGGCAGGGCATGGAGATACAGTTTCAAAATATTGTAAATTCGACCAAAAAATTAGCATCAAATTAAATTTTTAAAAAAAGCAATTGCAGCGAGAGATTGGGAGGGAAGAAGATGGAAACCAAACTAAACGTATTTAAGTGTTAAGTTGACCCATAAATAAAAAGCGTATTAAATTATATGGAAGTCTGTTCAGCCGTTTTAGCATTTTGCGCGTGCAAACAGTTAAACAAAGAAAAAACAAAAGTTCAAATTGTAAAAATGAAACTTGACATGCTCAGTCATTAAACCATTGTTTAATCCAAAGAGCTAAATAATAAAATAACAAAAAAAATAAAACTTCCAAATAAATTCTGAATAAATGAAAGCCAAATTTTGTCTGTTAGTCTTTGTTATGCTTTAGACTATTTACTTAATTACTCGAGTTTGTAAATGTAGACTGTTTTGTACTGAATAATCGAACATGAAATTGCTGTTTCTATTTCTGGAATAGTCTGAAATCTCTACCTCTAAAGTAAACAATACATGTAGCCTATCGTTGTTGTGGATACAAAAAAAAAAAAAAAAAAACCCCAAAAAAAACGAGGTTTTCATCCTACATACATAGATCAAAGAAAGAAAGAATCAGTTCCAGACAGCTCCAAAATCAAACGAGATCTAATCTACGAGTCTAATTTGTCGAATCAAATACAGGATCATTTGACTAACTCTCGACGGTAAAAGAGTAAAAGTTAAAGAGAAAGTCTGCTGAAGTGCAATAAATATTCAATTTATGAATTAACAGAGAATTGTAGAAAGACGTTTATGAAAATAAATATTTAAAATAAGTAAAGAAGTTTCATTTAATATAAAATTATTTACATTCAATCTTTAATTTTTACAAAAACTTTTGTATTATTTTTACGTAAAAATTAGCATTAAGATATATTGTTTCATTAATTTTCATAATAAAAATAATAAACTCGTTTATTCCAGTTTTCGTACATTTATTTACTGTCCCTAAATGACTTTGTTAAAAAATTTAAAACTCCATATTACATTTTACGTCATTGTTCCACAATGATGATTTCTTAACTCATTTTGCGAAAGAAATTTTTCTAGAAAATAAAAATTCTTCATAATTCTTTTTGAAAACTACTCATTTTGTTTGGATTTTTTTGCATTTTCTTTTTTGTCCCGAAAAATTCTTTTTTTGAATCTGGTTTTTGAAATTAGCCTAAATCCTGAAGGAAGAACTATAATGTATAAAAAGGTCCTTGAATCTATTGCTATCTATATTATGTAACTTTGTAATAATATATTTTTGTTGATTGCATAACAGGGGTTTACAGTATCTCACAAAGATGTTTTCTGCTCACTTTTCTCTTTATTGCTGCTCTTTGCACTTCTAAACCCCACTACCCAAAAACATTATTTTTCTTTCAAAATTACTATAAAAAAATTCCTTAAAATATAAATGAAAATAGTTTATTAATGCTTTACGAGGTGAAAACAATGGTTTTTCAAATGTACCTGAAACTTTTTTTTTTTTTTTTTTTCACATTGATGCAACTTCAACTTCCCGAAAGCACCTATTATCTACTTTCTTTAAAACGTTGTTTATATTTCTTTCGTTTTCTTTCTTTATTAAAATTTATTTTCTTTCCTTTTTTTTAGAATCGTGAAAATAATACAAACACGTATGTTTATTTTTAGATTGTAATACAAACAGTACACATTTTCCAGTTTTTTTAAAAAAATTAATAAAATTCGCAATATTTACTGAAGTTTCCTGAATCCGATTAATTTTAATCGTATGAAAGTAGGAGCAAATTAATGGATTACTTAAATGGATTTTTAAGACATCGATGGAAATTTAGTGTTTATGTTTTAATAAGAACATTCACATGGTAATTTCTCATCAAGGACCTTTGAAAAACAATTTCAAATAAAAACGTATTGGAATTAGATCGTTTCTTGTATATTTATGGACAAGAAATGATCTATTTCAAATATATAAAAATAAATATAGAAGTTTTAGAAAGATCATGCAGCATTTCAAAAGGCTTCGTTTTGTTTGTAAGACTCGAAAATCATTTTTACATCTGGCCCTACGGCTACATTGTTATCTTATTAATAGTCCTTTTTATTTTTATTTCGTGAGGCCACTGTAATAATTACTTTGATTTTAAGGATTATTTATATTTGTATTTGCTCAGAATATATTGTTTGGTTATGATTCTGTATATTTCCAGAACAAATCTTTTTTGTAACGAATTGGATTATCGCTTTTGTTATTTATTACTTAATAGGATCAACAAACATGTTGGAAACTGAACAGGACCAGTACAATTGTGTCTATAGTAAGTTATTTGTTTTAAAAACTTTAATAAGAAATTTATTATTTTATACTTATTTGGTTGTCTTAAAGGACAAAATACTGATAATAAACACACCATTCTTACATTTCCCAAATATGAAGATTTTTTGAGAACATTAGAGTACAACGACTGAAATTAGGATGGATTTTGGTGATTTTGAAACGAAATGATCCAGAATTATGTGATTAATATCGTATTAGTAGAAAACCATGGTTATTTTACATAGTTTTTTTTTAAGAAAATTGAAGATTTATCTGGAACTCTTTCGCCGGGCATAGGGTGTGCTTCACTGTAAAACTAGATGGAGGCCAAAATATGAATCTACGGCGCCCTATCGAAATTTTATTTTTTTCTCTTGTCATCCTTTCACTGTTGTGGGGGATAGGGGAATGACCCTCATTTCAAACATATGACCCTCAATTGAAGCATTCGTTTTCCACCATCTTATCTCCATCATAATCCTGAGAAGGAATGTCAGATAAATCTTCAACGTTCTTAGAAAAACTAATAAACAAAACTATGGTTTTCCATTAATACGACATTAACTATATGATCCCGAATCACTTCGCTGCAAACTAACGAAAATTCTTATTAATTTCAGTGGTTCAGTGTTCTACGTATTAACCTTTCTTTAATGTATTACTTTTTTATTAATATTTCAAGATATGATTCTCCATTGCTCTATGATTATATGGAAAAGATTAAAAGCTTCCTTACGTGTCTGATTAAAAACTTCCTTATTTTTTCAGGTAATTATTGCATTATACATTGGTGGTCATCATAACATTCGATCCCGCTTTCCAACAGCTTTGGATCCGCATTTCCGATTCCAGAACAGACTCATATAATCGTTTTTCTCATCTTTCCAAGTAATTCACAAATCCTTTTTAGCGATTCCATACGCAAAAAGTTCTTACACTCATTCTAAACGTCCGTCCGTCCGTCTGTCACCAACTCTACAGCGGAAATTACAAGTCCCGCAGACATGATTCCCACTTTATTGGAACGTTTATGACATATAAATGTGTGGAAAAGTTCTTATCCGGTCTCGTGATAAGACTACTGAAAGAGTATTCTCAACGCCTTATAGACATTCTGAATGACTTTATTCATTTTATTCATTATACAGTGGTTAGTACATTGCGTTGTGGAGGAAATAATCCACAACGCTTTTTTCTTACTCTATTTTTTTTTCTTTTTTTTTCAGTCTTCTAATTTTTTTTCTTAATTATATTTTATATTTTTTAAATTCAGATTCGTGGAAAAAGAAATATGTACGGGATCGCTAGGGTTTCGTGTACACTATGCAAGCAGTTTATGGTCTTACTCTTCCTAGTTTCCTGCACATCTTTAGCTCTCTTTTCTTTAACTAGCTTTTCTCTGTGTTGTGGTGTCAGAAAATTTATGCAGAATGGTCTACATTCAGGACTTGTCGTACAGTTTGCATGATATGTTCCAGAAGTTCTTCCATCCTTAAAATCAGTTCTGCTGTTGTTTTGAATTTTCAATTCTTAAAGACGAAAACAAAATAGGTTTTTAAAAGAACTTGAAGCCTAATTTCCTTGGAATGTTGCATTTTTGTATTTTTCTTGGTTATAATACTACAATTGAATATTTTAATTGTAATTACCGAATACAAATAGCACTCATTGTCGAAGTTCTGAAAAAAAAAAATCACAAAAAAAAATTATTAAAGAATTAAAAAAGCAAACGAAGGCACAACGCTATAAGAAAGGATTCGCACCCTGAGTTGTCATCGGGAAGAGACTGGGATGGACCATTTCGTCCTTATTAGGACTCATCAGCCAGCCAAACTCCACCGAATGACAAACCCAGA
>JAFIDM010009631.1:229708111-229733037 GCA_023159025.1 Thereuonema tuberculata
TATGAGCATGTGAGTCTTGGCAACTTATTTTACACGAAGTGTTTTGGGTGGGATTTCATTTCTTTTTGTAAGATGAGATCTGATAACTTTTTAACAGTGAAAGCGTTATGAGCGTGTGAGTCTTGGCAACTTATTTTACATGAAATGTTTTGGGTAGGATTATCTATTACAACTAAATTTAGTTTTAAGATTATTTAGAAAATGGATTTTTTTTTCAATACCCTAATTTTCTATTTTTCTATTGGTCAACTTGTATATACAAGCTGTTTGCACTTTTGTAAGAAATCACATTATTACACAGTATTATTTAGGCCGAAGCATTGAGGGTACGACGTATTTCAGATCTCAATAAAATCCAAAGTATAAAAGCTAGATAAATGAAACTTAGCGTATTTCATTAGTATGGTAACTGCATCTTATCCTGAAAATTTGAGCTCTCTAGTATTATCCAGGCCGAAGCTATGAGGGTTCGATAATACATAACCAGACCCCCCCTTTATGAGGGGTTGGAATGTGAAAGTTACGGATTTCTTAATTTTTTTGTTGTTTGTATGCTAATCCTAACCTGCATACCAAATTTCAGCTTTCTAGGACTTCAGGAAGTACCTAGAGGTTTTGATGGTCATGAGTCAGTGAGTCAGTGAGTCAGTCAGTGACGGAATCGACGTATTTTAGGTATTAATAAAATCCAAAGTATAAAAGCTAAATAAATGAAACTTAGCGTATTTCATTAGTATGGTAACTGCATCTTATCCTGAAAATTTGAGCTCTCTAGTATTATCTAGGCCGAAGCTATGAGGGTTCGAAAATACGACGAAACACTTCCAGAAAAGGTACGTAGTGCCCTTCCTGCCTTCGGCTCGTCTTGGCGGGGGCACTACTGTGCCCCCAGATTCCCACATTTAAAGGATTACCAAAAGTCCACAAATTAAAAAACCAATAATTTTTTCAAAGTAAGATCTATTATTAATTGCAATTGCACTGATTTCACAAAATATTGTGAGTTGCTTAGATAATTTAAAATGGCGGTCTAAATACTGTATTGTAAATCGGAAATCTATTATTGAATATATTCATGACAATCAACCTATAGAAAATACAAAAATGGTTTCATTAGATGTAATTAATTTATATACGTCATTTACAAAGCATATCATCATCAGTGCAGTCCAGCATACAGTCGAAAATGATATCAATATTAGGGAAGGAAAAACATACTTTAACATGAATAAGTTTGTTAATTTAATAGCTCTTATTTTTCAGCTCCAAATGTTTTCCTTTAACCGATTTGTATACATGCAAACTTTGGGAGTCTTCATGGGTCTATCATCTTCCGCATGTTTAGCAGAATGTGTAATGAATTTTCTTGAGTACAGAGCCTTTACTTTAGATTGGGTCATACATAACGTACACTACGTAAGTAGATACGTTGATGACTCGTTCCTCATTATCAATAAAGATTATACTGATTCCACCCTTGAGGACTTTAATAATATAGATCCATGTATCCAATTCACAATGGAGGAAGAAAAGAGAGAACAACTTCCATTTTTGGATATCCTAATTAATAAACAACCGCAGAAATATAGCTCCATTGTGTATAGAAAAGAAACAGATGGAATGGTAAATATTAATTACCATAGCTCGAACCCAGAATGTTACAAAATAAATGCATGCCAAATGGCAGTTGAAAGAGTAGTAGATATACGTTCCAGTCCGATGCTATTAGAGGAGGAAATAACAAAAAGAAAGCGGATTTTCACTAGTAATGATTTTTCTATTTCGGTTATTAATAAATGCATTACAAGAATCATTAATAAAAATAAATATAAAACGTTTAAAGGAAGCAATAACAAAAATAGAATAAAAAGATAGAATAAATAAAAAGAAATATATTAATCGATGTATTTCTATGGTTTATGATGAAACAACTTATAGAAAATTAAAGCCTATACTATTTAACGCGGGAATAGGAATTGCATGTAAACCTGCTAATACAATAGCAAATTTCCTTAATAAAAAGAAAGTGGCTAATAAGAAAGATAGTAGTAAAATGAAAAAAAAAAAAAGCTTAATACAGTATATGGCATTAAATGTAAATCTAATCAAGATAATGTAAAATGCTTATACATTGGTCAAACGAAAAGACCATTAAAGAAAACGGCTTAAAGAGCATGAATATGCAGTAAATAAGAAAAACATGGAGTATCACACAGCTTCTCATTGTATAAAATATTCACACGAGCTTGACTTAGAAAATCCAATCATCCTGGGCCAATATGATAACGAATACTTAAGAAAATTCTATGAATCTATAATGATTAAAACACATAATAGTTATAATAAAGAATTATCCACAAAAAAATACTCGAATACGGAATCTAAACAAAGCAGTTTCCAATTAATTTAAGATTATGGCGCTGGAACATTCCCTTAATAGCAGACGACGGCTAAGAGCTTCTAATGCATAACACCAGGGGTATTTCTAAAAAATATTACCCAGATCACCAGTGAATCATTTCTCGACGACTCCTGTAGGAGGTAAACGGAATTTTTTTTTCCTTTTGTTTTAACCAGGAACTTGAAAATGACCCCTAAAAGAGGGGAGGTCAATGCGTACGTTCGAATTTTAAATGTAAATGTACTTTTATTGAATATGTGCTATATTGGTGGAAATATTACATTAGAAAAACTTGCTCTTTCTAATGGTGGCTATAACATGTTAACTGGTGTTCCCCGAACGATTTATCCCTCTGAAAAGAGCTCACTTTTGGCGTTTTTCATTTTGACGCCAAGTTTGTTGTCCAAATTCACCAAAGTATATTGGCTGCAAAGCTGTAAATCCTCTGACTTGTAGGCACTCATGTAGATATCGAAAGTACAAAATACTACAAAGTAGATACGAACATTTTTACAGTAAAATAAAATAAAGAACGCACATAATTAAACAAAACACAAATTCACTAAGCTATTTTTGGTATTTGTGCTGGAAATCGGGGACAGCGCTGTTTCGAGGTTTATTGGCCTCTCATCAGCCCGACCCGTCCAGCATACCTAGCTCAGTGAAATGGGACGAATAGACAAAACAGACAAACATACAAATCAATGACCCCTGAATTACAAAAACATCAAAATAAAATCAAGAATAAAAAGGGGTGAATAATTAATCCCCGCTAGCGTTTAGCTTAGCTTCAAGGGATTAATTCATAACAAGATTAGTAATAAGACAAAAGATTTAACGTGCATTAGTACATTTTTACAGTAAAATAAAATAAAGAATGCACATAATTAAACAAAACACAAATTCACTGAGCTATTTTTGGTATTTGTGCTGGAAATCGGGGAACATCATATCTAAAAATCCGAAAAAAATGTCGGTGAAATTTTTTTCGGCAACTTTGGGGGCCCATGTAGGCAAGGGATGATACTTTCGCAACTTATCTTTATCATTTTCGTAATCCACGCATAAGGTTTACCTTAGAAATGAATTTTCAGGGTCAATGCTCTAATACTTCCCGCGATATTGTAGATCAAAAGTGCCAATTTTTTCATGGCGTCGAATATATCGAATGAGGGACCTTTACGAAAATGACCCTGGCTCAGCCGAAAATACATATTTCGAACTGAAATTTTGCAGATGTCCATTTAAGGCCTTATAGTACAAACTGTGAAAATTTCATCAAAATCGGAGATGGTCGCGCGCGGACCCCTAGACCACTTGACATAGAATGACCCCTATGCCAGTTCATTGATTCGAACCAGATTCAGGCATAGTGGGTCATCGCCTAACCGTTCGGCAATGCCTGAACGGCAACGATGAATTGATTAGAAAAATGTCACTTGACCAATTTTAAACCCGAAAAATTATTACTTTTTTTTTAATTCAAAAATATAAAAGTTATGTTCATCAAATTTATTAAGGTTTCGTAAACGGTGATAGATAAAATAGAATTATTTCAAGATAATGAGGAAACTATATAAAATAAAAATTTAGACAGGAAAGAAGGAAGCAGTTTTTAACAAAGAATACAAATTGAAGAATGAACTGAACAGCAATACACGTATATCATATATTCGTACTTAACTTAAGGGGTCTATTGAAATTTTATATAATCGTCACTCGCCTATAACACTCTGCTAATCTCCCGTAACGGGCTTCATACGGTTATCTACGGGAGGTTCCATAGTTAATCAGGAACGTAACCAAGATTTTTTAAGGGCGGGAGGAGGGTTCCAAGAAGAAATGGCTTCGCTTTCTTTAAATGAAATTTCAATTTTTTTCTTTTAAAAGTAAAATGATCTTAACACTAAAATCTATGGCTAGAGTAGGCTCTTTGCATTTTATCGTTTACACATATACATGAACATAGACACTTCCTTTTCTTCTTTTCTTCCGTCTTCAGGGGGGAGTCAGATCCCCGGACCCCCTGGCTACGTGCCTGAGTTACCTCACGGCATTACTGAAGGTAGATGTCATAGGGTCTTTGTATGCGATCTGGTACATTACCTTTGTGACAACTGTCCCAACTTAAGACAATAAGAATCATTAACAGGATCCCAAGAGATCTGCAGACCAACTGTGAATGATACGATGTTCATCTTGCAAAGAATCAATCAGATCGTCGTTTACATCGAAAAGCACCGCTATGTCAACATTTACAGTGGACTAATGACGTACCGGTATCGGATTAAAGCCACGAACCGTGAAGGGACAACTTCATTGTCGTCAGCGATGCAGAAACACTGAAGACGGTGCTTTGAAATCCAATCCAAAGACATCGTAGTGCATTTGTTGTTTAAACTATGACAGTAGTAACTTAGTACTATACAGAATTTCTGAAGGGCTCTTAAAGGGATCCGTAAAGCTGCGGCCATAAAAGGCCTTTTCCATTTATAAAATTTGATTGCTGTTGCTCAAATCTAAATCAGGGGATGCCTTTTTTTTTTTTTTTTTTTTTGCTAGGAAGAACAATTCTTTTTTTTTTAATTTCAGCCAAAGTTAACAAGAGCCCTAGATCAAAAAATAACAGTAAAAACGATATAGAAAAGGCTCTCATGTCGAGAGCCGTAGATCATCTCTCAGAGAACCGCAGGTTTCGATCATTGTCCTAAGTCTTTAAAACCAACATAGTTTCTTGTGCTGGGAAACTTATGAAAATTATTTATATTATAAAAGATTATTCCAAAAACGTACCATAGAATATTTAATATCGTATTTTATCCTTAATGAAAAACTGAAACATTAACTTTCATTATAGCAATACGATGGTAGATGTTTAGTTTGCTTCTTATCTTCATACGATAATGAGTATTTATTTTTAGCCTGCAGTTAATGAAATCAATCAGTCTGTGTGTATGTGTGTGTACACTCGTATGTGTCCCATCCTCTAATCAGTGGCGTAACAACGCCTTTGGGGGCCCGGGGCGGGAGTTCCATTATTCCACAACCAAAAAAAAAAAGGAAATCTTGCTTTTACAACCAAAAAAAAAAAGGGAATTTCCTATTTAACAACCAAAAAAAAAAAGGAAATAAGCTGGCTGGTGGGCCCCCCCCGCCACTGCCTCTAATAACTTTTGAACTGCTGAATGGATCTTTTTGAAAGTAGAAAAGCAAATTTAAGGACTGCGGATGATATAACTTTTTTATATTCGAGATCATATCCAAGTAGATCGTTGTTGAGAAAGTAGCGCAAGAAGTAAATAAAAATTCCACAGAATAGCATTAGAACCAACAATGAATTTCTATTGATTTCTTAAGCAATAGGTTTTAATCATTTTTAAAGCTATTCCATTAATTTTGTGAAGCTTCATGTGATTAAAATTAATCTGATTTAAATTAAAAAAACTTAATTAAACAGTAAATATTCAGAATTTAATTGTTTTGTTTGTTTTTTTTTTGTTTTTTTCTGTTTTTCAAAAACTGGAAAACTTGTTTAAAACTGTATTCAATGGATATTATAATTTGAATTTAAATTAGAAATTACAAATTTTTGTTTCAGTTTCAGAACTAAAGACGCTTTTGATATGGCCTTTCTTAATGGATTTTTCACCAGTTTTTAAAAGTACTTATAAAATTTATACTTTTAAGTGCTGAAAATATGATTGTACACTACGTAGATTTCTACATAGGCATATAAAATTTCATATTTCTAGCTGTCGTAGATTTTGAATAAAACGGTTCACAAAATGTGATCGAATGTGCATGAAAAAAGTCGCTTCGCTCATCTAACAGTATATTTATAATGTACTTACATACACTCATGTTTGTGAAAATTGCAACACCATGAAGGAACCATCAGAATGGAAGAAATTTATTATACCCATTACTAATAGTGATACAAACAAACGATTAAAATTTCAGAGCAATGTAACAACAGTACTTGCAAAAAATCAGTATGGTGTAAAGCCTCCACGAGCTGCAATAAGAGCTGCTGTAGGCCATGATATTCAATCAAACAGGCCTTGGATGTGTTCCTGAGGTATTGTCTGCCAGGCTGCTTCTAACCGAGAGCGCAGTTCATCAGTAGTGGCTGCTGGATGACAATGATGGGCTATTTGCGGAGTGACCTTATCCCTGACCTGTTCAATAGGTGAAATATCGGGCGAACATGCAGGCCAGGGAAGAATGGATATCTGCCTTGTTTCGAAGACAGCTTGGACATTTTGGCATCATGTGGTCGGGCGTTTTCTTGTTGGAATATGGCACTAGAAGTATGCTGAAGAAAGGGTACGAGTTCAGCCTCCACAACTTACCTGATGTAGCGGTTGCTGTTGAGACGTGCCCAAAATTCGTGGCAGCCGAGATCGCCTACGATACCCAATTGATCCCTAAACCATCACGCCTATCGTTCGTGCAGTATGACGCTCGGCAATGCACTCTGGAAGATGGCGCACATCTTGATATCGTCTAATGCATATACTGGCATCATTGAAATTCAAGTTGAAGCGGGACTCGTCCGAAAATACGACATGATGTCAATTTGCAGGCCTGTGGGTGTGTTCGTGAGCCCATTGTAACCTGAGGCGTCGATGGTAAAAGTCCCAAGAGAATCCTCTGCAAAGGAATGCATACACGCACTCCTCTGCGCAGACGCCGTCGAACCGTGGAACCAGACAATGTCAGACCTGTTGCAGTGTTCCAACGTTGTGCTAACACTCGAGAAGAAACTGAACGGTCCGTCACTGCCAAGCGGATGAGGTGTCTATCACATTTTGTGGTCATGTGACGACCCTTGGTGTCACTTCCGGATTTTCGACTCGTCCTGTTCTCGTCAGTCCACTACTTACAGACTCGCATCGCTGTCGTAGCATTATGTCCCGTACGAGCAGCAATTTCGCTGTATGAAAATCCTCCATCATACAACCCGATCATTCGGCCCCGTTCAAACTCCATAGCTTGTTTAAAAGGCGCCCTTTGACGTCGACGAGGCATACTGACTCCAGTAGGCACGTGAATAGCTCACTGACGATGAAAAACTACTTGTCTGGATCCACAACAGTCTCTACTTACATACACTTACAAGACAGAGGGCGCTGCTGCATCTAGGCATGCAATGTAATTCCCAAATTTTAATAATTTGCATATCATATCCTGCTTTGCATTTCCTGTAAGTTTCACTTCATTTGCAAGTTTTCTTCATGGTGTTGCATTTTTTACAAACATGAGTGTATAGCTGCTTACCAAAGTCCAATTTGATATGTTGGATGAAATTCATCTTTTGTAATGAACTCCTAATCCGCATGATTATAGAAAACTGTTATAACTTCATTCAAAATATATCAATACACACCATAAATACTCCTAACTGTACTCCTAACTCCTAATCAACACCGTAACTGTTTATTCATAATATCTCATTATCTCTTAGCGAGATAACTTCATCAGATGATAAAGATATATCCCTCTTCTTTAAAATTCATTCACGTAAAAGGAATTTCATAATTCTTAATTAAAAAAACATTAACAATCAATCGGATTATTATATCTAGTAGACAAAAGTAGTTAGGAGTTCATTATATTAATAAAAGATGAATTTCATCCAACATTTCAAATTGGACTTTGGTAATCATGAATTCGATTTGAGACTTATTCAAAAACTTACTCTAATTTTATTTTCAAACCAGTATTTTTGCTTCAACAACAGTATCTACCTCCAAACGCAAGGCTTCTTGAGGGAGTTTAGCAGATAACACTATTCAATACCTGATCAAGCATTTAATATCTTAAAACATAAGATTTTATTTTATAAAAGGTATGTCGATGACATGTTTATAATTTCAGACAGACAAAACATGAACACCATATATGACGTGCTCAATAATATTCACAATGAAATCCAATTTACAATTGAAATACCCGAAGAGAAGGAGAAGAAATAGCTTTCTTAGACGTCCTGATCCAATTCACAGAAGTTTATAATTAATTCTGATCTGAAAATGTTTTTCTGTAAGTGACAAATGTTGTAACATAGTCATGATCTCTATTTTCAGTTATACATGTTTAAATTATTTTGCTGTAATGAGCGCTTGTGCTTAGCTATTAATCGTTTCGTGCGTAAGTCATAATGCAGCTAAAATTTGACAGTTTAAAAACACCAGTAAAATTTTGAGCATTGAATAATAAATAATTTTTGATCACAGTAAATGCAAATAAGACAGGCAATAAGGGAAACGACACACATAGATAAAGCTTTTTAAAATACATATGTATATATATATATAAACGGTAATCTGAAATTTGAATTGGCATTTTCAGGCAGTGATTTGTTCTTTACATTGGTTTCAAATTTCATATCACTGTCCGGCTATATATATATATATATATATATATATATATATATATATTAAAAAAAGGTATAATTACAGGTTGGAAAGTTTCGTCAGGCGGTTTTATGCCATGACATCGTCAGCATTGATAATGTTCACAAAAACACAGAGTTCTTATACATGAAAATAAAGTAAATTTGAATTTTAGGGTAGACAAGGAAACCTCTCGAACCTTACTATTACACATTTTAATGAAACTTTGCAGATTGAGTCATTAGATTGTGTTTATAAAATGAAATAAATCTTAAATGCGGAATCGAGCGCGAAGGACCAATTTTTGGGGTCGAATATAGGTCGTTTTACCTCTCAAACACCAGATGGCGCTAATGGTGGCGCTAACCTCTATACCTAGTACTTTACTATACATTTTAATAGCTAAGTAAGTGGCGTCATCTGCTGTTTGATGTAAACTCGTGATGTAAACTTATTCAAAGTCTTTATTTTGTTTTAAATTTAAAGTTTCCAAATTCGGAAAGATTCTTAAACGTAAATTAGAAAGAATCAGATATAAGAGGAAACCTTCTACATTAGTTAATTATGATGTATAATATATCGATGAATCAATTTCATTTCGGCTACGACGCTGATCAATTTCATCAGCATCAAAAACAGACAGCGTGCGTTGAATCTAACGAATTTCAATCCATTTTTATGAATTAAAAGTACTGATGGCTTACTTCAATAAAATATTTTATGCATTGGGTCCTTTATTAAACAGTCTCCTCTATATTTGATTTGGCATTAATTTTTTTTTTAATAGCTTAAAAATGAGAGGTTTTGGGGGTCAAAAATTGGTCCTTCGCGCTCGATTCCGCATCTAAGATTTATTTCATTTTATAAACCCAATCTAATGATTTACTCTGCAAAGTTTCGTTAAAATCTGAAATAGTAAATCGAGAGGTTTCCTTGTGAGTAGACTTCTTGCGTAAGTCTGCGAATCGGCGTTGGGTGTCCCGTATCCGCTGGCGGTGTGCTGTTGTAGACAGCAGGTGGCGTCGGGAGGGGTGATTCTTGTAGGTGGAATGAGAAGACCGTTGGTATCGCCTCCAGAGATGTCGACCCATTCCCCTTGGGAGCGATCATAAACATGAAACTCAATAATAAAAATAATTTATAAAAAATAAAAATAATAATAGTAATATAAAAGAAACGGACAACAAAAACTATTTGTTTTTTAGAGCAAAAGAATTTAGTTCTATAGCTGATCTTCACATGGTAGGAGGTAGATGTTGCCTTTGGTTTTTTGCATGGAATCAGAGTTTTTGTCCTTAGGTTTTTTAATTTGGATCTTGTTGTCAAGTTTAAAAATTAGTTTTTTGTCGGTTTCCCTGGCTCAATCGGTGGCTCATGCCTGCTGTGTATGGAATAATAGCATATATTTTACTGTCTTTTTCTTTCTCTTTTGTTAGGTCATTATTATATAATTTTAAGTTTTTTTTTTAAGATGGTGTAGGTTAGTTTCATTTGATGATAGGAAAAATGATAGCTAAAATCCCTCAAGAAGCCTTGGATACTGTTGTTGAAGCAAAAATACTGGTTTGAAAATAAAATTAGAGTAAGTTTTTGAATGAGTCTCAAATCGAATTCATGATTTTGGCATTGTTGTCAATGCCCCCCCCCCTAAAAACTCCCGAATGAAAGCTCGGATTGACAAACGGACTGCAACATCGTGTTCAGAGGCCCAAACAATATAGAAATAGTGTATTTTCAAGGGCTAACGCCCACGTGTTCCAGATATTTGGCATTGTTTTCTTTGGATTTCCGCTATTAGCTTAAACGTTAGAAATTCAACCAGCTCATTTCAGTTGTTACCTAAATAGCTTGATGGTTAAGGTTTCAGATTCATACTGAAGGTGGTCGGTTCGCAACCGTATATCTACTTTGTTTTTGTTTTGTTTTAGTTTTTTTTATGTGTGTTTTTTTTTCTCTTAATTTTTTTTTTTTCAATGTCCAGGTTTTATTTTTTTGTTTTTCTTATTTTCCTAACTTTTTTTAAATTTTTTTCCTAACTTTTTCTTTATGTTATTGTACCTTCTTTTTTACTATTATTTTTATTTATTACAATGGTTCGCCCTAAACTTTATGCTTTACCACAAAATTATATTCACTTGTTTTAACCTACTTTATAGGAAAGTGAGGATGATCAATCAGTCAGTTTGTCCACTCTAATAGCTTTTAAACCCTGACTGGATCTTCTTGAAACTTGAATGCTAGAGACTATTTAAAACTAGAGACAATTTAAAATTTGATTTTTGAATTTTTTTCCATTTGAATCCTTGTTCAGAAATTAGCTCGAAAAGGCGATAAAAATTCTCAAAGAAAAGCATTTGAAACTAAATAATTTGAGCATTACATAATAATTAAAAATAGTTTTTATTATTTAATGTTCATCTATCGATTGTCTTAAACAATAACTATTAATCCTTTTACTTAACCAATTAATTTGCGAGTTGTTTGATACAATTACAATTAATCCGATTACGACAATTTCTGTAGATATTGGTTTTTCTCAGGGAATGGCAAATAAAGGCACTGTTTACGTTAAGCAGATTTTATTATTTAACTAAAAAAATAAGCTTTTTATTTACGTTGTTTTCATACACACAAGAATACAAAAAAAATAATAAATAAATTTTAATGAATAACACTTTAAGGAAAGAAGGTTTTAAGTTCTTCCAGAAACTTCTCGTTTTTGCTTTGCAAGCGTAAGAAATGGTGACTACAATCATCTGATCAAACCTGCAAATTCTACAGCTAAAGAAACCTTAAAAAGACATTTGTATGTAAGGCTGCTACCTTGGAAAACCAAGAATTTGAAAATTAGCTTAAGAACTTACGGAAACTTTTTCGTTTAAATTCTTCTCTCCAGGTTCTATTCCCCCGTGTGAAACGTGCCACTTCTGTGTATTATAGGATTCTGTACTGAGAAAAACCCAGTATCTGGCCTCAGGTGCACTGGGTTACAGTTGCTAGGTTCCTTTAACCGAACGTTTGAGCGTCAATGGATGCACTTCACCCTAAATAAAAATACACTTTCTGGTTGACTTCCTGTATGTGTCAGACCGCAAAATACATTGACTTATACGACAGTTTGAGAGTAATTTCATGAAAAGTATTTTCGAATAATAGATTTACTGAAATTACAATTTTCCTGTAATATCTAAAGCAGACGGTATAGTTTCTAATGAAAATAAAACCTAAAGTAAGTTCTCGAAAGATTTCTTGTAAAACCACGGCATTTAGTAATGGGTTCATCATTCTAGGTATCTCAGCGGCATCTATTGTTAAAAATCTAAACTATTAGTAAAATGTATGTAAAGATAATGCGATATTGTATATTACTAGTCGGCTACCCGTCGCTTCGCTCCGGAAGCCTCGCTTATGTAACGGAAAACAACTTTTTATTTTTTATTAAAAACACACACACACACACAAATTACATCAAGGAAACTAAAACTACTGATTTTTTGAGTCTCTTTTTTATTATAATTGTCACTTTTCAGTGGCTTTTGTGTTCCAAATATTGATGGTTTCTGAGTTACAAATAGTGATTTTTCAGTACTCTACCTAACAGAAGTACTGCTTCTTTCTTTCTTGATTCTCATTTTAATTGTATTTGTTACTTTTCAGTGGCGTTTGAGTTACAAATAGTGATGGTTTTTGAGTTACAAATAGTGATTTTTTTTCGATATTCCACCTTAAAAAAAGAGTGCTTCTTTCTTTCTTGACTCTGTTTTCTTTACTCCAACATCTGCCGTGTACACGCACTTATTTTTCAATATCACATAGAATTTGGTTAAGGAAGAATACTTAAAATATTGCAACGCTTCGGCAATTATAGTGCTAATTGTCAGTTTCGAATTACAAATAAACTGATGGATGGGAAATAAATAAACAATCTTGAGATTCAAAAAAAGGTTGAATGCATTCCTTATTGATGGGGGAAGGGAAAGGAGATATAAGTCAAAAAACAATATGAAGAGAGTTGTAGTCCCTATGGCCTAATGGATAAGACGTCTGACTTCGGATCAGAAGATTGCAGGTTCGATTCCTGTCGCGGATGTTTCATTGTAAAAATTATTTCTATTTTCCATTCTCATAGAAAATTGCGGCAGACAGACACACAGACAGAGAAATAAAAGATTTTAGTAATATAGATTGTAATTCTTTATACCTTGGGCGTGTCCATATTTTTTCTGTAAATTTAGATATTAACTTTAGTTCTTAATTCTCAATTTTATTTATAAATGATTTGTTTTACTCATATTTCATCAAATTCTGTTACTTGGACTTTCAGGAATGATTAAGAGTAATGTTCATTTCTTAATGGACAAACTTTCTTTGGTGAAAGGAAATGTTAATATTAAATTTCCGGGTTTCTTTTTTTAAAATAACCGTAATTTTGTTCAAAAGCATTTGAATATACACTGCTTACACATACACTGCTTACAAAATTTAGGGGATATTGCGAAATGAATATAATACACCCAAAAGGCATTTGAGTTTATTTATTAAAGAGCATCATCAGAGAAGCAAATGACACGAAAATGAAAGTTGTCTGTGTAGGGTAAAAATTCCATAACCCTCTGTGAGGGAAGAAATAATTATTTAATCCTTGTAATGCTTCCCTACAAAAGCGGTTTCAGAGTATACAAATGGTTATTTGGTAAACCTCAGGCAAAATTAAACTAACTAGATTGATCAACTTAAGAGTAATGCGAATATTTAACACACACACATAAAAGGAAATAAACAAGATTTAATTCTATCAACTGAATTAAACTTAAGTATCCAATAAATATTATCTTAACGATAATATAAACAATAACTTTCATCAGACTTATGACTTCGGTAATGAATTAAAGTTCCATAACTCATCAGTTCTAAAATAGCTTAAAACTTCAAAGCTTAACTTTATGTTTTCACAAATTAACTTGATTCAGCTAAACTCCACAATTTGCATAGGCAATTAAATTTACTAGCATTTAACGATTACAGTCCATTCGTCTTGAATCTTGCTTCTTCTGCGCTCGCATTCACCCAACCAAAGAACGATAAATAATTCGTACTTACGATCTTCAGTTTTACAGAAATCGTGGAACACGATGTACCAACGAAGAAACTCACTGTAGATGATTCTGGTTACCTAACACTGAATCCGCTAGCTGCTGAATCGTAGAAATGATGAACATGGCGACCTATGTTCCAATTCATGGTAGCCCTGTTGAATCTGCCGTCGTCAAAGAAACAAACACTGCCTCTTGTTTGCGAAAATCCACCTTTCACGAACGAAATCGACGAATTAAATTCATCCCTGGAATCTTCTAGTTGATTCACACACTAACAGGCACAGAATATAAGCATTTACACTTAGGCTCATATTCTTCGATGACATAGCACTGAAATGAGAGAATTCTTTCTTCTCATTTGGTTGGGCACAACATCTTAACAGGAACTCATTGTGTCACTGGAAAACTCACTCTGCGACTGCAGTTGCTTAGTAACAGCGCGGTCGTTCCTATTTTGCAACGGAGCATGTCATCTGCTCTGTTAACAATCAGTTGTGGACGTAGCACGCATTCTTCTTATTTGCTGAACATTCACAACTGCATATACGTTGTTAGGATTCCGGCGATTAACAATATTCACTTCAGTAGCACTTTTTTTTATAATAATCCGTGCAGAATGGATATATCATGTGAAATACGATGAGTAACATTATTCACACTATACACATTAACTATAATTTCACATCACAAAATCCACAGTCTGAATAAGCAAATGAGGTGCAGAATCCATTTATCGGGATTGAGCAGGATGTGACACATAGATAGGGTTTAACATTCGCAAGTCAAACGTGAAAAATGTGTCGCACATTGACTATTCAGTAGGGTGTATGGTCATCTGAGACTACTACAACACACTGACAGCGATGAAGCATGGATAGGATCAAATTGTCCAGCAGTTCCTGTAGGATTCGTGGCCACTCGCGCACCACGGCAACTTCCAGCTAAGGAAGTGCTACGGGAGGTGATTGGTGACTGGCGACACGTCTTCCTAGTTGATCCAAAGCGTGTTCGATGGGATTCAGGTCTGAAGAACGTCCATGCTCTGGATTCCAGCCTCTTGCAGCATGTTATTGACGAGATGCGCACGGTGGGACGTGCATTATCTGTCTACATAAAAAGAAAAGTCCTGACTCACTCACTCACTGACTCATCAACACCCAGCCCAAACCCTTGAACCTAGAAAGCTGAAATGTTGCACAGAGGTTCTCTTTATGATGTAGACAAGGAATAAGGCCGGATTTTTCGAAATTCCCATGGGATAGGGAATAAAGAGGATTTATATTTTCGCTTTAAAGTTGCCTTATCGATTTTAGGTGTGGCGCCAATCCGCAATACATCTGAGCTATCCGGAAAAGGCCACATTTTGCTAAATAACTAAAGTTTTTGTTATGCTACGTATGCAAGGGTTCCGGAGCGAAGCGACGATATCCGGCTAGTCGTCCATAAAAAGAAAGTTGGCCCCCAACTGCACCAGCGTGGGGTATCACTACAGGTTGTAGAATTTCATCCCGATATCTTACAGCATTCGCCGTTCCATTTCTAACAACATGGAGATCGGTAGGATCGCCAATGCCGATGCCTGCCCACACTATGATTCAACCTCCACCAAAGAAATGTCTTTCTTGCACGAAACATGGATTCTCCCGTGTTCCACGTTTATGCCTGATCAGGGCACGACGATTGTCAGGCTGCAGGCTGAATTTTGACTCGTCACTGAAGAGAACCGTGGACCACTTTTCACGGGTCCAAGAAAAATTTCAGCTCATTTTCTGCGGGTTCTGCGATGTTCAGCAGTTAACGGAATGCATACCATTAGTCGCCGGGCATACACTCCACCGTGACAGTCTGTGTACACGTCGTCCAGTAGCAGCGAGAAACTGTCCCCAAAGCTCAGGTGCATTGCTCCGTCGGTTCCTTCGTGCTATTAGCGTCAAATAGCGATCATCTCTTGCAGTGAAGGTTCGTGGGCGGCCCAGCCCTAGTCTTCTTCGTACTGTGCCAGCCTCTCTGAAGCGATTCTAGAGTCTGCTAATCACGCTTTGGGAGGTTTCAACCGCTGCTGCCAGTGTCATCTGTGTTTGGCCAGCTTCAAGATGCCCTTTTGACTCTCCATGCTTCAAATTCGGGTAAATCACGTTGCAGTGGCGTTTTTCAGGTGATACTCAACGATTCTGCCACTTGTTGTTGATCCAGGAAAGTGGAGATAACTTAGCAGCGCCAACCTCTTTATACAGGGTTGTGGGCAAACATGCAACTTAATGTTTTGCATCACATTTGCATATTCAGACAACTTCCATTTTTGTGTCATTTGCTTCTCTGATGATGTTCTTTAATAAATAAACTCAAAAGCCTCAGTTTTTTGGATGTATTATATTCATTTCGCAATATTCCTAAATTTTGTGAGCAGTATATTTCCCCCCGAATTATTACTTTAAATTTAACAATAATATTTACATGCGAATCCAAGTATAACTCTTGTCAAGATTCATTAACTTTTCTTGTTAAATGCTTATAAATGAACATATCCGTTTGTTAGTGAAATTATTCCATATGGTCTAAAATTAATTGTTAAAATTAAAAAAAATCAAATTAGACATCTCTTTTCCTTTAGTACTATTCGAATGTCGGAGTATCACAGTTAAATACAGATCCAGCCCATTAGATACAAGGGAAGACTGCATCAATCCTCTATTTCTATTCATTTTCTGAAGTTTTTAATTTATTTATTGATGTAATGTGAAAATAAGTAATTTGGTTTAGGTTTTTGCACTTTCGTTTCGCATTTCATAAATATAAATTGCTTATTTAGAATTGAAATTAATGTTGCGTATAAGCAGCATCCTCAAGGTACCGTGAGAGCACTCGCAAAATATGATTGGGTTGGGTTAATTTTATTTTGGGATGCATTTAGTTCATTTATCTTATCCAGTATTTTCAAATTGAATTTTTCTTTTATTACCTGCATTTATTAAAAAACAAGTCTTTCTTAAAATAAACTGTAATATTGTCTAAAATTTCTTTTTTCTTTTTATTTGTTTGTTTGTTGTTGTTTGATTGTTTTTAAAGATCGCGGAAACCTCCCCCCCCAAAAAAAAAATGTACTTATTCATTATTAATAGTGATGCTTGCAAACAGTAGAAATTTTAGTAGAAATTTTCAATTTTCTGAAAAAAAATATTAAGTCATTTACTTAAATTACTAACAGGATTAATATCCATTATTAGAAATCATTGTTATGGTTTTATTGTTTTCTAAGGAAATTTTTGTCACATCACGCGCTCATTTCTGCAAATATTAAAGTTAAATCAACTTTTGTCTTTAAACATGCATTCAAGCTTTATGAAAATCCGTGCAGTGATTAAAATTTAACCTTTCTAGGACATTAGGTTAAAAATGTAATTTGTCACATCAATACATTTCAACTTATAAATATGTTTTGATTTTTCTGTATAAAATATTTGCACTTTATAAAATCTATTCTTTTTTATTCAAATCCAAATTTAACGATTTTTATTACGTATGTAACTAGAATAATTTTCACTTATATAAAACAAAATAACCAAATATCGAGTGGGGGCAGGGGAAGCAAAATAGCAACAGAAACTTTGGAACAGGCATTACCAATGTTCTAACAGAATTGATGTAGTAGATAACTACGCTAGCATCATATTCTAATAGAAATTGACGATAGTCTAATAGAAATTCCGTATTTGTTTTTCCGGAATTTTATTAATTGAATTTACTAATTAGTTAGAACGATTGCTGAAAATGAAAAGCTTAGATTTCTCTTCGTAACTTAGTAATCATCTCACAAATTTTCTTACATACGGAACTGAATTTTGAGGAAAATTGTAAATTAGAAGCAAAATCAACAAAAAAATATGAAATTATTTTATTTCATTCGTATTAGCACCTTAAGATTACTTTTTCAATTTGCTTTCGTTCTGAGGATAACTTACTTTTACCTTCCATTAAAAAAACAAATTATTCATGAGAGACTTCCTATGAAGGCGAATTCTCCAAGACTGTGATCCTCTTTTTGGATGATGCAATCCGAGCACTCCAATTCCACTGAAGAAGTAAATTATTGGCTTCACCAACATCCTCTGCTTGTTGACGTAGGATTTTTTTTTCTTCGGAGTTTTTTTTTTCCTAGTCTTCATTGCCTGTGGTTCATTTTTCGTTCTTCAGACGATGATTTCTCTTCATAGGTGATGAAGCCACGATTGAAAAAGCCAGTCACTGAAAGAAGGCAGACTTTGACGAAAAAGAAACCATCAATTTTACTCCAACTCCCTCAAAAATAAGAGAAGAACAATCATCTCTCTAGAGAATTTCAATTCATTTTTTTTCTGAATTCTGGACTAGGATTTCGGATATAATGGAGATAAATATTAGAGATTTATAAACGGAAGATGGGGTCCACAACGAATTATTTGTAAACTTTAATTTAATGACAAAAAAAAGGCAAGTTTTAATTGTATTAATACATAAAAGAAAGACCTACATTCATTAAATATAATAAACTAGAATAAGTGATAAGCTTTCATCTTTTTTTTTAATAAATTAATGGAATATTCACTTTCGAAACGTGTATACCGTAAGCTCACTAATAGTAATCTCACATCAAATTTATTTTCTGAAGTTCCTTTGTCATTTAAGTTAAATATCATTACTATGCTATTGAATATAGCATTTCGTCTATCCAGTTCCTTCCATATTTTTCAAAAAGAATTAAACTTTATACGTTCTATTTTACTTTCCGACTTCTATCCTGTACAATTTATTGCATATCATTTGGCAAAATCCTTGCATAAAATTTACAGTCCAACTGCCCATTCTAGTTCTGACAGGTTGAAATTTGTCAGGATACCATATCATCACCATATCTTTCCCATTCTTAAAAAAACTTACGTCCAGCTGGTATTACCGCCTCTATCAAAAACACCATTTATAAACATGTTAATTTTGAATTTAATTCTGCAGTATAATCCAATCCACGGGGTGTCGTTTATGCCCTATGCTGCCTCGAAGATTCTTGCCAATACACAGGAGAAACTCTTCAACCCTATATAATCGGGTATCGCAGCTGTAGTGAATATAGCTGTATGTAAAGTACTTATCTCTGTTAGTTATTGTCACTTGGAAATGCTGTGAATAGGGTGAAACCCGTTGTGGCATGTATTTTTAATGTGTAAATAATTTTTTTAAACCTACTCATGTGTGTTTTCAATATTGTTTAATTTGTAATAAAAAATGTGCACACATTATATTTATCTACATTTATATTTAATACTAGTTGATCCATGCGAATAATTCGCAAAAAAAAAAAAAAAACACCTTTGAGAAATAATTGTTTCAATATATTGTCAATTAGTCCAGTCAATGAATGCTCAAAAAGGGGTGTAGAGCGCATGGAGGGGGGCAGAATTTTTGACTTCAGGAATGGGTTTGGGGTTCGTGGGAGGTAAAAATTCCAAAAGTACCCGACCCTCAGAGGTGAGCCAAAGGGGTGGAGGTGTCCGGAAGGCCGTAAATTTTGCGAATTTTTGGTTTTCCCTTAAAACTCGGAAACTATAGGTTCTGGAGAAAAAAGTATTCTGACCTGTTTGAAAGCTGACAAAATTTCTGACATTTTTACTCCGACAAAAAGTTTCTATCTTCAAATGTTCTCGAAATATCAGGTTATGAAAATCATCTATTTCCGGAAAACGTTGTTTCTGATCACATGGTTCGTCATACTCTGCTCTTTAACACCTCAAATCTGCTAACATGCTACAAACTACAACCAAATCAAGTGAAGAACATTACATTTGCTGCATAATTATACATTCTAGATGCACAGTGGGCGGGCGTCGGGCTGACCACCCGACCTCAACTTCGTCCTGTTGGTCTTGAAACGCTGGGAGCTTGACCTCCCGCGACCCCAAAAGCCTGTGTAGGCTTATAGTGGGATACTTTAACTTTAACTAAGATGCACAGATGAAATTATGGATTTCAAGGTGTTGTGTTGTAATGTGATAGGTTTTAATGCTGTAAATCAGTAATTACCTTTTCTTGCATCCATTTGGCAATTGCAACAGGGATTATAGAAGATGCTTCAATCTCCTGTTATGATGCTCTTACAGTTGGGAAGAATGCAATGTCTAAAATGGAAAATGTGCCATTTTCAAACATAAAATTATCACTAAAAAAAAAAGCAAGCACTTCCTCTTTCTTCTATGAGTTCATCAATCACAATAAACAATAACAAAATTTTAGTTAATCCCTATCTACTGTTTCAACGCATTTGCATAAGCAAGAAATCAGACGATGATGTAAAGAATTATACGGGGTATAAGTTGGCCCCGTACCTTATGGCTTTCTTCAAGGACGGCGAAATGAGAAAAAGTAACAAGGCGAACTTGTACAGTCTCTTTACAACAACCGAAAGGGATGTTCAATTCAGAAACCATGCGATAGTTGTCGATGGGGGATTCCTTATCCACAAGATCGTTTGGCAACACGATAGTAACACAATATCATCCATTTGTGATGAATACGTACGATTTGTAAAGAAGTTGCACTGTACTATCCTGGAAGAAGTTGTACTGTAGTTTTCGATAGCTGCACCAACATATCCACAAATACTAAAGTGTCGGAACACAATCGTAGGTATCGACTCAAACGGTGCGTGGATATTCAGTTTATTATGGAAACTGAAATCAGAGTGAAGCAATAAATCTTCCTTTCGAACGCCAACAACAAGAGCCTTCTTATCAAGCTACTGATGAAAAAACTGGAGGAAAATGACATTAATACCCTTCAAGCAGAGGATGAAGAAGATGTGAGCATTATATCTGCAACCATTGAAAAATCAGAAACTCTTCAGTGGCTGTGTTAGGGGAAGATGTGGACTTGGCAGTCCTGTCGCTGGCGAAAACCCCTCCCGATCGTGACATAATTCTGGTGAAACCTGGCAGAGGAAAAGTACGCACAGCAACATACTTTTCTCAAGTGCTGCAGCAGCTCAGGCTGCAGCACATTCTCTTTCTGTATAGTTTCACAGACTGTGATAACACCTCCGCAGTCTTCAGAAAGAACAAAATCAGGTTTGTTAAATTATACTAGAAGGACAAATTAATGAAGGAAGCAGCTGAGGTGTTTCCAGCCCTTCGTCGACACCATCCGAAATCGAACGAGCTGGAAATAATTGCTTACTCAGATGGTATGCTACTCTACCTAAGGAATCGTCCTTAGATGCGTATAGGTACCGAGCATTTATTAAATCAGCTTCTTCGATCAATCTGGACATTTCTACACTCCCACCAACTGAAGGGGCCACGAAGTACTATCAAATACAAAAGTGGATGGGAACGGTACTGGCCCCACATGTGTAGGGTGAAGGAATGCCTGGCTGGGAGAAGAAAAATGGGGAGCTGGTGCCTAAGTTCTGTGACAAAAATGCTGCACCGACGAAATTTTAGACGTCATATTTTGTCGATGTAAAAAGGAATGCGACTCTGGAAGATGGAGCTGCAGAAGGGCATCGTTGAATTGTTCTGCAGCATGCCATAACTGTCAGCGCAATTGCCATAACGGGGTCCCCATCAACGTGGAGGAGGAGGAAGAGGAGGAGGCGGAAGAATTCGATCCAGTTGCAGTTACCTTACAGGAATCATTTTCCAATTCTGGTAATGTTGAGTGAGTCTCTATGGATAACTACCCCCTCCCAACATTGATGGTCGTTTTTATTTCACAGATGTTTTTCGTTTTGTTGTACCTTTTACATATTGTTTGTTTTTTGTGTAATTAGACGTAATTCAAACCACTTGTTATGTTGTTTTATAGAAATACCTACCTTTTCCCACTGTTTGGAGTGTAGCTACTAATTATTAAACCAAATGCAACAACTTACAGCAATAAATAGATAAAACATGCCAAATGCATGCAATAAAAGGTAATTATTGATTTCCAGTATTACACCAATCACATTACAACACAACATCTTCAAATCCATAATTTCAGCTATTACTGTGCATCTAGAAAGTATAATAACGCAGCAAATGTAATGCTCTTCACTTGATTTGGTTGTAGTTTGTAGCATGTTATTAGATTTGAGGTGTTAAAGAGCAGAGTATGATGAACCATGTGATCAGAAACATCGTTTTCCGGAAATAGGTGATTTTCAGAAGCTGATATTTCAAAAACGGTTGAAGATAGAAAATTTTTGTCCGAGTAAAAAATGTCAGAAATTTTGTCAGCTTTCAAACAGGTCAGAATACGTTTTGCTCCAGAACCTATAGTTTTCGAATTTTACGGGAAAAACCCCAAAACCGCAAAATTTATGGCCTTCCGAGCGCCCCCCCCCCCCCCCTTCGGCTCACCTCTGAGGGTCGGGTACTTGGGAACCCCAAACCCATCCCTGAAGTCAAAAATTCTGCCCCCCTCCATGCGCTCTATAATCATTCATTGACTGGACTAAATAGTCCTTCTCCATTTTTATAAAAAGGTGTTTAAAATACAGTTTTTTTAACGAAAACATTAATTTTCAACAATTTCTTTATTTGTCGTCATTAGTGGTGAACGTAATCTTCAAAATGATGTCTCAATCATTGACAAGTGACAATAACTAATATTGATTTTGATGAAGTATTAAGGGAGATATAGCGTATCAACACAAAAACACCTTTGAGAAATAATGTATAAGTATTATAATTAAATATTAAAACCTGCATATATTTTTCTTTTTCCTAGAGTTCAGATTCATTTTTAAATGTATATAAATCATGACATATCTTTAAAAACTGTTCCTACTATTCTGACTTAGTATTATTGTATTTATTGTTTATTTACAGTAAATGCTTATTTTTGAGTTTTTTGAGTTTTAATGATATTGAGTAAATAAAAATATAGTTAAGAGAATGAAAGGAATAAAAAGTATTTTAGTCATGTAAGATATTTAAGGAATCTTTTTTTAAAACAACGTGAGCGAATTTTTTGTTTTTTGTTTTGTTTGGGGGACAATTTTTAGTTTGGGATGAAAGATGCACGCTATTTAATTTTTTTATACGTGGTTGAAAAATGTGTCAGCTGTTGCTTTATATTTTGGGAGATAAGTCAGTATTTAGAATATGCTAATTTTGTTCAAATTTGTAGCCTAGTTCCTTAGAAAGGCTCATGACATCACTTGGTCTGTGTATGCCCTAACAACTTTTAAACCATTGGATGGATTTCCTTGAAACTTAAAATGCATATTGAAGGACCAGTGATTAATCAACTTCTGTATTTGAAATTTTGGCCAAGTGAGTCCTTGTCTAGAAATTAGCAGACGACAAAAATTAACATAGAAAAACATTGGAATCTAAATATTGTTTTTCTCTACAATTTCTATTAACATATCATTGCCTTAAACAAAGAATTATAATGGTTTTTATCTAATCCATTAATATGTGCATAGGTTCTTAGATTAAAATTAATCCGATTTCGACAATTACTGCAAATTTTTATTTTTACAGAAAATACAATATTTATACTGTTTGTATTCGGCAGATTTAATTTGAAAATAAACATAGTCTATTAATTTTATCATTGTCACGACTTAAAGTAAATGAAATTTTTAGGAAAATATGCTTCAAGTTCTTTCGAACTTCTTGTTAAGGCAGAAATGCAGATATATTGGGAGAGTGCAAAAGTTCTACCCGTTTTTGGATATGAAAATTTGCTATGGAATTGCCCTCACACATGACATTGTAATGACGCAAATCGTCTGCCAATCAAACGTGTGGATGCCTCAAATATAAATGCATCGTGTCTCACAAAGTTAATCATTTCAAAACAAATATCAGAGGGTGTAACATGGAAAGCGAGAAGGAGCATATCAGACATACAAAAGAGTCGTCTCTTTTGGATAGTCTTCCAACTGTTTCTTTTCTCGTTAGCCTTCTATTAATGTTAAGTCGTCTCTTTTGGATAGTCCTCCAAATGTTTCTGGTCTCGTTAGCCTTCTATTATATTAAGTCGTCTCTTTTGGATAGTCTTGCAAATGTTTCTTATTTCGTTAGCCTTCTATTATGTTAAGTCGTCTCTTTTGGATAGTCTTCCAAATGTTTCTTATTTCGTTAGCCTTCTATTAGGTTAAGTCGTCTCTTTTGGATATTCTTCCAAATGTTTCTTATTTCATTAGCCTTCTATTATGTTAAGTCGTCTCTTTTGGATAGTCTTGCAAATGTTTGTTTTCTCGTTAGCCTTTTTAGTAGTTCTTCGTTATTAACTCGATCTATCCATTTAATAATTTTTAACTTTCTTCTTAGGCACCGCATTTCAGAACCTTTTTCTCTTTATTAATTTCCCAGATTTCATATCCGTACATTAAACTCCGTATAAAAGTCTTGATATCGATAGTGTTAGCCGTAAGAAGATGTTTTTCTATCCAAAAATGCTTTTTTGGCTTGGGTTGGTTTACTCAAAATTTCATTCCTACTTTTTCCATCTTCAATAATTAAGCTTCCAAGATGCCGAAATTCGCTGACATGTTGAAATTTTGTATTTCGAAGATTTAGATCTAAGACAGCGCTTCGTCTTTTGCTACACATCATCAGCTTCGTCTTATTCTTACTTACATTTATACTATACTCATACTGACCACATCTTGTCAGTATTTGTTGTAAATCATTTTCGCTTTCTGCGCGATTGCAATGTCATCAGCAAACCGAATAAACTTCACTATTTCTCCATCGATTCTCCAGTTCGACATTCCTCTTTCACCTCTCTTATTGCAGACTCGATATATGCATTAAAGATACTGGATGTAATATTGCATCCTTGTCTAACACCTTTCTTGACTTTCGCTTGCTTCATAATCCCCAATCATTATGTTCAATGTTTGATTAATGTATGGATGATCATGCTCTCCCTGTAATGTACTCCAATAATAATTTATAATGTAGAAATTGAGACAACAAAACAGAGTCTACTGTAAAAACAGCAGCAAAAATACTGTATTGAACAAGAAAAAGAAAATATATATACTGTATATATATATATATATAT